>JBCFXI010000041.1:0-427712 GCA_038496175.1 Ampulex compressa | reverse complement strand
AAAAATACGATAAACGAGAAAAGGAAAGGATGTTGATTCCTCGCTGGGACTGCGAGGAATGATTTCTGCGCGTCCGCGCCGCCTTATATAGCCTCGGTAAGGCGACCGATGCGGCCGTCTACCGAGGTCGTTCAAAATTGAAAATTTTCGTTTGTCAACAGTCACCTTGCATCGAGTCTTTGTTTCTACATTACCCGACGATTCGTATTTCTTGGAATTTTACGCGCGATGCCTTCGCGAATCCTCGTTTTTTCCACGCTCGCGATGCACATGCGTTTATTCCACCATCGCTCGTTAATTAATTGGTAATTTTCGAGTTTGGTTTTTTCCCGTGCAGCCTGCACCCTCCTTTTCCATCTCCTCATACCGACAATAATTTATATTAGGTTCCGTAATATTATATTCGCATGTTCCTATGAACAATGAAACTAAGTATGTCGATATGTATCACACCGATCACGATTACAAATTTCTGCACGCATTTGTAAATCGCGATTTGTAAATCGCACGCACGTCGATCGTAGAGTCGATAAATCAGGTCCAGCCGGTCGCTGCCACTTGGCACCTCCGCGGTCGTATTCCAGCTTCTCCTTGCTCCCCTTCAGGGGTCGAGGAACAATTTAACGATTTCGAGTGTAGGCCGAAATCTCTAATTCCTGGAATTTTACATTCACAGAAATATACTTCCCCCGACAAAATTTTCGAGGAAGATTTATACATTAATTCTTCGAGATAGAATTCACGCAGCAAAATGGTCGATCGATTTTTAAACGTTCCCCCAGGAACATTAAAATTCAATTCTCCATTCAATCGCTTAACATTAAGCACGATTTAGCAGAATCTCAATTCGAGGATCTCGATAAACGCGGACGATCGTCTCGTTCGTCGTTCACCTGTAAATTCTATTTAAACCTTATCACATCAGCTCGCGGACCAATCACCATTTACAATTCCGGGAATGTCTCGGTAACAATTTTAACCCGGCAAGAGTGGCTTGATCTAACGAGCGCGAGAAAAAGGACCTAAAAGCCGAGGAAACCGGCGGCACCTCCGGAGAGTCACCTCGAGGTAATCGAATTCTTGACGGAACACGAGCCTTCGTCAACGGCCACGGCGAATTTATGGACGACTCGCGATACGCCGAGCCTCGCAATTTTTCAACGACGTTATTACACCGTAACTTCGGGCCCAAATACGGTCTCCACGGTAGAGACTTTGCGAGTCCGCTTATTGGCGATGAAGACTTTGGACGAGGTCCGGCTGTATACGAGCCATGCGTGTCTCCGTAAATACACCACGAAATATCAGGTCGCTCCGGGTAATATGAAATTCATAATTTATCCGGCAAGAGGCTTGGCCTTCCTCGCAGAGACGAAACGTTGCCCGTAGGAGGGTTTAGCGCGTCCCGACTTGGTCGCAAAATTCGTCCAGCCACGTCTGGCCTCGATGCGAATGAAACGAACACGGCCGAAGTTAACGAGCATCAGCGCTCGTATTTAGCAGTTCGAAGGCACGAACGACGACTGACCCCCCTTGGGGCGAATGATGGATTTCCTAAATAGGGGAAACTTGAAGCCCGCTCACTGGCGGTAAGCCAGAAACCATCCTGGCTGACATTTATGCGTTATTAATGCATCGGAAACATTTCGCCTCGATTGCCGTGACAATGGATTTAATCGTATACCGCGGAGGTAACGTGCAGACGACGCGATTCGGTGTGGTGCACATGCACGGCTCGCAGTCACGGATAACGGTTGTGTCAGCGTTTTTTCGCTGCACGTCCATCGCCAACCTTTCACCCCCTTTTCCGCACATATACCGGGCCCACCCGGCTGCAACGCTCTGGCTTCCATCCAAAATGTTTTTATTAACTGCTCGTATAATTAGTATGTACCAGATATCCGGGGGTTCGAGGATGGGTGGGATAAATAAAAAACACGTTGCATTCGTCGGGTTACCCTCGATTTCATTTAACGCGCTTTAATCCGCGATGAGCTCCCGCGATGAGTCCCTACGAATATAATATGGTGGATTCGATATTTTTTTTCTTAAACACCGGATGTTCTTAAGCTCCTCGATACCGGATAGATTCCCGGGCAAAGGTATACGTGCTTTTGGAAGAAAACCGCGATTCTTAGAAAGCTCTGGCTAATTGATAGCGGTGTTTTAAAGTCCACCAAGAATACACGGCGGTGCCCTGTTATTCCAACAGACCCGCGAGAGCCCTTTTCTACATTTAATTACCTTCGTCTTAACACCCAAAGGCCCAATGAATTTCATATCGAATTTCTTCGGGTCTCGCCTTTAGATATTGTAATGAACCCGCAGAATGGGATCGAGTTCCTTTCAGGGGCTTATTATTGCAATGCTCGCGATCAGCTCGGGGGACGGAGCGAAGTCGGCACGGCGATGAAGGATGAAAAGGATCCATTCGCAAAAATTGAATATCGCTCGGCGCCATAACTTACGAAATGATGAAAATCCTTCCGGATGGTGCTATGGTGGCCAGTCTCGTGAGAAAGATTTAAAAGTAAAATGCAATCTCAGCTATGCTAATGCCGCATAAATCGGTGGAAATATGCGGTCGCGGTGCCCGGTTGTGTGCGGAGGATCAAGGATTTGCGGTGGACGCTCGAAAACGGGCCCTCGGTATTCGCGTTTAACCGCCTACGTCCTTTTACCTTCTCAAACCCGAAAATCAATATTCTTTGCCCTCGCGATGGACGCCTTCCTATCCTCGGGCCGCGTACGTTGCGAGGCTACGAGGTAAAGACCGTGCGCCACTGGACGGCTGGAACGCGTAGGTTCGCATTGTACGGATTTTTCGAGAAATAGGAGCAAAAGAAACTGAGGAACGCCGACCTGGTGGCACTAAAATCCACCTCCGGTAAATATCGGAAGAATCCCTTTGCGCCGAGGAAGCAGCCAGGATTTTGTACGAATCGGAAGCTGCAGAAAGTCAAGATGAGCATTCTTCCGAAAGAATCTAGCGTTACTTTGAGAAATTCGATGGCCCGCGCGACATCAAAGCGTGGCGAGATTAATAGCTCGACACGACCGCGTCTGAATTCGATAACCAGTGCTGTCGAATATTAGAACAGCCCTCTTATTCGGATTCCTCTTTAATCTTCTACTCTCTCTTTCGCCCGGGACTCCCTTGCGATGTACATTAGTCGAGTTTGTCGAGGGGTCCAAAAGTCCGTTGTCGGAACAATAATAAATTTTCGAAAGTGACGCTCAAAGCGGGATGCAGGCACGTCTATTAGGATTTAATTAAAAATAACGCCGGGCAAAGACGCGCTTGGAAAAACGTTCCATTTCATTACTTTTCCTTATCAAAAAGCGACTTTGGCAGGCAGAGGCCTGATTATCCGAGGAGTAAAGTCTCCGGGGGGCGAACCTTCGGCAATTTTCCAGATGAACAGCTCTCGGCTTCGTTGAAGAGGATAATGACAGACGAAAGAACCGGGAAATACATAGCGCGTCGGTGATTAAGGCGGCAACGTGATGCGTACAACTAGATCCGCTAATGTACCCTAAGGGGATATATTGAAGGTACGGAGCAGCAAAGTTCTGTAAAAATAGAGGATGCGAGGCCTGGCGGGTGTGTTTTAAAGTAAATCGCTTGATATACCGGACTTTTATTTTCTCTCGGGAAAATATCAGGGGAAATGAAGTGATCGGATATACAGCCAAAAAGATATAAACGCGTAATACAATGTAGTCGAATGTAAAAGTCGCGTTGAGCGTGCACTCACGATTTATTCCTTATAAAAAACGTGGTGGAGCAGGAAACTAAAAATGACGATGCAATAAATGACAAATTACCGAATTACACGGCGCTCATCTCGTTAGTAAAAAAATTACTTTTCAATCCACCGTCGGTAGCAAGGATTAAATGTTTACGGACAAATAATCTTGTTAAAGGCTTCATTACATTTCACGGTATAATTGGTAAACGTTGCAAACGAAAGCAATTTGCGCAGAAAAGTTTATTTGCCGCCAAAATCTCGTATAGAAACAATTTCCCCTCGAAAGTTCGAATCCCAGGTGGCAAATGAGTTCGCGAATGGTGGAAATTGCCTCTGTATTTACATAAATACGAGAATTCTACGCGGATGGAAAAGTCATATTTTACGTTTCCGACTTTGAATGTTCGCTCGGCCACATTTGTGTGCACGCTTCCGTCGATTTATGACCAGATATTTACAAGCACGATATTTCTTAGGTGAAAATCAGAGTTAATATCGAACACTGCAGATGTCGGGCCGTTATTGTGCAATATCTGCAAGGTGTTAATCACGAGACACCTCGTGCTTTCACGGACCCTGGATATAAGGAACGTGTTGCGTTCGCTCTTTAGTTTCCTTCTGCCTGCCCTTTCGTCCTTCCCTTCCATTCCACGGAATATCTCTTCAAGTACGTTTTACATAAGAGTCGTGCTTTACAATTCCAGGTATTTGCAATATTCCAAAAAATGTAAGGCAATCAAAAAGAAATTGGTGTCTCCGCGACTGTCCCTTGGAACGCATTTTGCATCGAACGAAAAATGCTTGGACATTTATCGTTGTATATTTTGTTAAGATCGTACTCGCGTGGTAAAGACGGAAAAATATGAAAATAAAGCCAAGGCTATTACGCGCGCAATCTTACGATTTTTTCACTCCTTTTTTTCCGCTATCTTACCACTTCCTTCCTTTTTGACTCCATTTTCTCCTACAGTGCTAATACAGAGACCCCGGTCTAAATCTGTCGTACACGAGACGCAATTTCGACGGCGTAAAGATCGTGGAGATCGAAATGAATTCCTAGACGATGTAAGAGGCAACTCTTCCAGATTACGCGACCTTCCAGATCCAGTTTGCTCGGGTTGGGTAGTCGTTTTCTTCGGATGGAATGGTTCCTTCTTATAACGAGCCGGGAAAGGATCAAATCCGCGGAAGGACGTAAAAAGAAATCCCCGGAGAAAGTTTGTTGCACCCATTAAAGTTATGACGAACTTGATCGCGGTGTTTATATTTAATCGCTCAACGTTAAACGTGCAGCTCTCAATTTTTTCCGTATATTTTTATATTACTACTCGTCAAGGTAAAAGTTACGTAAGAAAGAATTTCTTTAAAAAGGAGCGAAACGCGTATATGGAACGATTTTCTTCTAATACTACTTGGCGTTCCAGCCACGCTTCCTAGTTTATTCTCTAAGCGTTCAGAATCTCCCCTTTGAAATTTGTTCTAATTAGTTTTCGTCCCTTTATGTGTTTGAGAATCATCCACTTACGAACACGCACGCGCAATCACGGGGCCTCATTCACAGATTTCGCGAAAGTACCGAGGACATTGACACGCGATCTCATCACTACCATTCTATCGGCACTATTTGGAGAAGAATGTAAAGGAGTTCGTTATGGAAATAGAGATACACTCGTTGTCCCCAAAAGACGGCTCGTTTGCTAAAAATAACGAGTTCGATATTCTTCGGTAGTTTTTAACGCACGATACAAACATCGCTCACAATCCTGAATAGCATCGAACGTAAATCACGGTTGAATCCGGAGGCCCAACTTTAGATGGAATAAAGCTTTTCCTGTAAACTTCGCGGAAAACTCGATGATCATTTTAAATTTCCCTGGCATCGTAAAACGTAGCACGCTTTACCCTTTCACATTTACTTCGCTATCCCAACCTGACGCCCACCCCAGCAAACGTTCAGCTTCTGAACCGCGTGGTGAAGTGCATAAATGAAGATAGATGATATTCGAGGTGTAGAAAGCGACACGAGTGTTGGCCCGCGGATGCAGGCCTCTCCGTGTCGGTGGAAAATGGGAAAGCTCATTTTGCCGCGAGAAAATTGCCCGGACACGGAAAAATCCCAAGTGCAAAATATGATTAAGGGATGAGCGTAAACGTACCCCTGTAACATTCTCCCTACGGGTATAATCTTTGCACGATGGAACACGATCTGCTTTTCTACGTGCCTTCCCTTTGTAATATGCACGCGCAATTCTGGCTCGAATTACAGCCCTAATGCACGGAGGAATTCATTAACACTGTATGCGCGCCGCGATTAAATTCGTATCTTTGGAGATTGCATTACGAAATTACACGGATTTCCGGGCAATGGAAAATTTCTATCCCTCGGCCCTCGAACCGAGGAAGAATAAACGTGGCCTCGGGAAATAGCATCCCGAATGATCTTCTTCCACGCAAACCAACTAAATTTTCGCCTTAACATCCGGAAAAGAGCAGTACTTTCGGCATAACGTTTTGGTCGGGCTGCTGCGATCGCGAAATGTCCGCTTGACGCGGAGATTAAGAGAGAGTTATGTGCCGAAGCATCAATCGTGCTGGTAAATTGCACCGGCCGTTATCCTCGCGGTGGAATAATGACTATTACCGCGGAGCAATATGACCTATTAATTTAGATTTAGATTACACTCTCGGTAAAGCGGTTTCAATTATTTACGTCGGCGAGTCGGCGGAACGCCCGCGCGAGACTTCTGACACATTGTTATCGGACGTCATAATAATCGATCACGAACGTTTACGAGTGCCGGGGTTGGACTTTTGGTATTATCGTGTCAAATATCGGGATACAAAATGCGCCTGGAAACGGGTATAAAAATTTTTTATAAAACCGAACCGACAGATATATGGGTTCCACCGAGTTTACAGGAACGAAAAATTGATTTTACGTTGACGGACCGGACAGAACTATTGATATCTCTTTTTGTCAAAAAGACACGCGTTTAGGTTTATTACGTGTTTCGTGCGATATCCTGCGCCCATTATCGGATTACCGATAAACAAAGCTCCGCGAGCGGTGTTCGAACCTCGTTAAAAACACGTCGTACCTCGCTGGTGGATCGTTATTCGACTTATTGGTTCGAATGCGGATACCGCGATGCGGCTGAGTTATGCCACGAATACTAATCACCGAAGGCACAGCCACCACCATTGAAAAATGGCGTATTTTCGAGGACTGCCGTTGTATGCTGTCACGTTAATGGGTCGACCAATAATTTCCATGCGGTGCGCTTATCCTTGGCCATTGGCTCAACTTCGTCTACATATAGCAGAAGCAACGTACCTTAGAGAAGATTTCGTAATCATTATAATTCTACGCTTGTAGTAGAATATATAATCAATGTTTTTTGGTACTCGTACTCGCGTTAAATACATAGTAATTCTTACTCAAATAGGACCTATGCCGACGGATAATGTGCAAGAATTGCATCTCTAAGGAACTATACGAGTAGTATGGTCTGGTCTTGATCAGAAGCGGCAAATAATGTAACTCCCGTACGAAAGACCTGCCCTCTTAATTTATATATTTCCACGGTGGACCATCGTAAACAACGGTTGCCAAATCTCACGAACGATTTTCTACTCAATCTCGCATGCATCCTTTACGAAGTCAAACGTTCGAAGCAGACGAGCTTTTATAGACGCGAGTACGTTCTTCATAATTTCTCAACGGTTAAAACGGCAAAGCGTAGAAGGCCGCGTGGCTCTGGCTCGTTAACGAGGATCAGTTCGGTGCGTTCATAAGCGGCGAGCGTTGCCATTACCGAAATTGCGTGCGGGTCGTTTCAGGACAAGTTTCGCGAGGGTGGTAAGCGAAGAAAACGCGGGCCATCGTGAAAGTGCAAATTACCGTATTTCTTCACGTTGCACGGCTCGTGGGAGAGCGAGCGGTTTAGTCGGAATACGAAAAAGCTAAAGTATTTTTATTAGAGACGACTATTATATTGCTATTTTTACTAATTACCTATTCTTCTAATTATTTCTTGTACAAAATTCATATTTTCTTATACATAGATACATGGTATACGCGATGTACTTCTGCTTCTTATTTCTAAATGAGGGATAATCATTATACTACAGGTTCCACTATTTATTTGCATTTAACGTTTGAAAAGGGTCTCGTGTTTCATCAACGGGGGAACGTCTGCATCTGAAACATCCTAGATACGTCATTGATAATCTTGTTGACAATTGTGTTGTACCAATGAGTTTCGTATAGAGTCGTATTCGTTCACGTTGCACAGCTCGTTGGAGAGCGGGCGGTCCAGCCGGAATGCGAAAGTGGATGGAGATTAATTCCGGTGCTAATTTAGCGGCAGGTAGTAAGCGGCCCGGTTGAAGCGTACCCCCGTGGCCAAGCTGTACCTTACTTCCCAGCCGCAAATGAAACTCGACCAACGCGCAGGACCTCTTTTTCTTCCTTTTTCCGCCGTTTCGACCGTGCTTACCTCCGGCGCGCAAAAAATGGATCGTCCGCCAAATGAAATTTCTCGCAAAATTATGCAACTTCCGGCACGCAACGGTTCCAGCCCACGACCGCTAGTTAAATACGTTGTATCGTGGGAGAAAGCGAGAGGAACGTTCGATGAGTATTATCGCGGATGTTGGAGACATTTTACGATTGAAGGCTACTTATCTTATTATCCAATTATCGATTAACTTTTCAGGCTAGCGATTTAACGAATAAAGTAGCGCTTGGGCTTTCATAGACTGATATATGGATAATTAACTCGTGCGGTAAGGGTAGGATACGTTCGAATAATGTAATAAGGAAACGTTTAGTGGATTTTTATTTGGATTAATGGATTGGACTTTAATTAATTTATTCTTGAAGCTATCGAATTTCTTTTGCGAATAATAAGCTTTACCTTACCCCTCGTTGATGATTGGTAAGACATCGCTGCTCGTGGGATCCCCCGAATTTCGTCCTACGATCGTAGAGATTCGAAGACTGTGTTTACACAGATCTGTACAACGATGTAACGCTTTGCACATTTCTACGAATACACACTTTAATCGATATTTCCACGTTGATCCGCTTCTATAATTGTATCTACGTGCCTTGGTCGTTCGAAAGCTGCGTGCCAGTGGAGACGAGAAGTTATTCCGTGATGCCCGTCAGGTGTCAGTGCGATCGTCAGCGAGGCTGAATGCAAAATGCGAGTACATCATCTAAGTGCAGAGAGTACCGTGACTTAAGGGAGCCGTCAGAGGACGCCATGTTTATATTGTAGGTGGTGTGTGGTGCGGGTATACGTGTTGTACCATTATTTTTCAACTAATAACGTTTAATTATTTATTTACGTAATACACCGCGAAACGGGACGCACTGTGATTTGAGTGTTCTGCGATCTATGCTGCGGAGAATCAGTTTTCTATAGCAGTAGACTTAAGTAATACGGTATCCGTGAACAATCTATGACTTATGGACGTTCGCTCCTCGGATTCCTTCTGGCCTCCCCCCTTTCCCACCGACGAAAATTGTTTACAAGTTGTACACGCTGCTTTATGGCTAAGCAGTAGGCAGAGAACGTGCTACTTATCCTAGGAGTACGATTTCCTTTTCAGGCATTCACTGTGATAGATTGACGGGCGCTATGCATCCTTAGCACAGGAATATACGCGTTTTATAACCTGACAAACGCGTTCGCAACACTCTGCAATCTCTTTATCATGTCCTTGCATCTTTGACAAAGTATTAAGCGGTAAGATCGCTTGTAGATTCACTTACGATACTCTTACTTCAACGTCTGCCTGCGCACGCGATAAATCCGTATTTCAATCCACGCGCCAACGACTTTGAGATTTTTTTTCACAGACACGATTTTTTCACGCATTCTAAGAGATTGGTTAAAGATTCGTACGTTTTCGTGCATCGTGTGTCGCTTCTCGTTTTATTCCAAGACAACGATACCTTGCAAAGTACTTTCAGAGACTAGTATGAAGCAGTGTCTTTGTTCGGCGAGCGGATCAACTTGCTCAGAATCGCTTTCACAAAATTTGAGTAAACGTTGTTGTGTCTCCTCGTGTCTGTACAGTAAATAAGAGAATCAATACTCCACCATTGGTGTTCATGATTGTTACTTATTTTGGAGAAAATAAATAATTATTGTGTATGTAAGCATTTTTAAATATTGTAGATTGAAACTGAATCGAAGGATAGCAAGATGTGGTCGACGCAAGGTAGCAATTCTAATTCGAATGCTTCTACAAATGAAAAGAACTTACGCACGTTGGGTATGACTTCGGCTATTAGCGTGGCAGAACCAAAGCCCAGTGACCTTACTCGGACTAATGAATTAAAGGAGGCGTTGAAGCCTTACAATGTCTTTGAGTCTGAAGAAGAGTTGAATCATAGAATGGAAATTTTAAGGTATATTGGATGCTCCAAAGTAAAATGCCCCTTATACCGAAAATAATTTTTATATGTTTAACTAATGGTGGTATATCGTTTTTTAAAAAATCTTCAGCAAATTAAATGCACTGGTAAAACAATGGATACGGGACACGAGCATTGCGCGAAACATGCCACCCAATGTTGCAGACCAAGTTGGTGGTAAAATATACACGTTTGGTTCATACAGGTTAGGTGTACATCACAAAGGTGCCGATATAGATGCACTGTGTGTTGTACCACGTCACATATATAGGTCGGATTATTTTACATCCTTCTTTGAATTATTAAAAATGCAAGAAGAAGTTACAGATCTAAGGGTATGTAACTTCGATAGCTATGATATATAAAAATTACTTTGAACGAATATGTATTTCCTTTTGTGTCACATCTGTATAGTGAGTATTTTGCTTTTCGTTAAAAATATAATTGTAGCAATAAACAATGTATAATTGTCAGTGAATGTTTTGCAAAAGCTACATATATTTTATGATGTACTGTATTGCCTATTATATTTCAGGCCGTGGAAGAGGCTTTTGTACCTGTCATAAAAATGAATTTTGATGGCATTGAAATTGACATGTTATTTGCCAAGTTAGCCCTTAAAGAAATTCCTGATTCAATGGTTAGTTAGGTTTTTATATAACAAATGTAATGATGTCTTTATCAGCGTAGGAATCACGTTTAAAAATTTATTATGCATCCAGGATCTTAGGGATGACATGCTACTGAAAAATCTTGATCAGAAGTGTGTGAGAAGTTTGAACGGTTGCAGAGTAACGGACGAAATACTGCGACTAGTACCTAATATAGAAAATTTCAGATTGGCGCTTAGAGCTATAAAACTGTGGGCAAAACGTAAGGGTACCTAGCATACGTAGAAATACATTTTACTGGAATATAATGGTCAAATTATTCTTTTTTTTTTTTTATTCATTTTAGGACATGGTATATATAGTAATGTATTAGGTTACCTTGGTGGAGTGTCATGGGCGATGCTGGTAGCTCGGACGTGTCAACTGTATCCTAATGCTGTTGCTGCAACGTTGATAGAAAAATTTTTCCTTGTATTTTCTCAGTGGAAATGGCCACAACCCGTCCTTTTAAAACAGCCAGATACCGTAAATTTAGGCTTTCCAGTATGGGATCCAAGAGTAAGAGCTTGTACAAAATTGTTTTTGTACAGCGATTACAATGATATAGAAAACAAATAAAAATATTTACCTTTTAGGTCAATATCTCCGACAGATATCACTTGATGCCCATAATTACACCTGCGTATCCTCAACAAAATTCAACGTTCAATGTATCCGTATCGACCCGAACAATCATGCAAGAAGCATTTGAAACAGGATTATCCATCACTGAAGAGATAATCATGGGGAAGGCAACGTGGGATAAGCTATTTGAACCTCCAAATTTCTTTTGGAAATATAAACACTATATTGTATTACTAGCAAAAAGTTTAACAGCAGAAGATCAACTTGAGTGGTGTGGGCTTGTGGAATCAAAAATACGACATCTAATAGGTAAAATACACATGACAATAAGAATATCAATTTAGAATGGTTAATATGAAACTGCTTTTTACAAATATCGGTAATCCGTATTCTGCATTAATTTCGTAATATAATATAATGAATGTTTTGCAAAAAATAAGCAAGAAACAAAAATTATAAATTATATATTAATTTGGTGAATATTTTATATTTATTATGTTTTACATTAGGAATGACGGAGATTAAAACAGGTCTTTTTTTTGTTCGAAAAAGAAAGAAAGTAAGATAATACTAAGCTATAGTATAAATCATTTTTCACAGGAGTATGTCTGTCTTAATCTGTGTCCTTTAAATTGACCAAAATTTCCTAATTTTGATATTAATTATTTGATATGCTAATAATCCGCGGATGCCAAAATGGCAAAATCCTAACTCTTAAAAACAGGTACACTGGAAAGGAATCCACATATTACGCTGGCACACGTTAATCCAGAGGCGTTTCCACCATTGAAGGCAGAAGCGGATAAGCACTGCTCCATGTGGTTCATTGGACTACTATTTGCAAAGAGCGAAAATCTGAATGTTGACCTGACGTACGATATCAAATCATTCGTAGAAACAAGTAAGACGCTTGATAGATTAACCCTGTTGCATGTAAACACGAAAATAAATCCAAGGTCCTCAAAGACGTTTATACGAATTAATAACTGGTGAAAATTTAGTTGAAAGGCAGGCAGAACAAATAAACATGTTGAAGGACGGTATGTGGATAGAAGCCAAGCATGTCAAAAGAAAGGACTTAAATACTTATGTTGCTCAAAGTTTGCTCAAGAGGGAAAGGAAGGTAGGTATTTGAATAACACAGTCAAATAACTTATTGTCTAAATCATATCTGCGCTAAAGGTTACACTAATAATATTGTTAGGTATCCGGTGGCGTACATCGAAATGGGAATATCACTGGAAATGGAAATAATGGTAGCGTGTCACCGCGTAACCCAGGGGATACGGTCAGTAGGAAACGATTGTCCGATCAAACTCTGGATCCCTATGGCAAAAAGCGAAAAGTTAACGATAGCGAACAGCAAGTTACACAGGTATATTCTCCTCTAAATTATATACCATTAAGGAAATTGATGAATACAAGTTTTATTATTCTCAATGGTATACACGTATTATTTAGGGGGAAGACGAAGCATTAGTAGTACAATCATGTGGAGAAGACAGTAATTCTGGATTTAGCTTGGATGAATACAAGCAAACGTTGACAGCTACTAAGGACGTAAGACATTGTACATATAATGAACAATAATCACCATAAAGCAGGATTAGGTAACTACACATAAAAATAGAGCCTAGTAAGTCGAACCCTTATTAATTCATTGCAGAAGAATTGTATTTGTACATAATGGGTTAATACAAGGAGGTAAGAAGTGGAAATTTAGAATATTATATATTCGAGACATATTGCTTCTTTTTCTTGCTTTATGCACCTGGGTTTGGTGTTGCTTGCCGATGGTATAATTATGGGTTGTTGGTGTGATGTTATAGGAAGGGCCTACTGGTACGTCCACAGTAGCACAAGAAGGTTTTGTATGCACATGACCACTGCAGGATTACTACCTCACACCGATCCACAGATGCTCTTCTGGGCCATCTAGACTGTAGTCACTTCTCACGCAACCATCCACTGCCCACTGTAAGTCCCCCGTTTCGTAAAAGCAAAGCAACATCATGTGTCGGAGAAAGCCACCCATTGGAGTCAATCGATATACGACTGTGTGACACACGCTATACTTTTAGTATTTATAGAAACATCAACAGTCAATGGGAACAATTACGTGTCTAATTCTATGATTGTGCCAGTGTCTGTGATGTTATTTGTATCATCGGTTGCACAGTGATATTGAAATTCACAATTGGAGGGTTGGTTATATAAAATTTACATCTGTTACTATTCTTAGGGCTAATAATTTTATTTTTCTATTTTATTTTGTACATATTACGTATAATAATTTTTTATCGTGAAAACCATGAAAGGGCGTTTTCAAGCCTGGAAATAATTCCCTTTCTGTAATATGAAAAAAAGCAAAAATATTTTCATCGGTGATAACCATCATATTTGTATTTTTAAATTATGAATGCATAATATACGAATGGGGCGAAATGTATTCTTGTACAAAATGCATTTTTTTAATGCATAGATATATGATATACATAAAAATATGTCTCTGAGTTGTATATAATTCATGTGCTTGTTTTTCTCGTATCGGTGTAAATGACTTCGTATATACTTCTTGTTTCCAAAAGCAATGTAATCGTAATACTACAGGTTCCATTACTTACTTGGATTTAAAGCCTTTCGGATGTGGCTTACTTGCTACGGATGTTATTTATATAATAAAGCTAAATAGGTATTTGAGTATAAGTCGCAAGCAGCAGTTCCATTGAGAAGCACATGAAGCTGTTATATGTTTATGTAAATCCATGCTTTTTTAGTTTTATATTACATCTATGATAAACCCATCACGTAAAGAACTAAAGTCACCGGCACTGGCATAAATGGTCTCATGTTTCATTTACAGAAGATGTCGGTAGCCTAGATAAAATATTACTTAGCACATCTGCAAATGAAACATTCTAGATACGCCATTGATAATCTTGTTGAGAATTGTGTTGCGCCATTGAGTTTCGTATGGAGTCGCTTTTTAGTTTTCATTCACAGAAACGAATTTATAGCTTTAACAATGCAACAAGGGACTGACGTCTGGATTACTCGAATCATCTATCACCGATTGGTGAGTTTTTTCAGGTGTTCTACTGCCTTCAATTCCCAGTTATGGCTCTGACCTCTATTCTCAACTCTCGTCTTTATCATATTTCCTATCCTTTCGAATTACCGTGTTAAAGACATGTCCATTATCATACATCTTAAGATTTTTGATGTTCACTCTTTAACGTTTATGCTAGCAATCTTTCAAATTGTACATTATTATTATTCGCGGAACCCTACACGTGGGTACTCGCAAAATAGCACTTCCAAACTTTATATATTACGCATTAAATATCTACATATTCTAGAAAATTTCCATCAACGTGCCGCTAATTTAAGTTCATAATGAGCTGCAGATAGTACGATCGAGTATGTTAATCAAGTAGGGACCATTTCCTGGCTCTGTATATAGTAACGAGAATAGTAGAGCATCAGTTTTCATTTTAAGAAAATATGCTCGACTTATAAGATATCCCATCTTTATTTCGCTCTTCAAATAGAGACCTAATTTTATTTATGAACACGGATTTAGTAACACGCGAAAAGGAACATTAATCGAAATCCGTTAGTTTACAGTTACTTTAGTCGAATTTGTGTCAATTTCTACTCAAATAGGAACATTGCAGGAAAGCTCGTTTACGCATATTACCTGATCATTGATATTACCTGTGCTGTTGAAGGAAAATCATTATCGGGCGAATCATTCGATGCGCAAGGAACGCATGTGCGTGAATTTTTCCCTGCTGTACTTACAACAGATTTAACTTGGACATGGTTTTAACATGGAGGGTACATCGATCAATTTAATGTAATACCGCGAAAAATTTAATTTTATATTCCATTGCTGTAGTTTTTTTCCGAATTAAAGTGATATGTGACGACGCTTCGTAAACATAACGTAGGCGACATGAGCTCGATCGGAATTTCACGATCTCCACGATAAATTTTTTGTGTACATATGTAACATTTACAGGGCATACTAACTTAGTTGCATTATACACTTGACGACTGAAAGAGAGCTCGCTAAATTATTCGATTATCTTCGCCAGACTTTCTGTTCATGCACGGTGACAATAAATATATTACATTTACGAATATTACTATAAAATTGAAAGGGCATGGGCAACAGAGATAATAGTGATAACGATTCTTTCGCGCTTACTTGCAGAAATGCTTCATTCATTGTGGAGAACGAATTGATTTCAAAAGATATATATTGTTGTGCAATACGTTATTTGTCGAATTCGAATATCTAAGTATGTACTAATTTATATCGGGAAAAATGCGATTAGATCAATGCCTTGTTGGAAAAAGTACAGTTTGCTTTAATCACGGGTATTTGTGCTCGTCTCCGGCCATCGATTCGTCTGTGGTTTTTCCAACAAAATCGTATATATATCTCTATCCTTAATTTTTCCATAATTTACTTTTCTATAATGGCAGAACACAGTGTACTGCAAACCATCACGTCCGCTTTTGTTTCGTAATCTACCAATGCAGCATAACGAGTCGAAGCGCCGCAATCGTTTCGATCCGAATATTACACAATTTCGGAGAAAGACCATCAACAATAGGGTTTGGAACAATGAGAATATAAGTAACTACGAGTAAATAACAGAGCAGTGATGAATTACGTAACAGTTCAGGTAAATGTAAATACGCGCTACTCGAAGTCTCGATTCGTAAGTTATTACATTTTAAAACTCATGTTAATAATTTGTTAGGTCTTCCTGTTTTTTTTTTTTTTTTTATTTACCTTGTAGCTATATTATTTACGTACACTCTATATTTAATCCAGCATTAACACGTTTATAAACATTATCATTACGTTTATAATTAGTCCTGATACTAGGAACCCTAGAATTAATTCATTCAACATCATTCGTTGCGTTAATCGAATTATAATAATTGCTATTACGATTATCATTTTATTACCATTACTACTCTACCGAAAGAAAAGCGAGGTCCATATCGTCGAGGTGGCGTACAGCGAACGCATTCTTGGTCGAATATTCGCGAAAAAGGGGGGATGTCGCTGTACGAGGCGCCTTCTGAGCCGTTGCCTCGCTTTCTATCCAAGGACGTGTAAGCAGTGAACATCAAGTTTATCCTTGTACGCGTTCTTCTTCGATTCGACGATCGTGCGCTCGAACTCCATCACCGCGTTTCCGATGACAAATAGGCATGTCTGTAGCACACACAAACATACTCTTACCAAGCTCTTCTTTTTGCCCGCAAACCTCGTCGCCCTTATATTCCACTTCCGGTACGACATTCAGCAAAGTCAGAAAACTAGGGATATAGTATCATACGCAAAGAAGGACACACCACTAACGCATTCTCGTTTCTCATCCTCAACCTCGGCCGCGACTCACTCTTGTATTAAAGGAAAAAAAAGGGGAAAAAAAGAGCAAAAAAAAAAGCGAAAAAGTGCTGAAGGCAAAACTAAAGGTAGAGAACAGACGGGTTTCCCGAGAATTGCGCAGGGTCAGAGTTGAATTTCGGTTAAGGTAACTTCGCGGTAACACTTTGACGGGCCTCTCGTTGGTATTGGATCGCATAGGATCCTCGTCGGGCGTTGTCCACCATTATAGTTTCGAGCACTGCACGGGGTGAACACCTGCACCCACTCGAGGATACGAGATAGGCGCAGGCAATACGCATACTCACGCATGATTTTATATCGAACCTATGGAACTATCGCAAATGCATCGAGGCTGCGTGTAAGATGTGAACGTGAGGCATTTGTCCGAATGAAATAAATGACAACGGGTACATTACCATGTGTTTGCATTACGTGCTTGTACGTGGCATACAAATCGACGATACACCACGATAGACTTTCGCGTACCGAGAGAAGTCGCGTCGTCCGGCGATCGTACGATCCTGGGAGACGGTAGATATTTGCCAGAGACAAAGGGACGACTTGCACGGCTGTGCGGGCGGAACTTGAGTCGGTCCTGTCAAAAATACGCGATACGGACGTACACTTGAGTACAGGAAGGCGTGTATCGATTGGTTTATCGTAATATTGTATGCGCATAGCTGTTACTTCACCTCCGGGTCAGAGCTTTGTAAGAGATAACGACGGCAGGATCCACGTGCTTCATATTGCAATATGAACGAACGGCTATTTATCGGGAAGCACGATTATGTCCATTATTTGTACCCTCGTGACAGCTGTACACTCTGTATCTTTCTTGAATAAACAGAAATAAATTTTTCTTTTCACTCCTTCAGCCAAAAGGAACGGGCTGTCGAATGTGGCTGGGTGAAATGATGTGACCGTACGATCTGATGCGAGTCAGTAGACGTGGAGACTAACATTGAGATATTAACAGTCATCGAGGCAGTGGTTTCCTAAATCTTCATGTTTATTACGTCATTCTACCGGGTCATGGTTCGATGTATTTTTCTTGCCGATCTACTCATATCACAGTGGTGTATTGGCGACACTGATGCGATCTACAAACTCCATGGAATAGGTCTCTACGGGTATCGGCGGCATACTATACTTCTCATACCTTTCGTTTTATAAACTGTTCATTTTATTTAGTAATTTTTTTTTCTTTTTTTTTCTACTTCTTACGAACGAATTAACAATCCGCTAGAACTGGTCGGTCCCGTGGTGGCAATCCTCTTTGGTCTTCGGGATTTACTACGTAATGCTCTTCAGAACGGAAAGATACGCCATCGATGCTTTCATGATCTATAACATATCGGTTAGAGTATATTGTAACGTTATTAGAAAGGTTCGTAAAAGAGATCGACGCGTTTGAAAATTGAACTCGATCTCTTATACGCGCAGAGTTGGATGTCGACGTACGGCGCCAAATGTTTCGATCGAAAATACATAGAACTTTCCAGCGGTTAGGCATAACGGTTTTTGTGAGCGGGCAATGCATATTATCATGGCACGTGAATCCGCTGCTGGCAATTCATACCAATTCGTAAAATAACACGCCAAGTCGAACGCGCTACTCTGAAATCGCAGGAACGCTATATTAGAAAGTCTTGTAATAAGAAAATATTCTGCGGCTGCTAGAATTGCCGAGTATAATCCAGCGAAGTACGTGTCTCAATAATATTTGACCAATCGTACCATAAGTATCCTAATGTATTTTAGGTAAGACGCAATAATCTGACTTACATTACCTCGCTTATTAAACACTCTCCCAGAAAACAATAGCAAAATGCTAACAATACGGCAGCGATGGAATATATAATAAAGTGTATAGTATTCACCTTCTCTCCGTCCTCCGTGGTCTGTGAAAAATTATTCGTGAGATCGTAGTCTTGCGATAGTCGCTAGCGCATGTTTTTTTTTTTTATCTCAATTACGGTCGCTGAAATATTCGGAAACATCGCTTCGCGAAGTGAGCTTTCCGTGAGGGAATTCGGGGATCGTTACCAAGAGAAGTTGATACGCGACGATGCAGAGGGAAAATATCAATCCCAAGGTCTGTACGAACAGGAGGGAACTGAAGGCATTTCCCAAATTTGTCGCCAGTCTGTAATCAATTTGACATTTTCTATTCCATTATACGTATACGCAGCATGCCTTGTATATTTAATCATCGTTTGCACAATAAACTATTTCAGCGACAAATCCTACGCCTTTTTATTGTACGACACTTCTCACCCTAGGAGCTCAGCGTGGCGTCTCACCAGTACGCTCATCTCGCACCGATATTCCTTCGACTTCAAATCCAAACCCCTCACGCGACTTGCCAAAATGGAGAGCTGACTGCACAGGTAAAACGTGAGGGTAACCAGCAGACTGTCGGCACCGGTCGCCCCTACCGTTAAAAGCGTTGCTACGGGTATCAAGTACACGCAGTACAGCGCATAAACGTGCGTTTCTGTGACTTCGTAAACGAAGTCAATGCGCATAGGTAAATCGTAGGGAAGGCTGCAATTGATATTCCCTGGAAGAACGGAGTAAAACGTTTATTCCTCACATTTCTTCCTCCCAATAATTTGGATGCACTCGGTCTTATCAAAATCCCGGCTGATATACGACGACCCGAATCGCTCCTTTGAAAAAGTGAGCTGCGCGTTTATGAACTCTGAAAAGGGGCTCTAAGTTCCGCTAACCCTTTATGCGTCGTGCGGTCGAAGATACGCCGAAGCGAGCGTGAAAAAGAGTCGCATCGTCGGTGGTCGTATAAAATCGGCAAACCGCGAGAAGCTCGTAAAACGTAACCGTTTATATATCTCCGAGGAAGTAACTGTCGCCTCGAAATACCATAAAACTGCGTACGCGAAATGACTCTGTACACGCGTATACACGGCTACGGATATCAAATGCGTTTCCTGGATTTAATGTACAAAAATTTCGTTGACATCCAAGCCAAAGGTCGGCGAGTATGCAGAGTGTATATGTCGGTGGGTTCAGGAACAATTGATATACTATTAAAAAAACTAGTGGAGAGATTATAAAATGGATTCTTGGAAAACACTTCGAATCCGTAGGTGGATGAAAATGAGGTACTTACGCGATAAGATGCAACCGACGATCGGCTTTGCGTAAAATATCGTGGGTACGAAGAACAATGACAGGACGGATGAAGTCGTGAACAATGTTGCGGCCACGTTGTACCAAACTATTTTTTCCTTTTCGTAGTCGGTTCGGTACATTCCTCCTTTTATGTCTTTTTTAACGGATATTAATATCGGTAGCAGCTCGTGAATCTTCCAACGAAACATCAGGGTTTTGAGCACTATCAAAATCGTGGGAAACGATAGAGTGATATTCCTAAGAATCTGCTCGATGTCGTGCATATTTTGCAAAAGCGTTACGATCTCCAACCACGTGAAAATAACGACGTACACGATGTAGATGAAAAATTTAATATCATTTTTATATTCCGGCCAGAGACCGTTGAAACTCAGAAGTCGCGTGCTCCAGGTTAATATATTTTCATCGTAAAATAATTGTATATTCAACAACGTTATTTTTTTAATCAATAAATTCATCGTAATATACATATTGCGAAGAATATTTGACTCTCAAAAATCATAAACTCAAAATTTCATAGGATCATACCGACCACTGTCGCTAGACTGAGTTCCGAGCTTATCGTCCACTCGGAAAAAAAACTTTATCGGTAACGTCGGTAATTTTGAATTCTCCGAAAGAACTACGGCCAACTGCGGATCGATGCTAATTTTTTGATGGTGCAAAATTGCCAGCTTTACCGCCACTTTTACCAAGAGTCCCGACATGTTATTAGAAGTCACGCTATAAGCGATAATCGTTCGCAATCTCGCGGTGCACGTATGTAACCGTGGCCAAAGCTGAATCCGCTGGCAGAGTGCAGTGGCCGGGTTGCACGAATCTATGAGGCACGATTGTCCCCGACAGTTGCGAGTTTTCTCACCGTTGAAAACTTCTACGACCCTTCAGCAACTCCTGATCGCAGTTCGAACGAGCCGAAAATGTATGCCTAGACAATGTTCCCTCGTTCGAAATTATTTATCAGAGTTTTTCGCGCAACCCGTGCGAGTATCGGCGGTGCATGCAGCTGGTGAGGATTCGGGAAAGATCGCGTCGACTTTGATAGATCGATTTAATTTGCAATAGACCTTTGACGATCACGATTGAACGAAAGCTCCTTCGAGGACGATGCAGAGCGCGTGTGCGCGGCACCGAAGCTTGCATCGAGCAAACGGATGCAACCAGTGTCATGCAGTTCGTCTGCCGATACCAAACCGACCACGTGCTGGAAGACCACCGCAGTGAAAATCGCGCTCCGCGAATTATAAGCATTTTTTTTATCGAACGGATTACGGAGAGCGACGACGACGAAGAATGAGATACAAGCATATCGCGGCTGTCGGCGCCTCGCTGATTACGGCGGTCTCCGTACTTTCTGGCCTCATGTACTACTTTAATCAAGGTACAATGAGCCGTGGAACCTTATATCTTTGCGCTTCTCCCCCAAACGCTTTCGTCCCGTCAGATTTGCTCTCAAATAATCCGGACTTCGTTCCTCCATTCTGAGGAGAGTCGGTTACAAGAGTCGCGTTACGATTCGGAGCGGTCTTTTCTTACGCTAATTTTAAATTTTTGCGAAAAAAAAACTCTGCCGCGGCGATGCCTCCGACGAGCTCTCCGTGGAGTATGGAGTAAAATAAAAAGTGGCAGTAGATTTCGCTTTGACGATAATTTCTTACGTACGGAGTGGAGGCTATTTTTACCAGAAGTGTATACTGTAACGTCACGTAGAAGAAAAATATATTTTTCGTCACGCGCAAGGCGACGCTTGCATGAGCAACGGCTTACCATTAGTGTGTTACCGAATAATATGTTTTTAATAATCCCAGGCTCTTACGTTTTACAACCTTCAGCTTTTATGGCAAACGTAAAATGCTGATATAAATATCCGATTATCTAAATGGAAATACACCTTTCACATTACGCGTCAATCACGATCGATGCTTGTCAAACGAGCTACAAATTTATGTCAATTGCCATGACGGTTGACTCTAAGAGCCTATCTCGTAATAAAAAATCGCATGGAACTAATAACGTGGCTGGTTAAATTATATCCGCGCGAATGTTCTCTTTTCTTTGCAATTTCAGACAATTGTCCAGTGGGTACTTTCGTATGTCTGAACAGTACTGTGTGCATGCCGCAACGAAGTTGGTGCAACCAAATCATGGAATGCCCATACGGAGACGATGAATCTAATGAAAATTGCTGTACGTTGTTTGTCAACTTTAATACCCTTTTGTAACAAAATCGACAGTTTCTGTTACATATTCTGCTTCGCAGTCGATGCGCACGGGACGTGGGAGTGGTTCAAAAAGGAGAGAAATTGGGGACTGTCGGACGATTTGTATTGCGGTAAGAACTACCGTCGTGGAGTTCTATTTTGAATTAAGAAATACTTCTCTGCCGTTTTCTGGCCTTTTATGGATAAAATGATTTCACGACAGATCCTTCCGAGGCGCCTGTCGGATGCTCCTACAACGAGTGTCGTGCTACTTGCGTGGAATACCACGAGATACCCCAGAATTTATCATCCAACGTAATCGCAATGTAGGATTTTTTATATTTATTCCCGATTTATTTCTTCGCAACGGACTTTTATGGAGATTGGCTTATATATTCTTGAGTATAAGATACAGATTTTTTTACAATCCTTGCGGCCAACGTGATTCTAAGACATTTATCTCCCAGAGTTAAATTTATTGGTACGAAATGTTCTCTCAGAAGCTTTATTTTCCGCCCCATAATTTACCGCATGCTTGCAGATTTTTAACCGACAATTTCCTCACCCGCGTACCGACAGGTGCACTTGCGATATACCCTGAAATACGCTTGCTGTAAGTTTTAACACATTCTTAATGTTGCTATGGCTATGACGTACAGCGAACGCTATCGCATTTTTTTTGTCGATGTAACTATTATGCGTTTCCAGATATTTCGATAATAATCATATTGTTGAACTGGAGAAAAATGCTTTTCTGAATCAAACGGAATTATTCTGGCTGTAAGTAGGCTGACGAACATTAAGCCATATTAATCTACATGACATAGCAATGGCAAGTAAAATGTTTTTGCACCGTTAGAGTTCTGACGAATAATAAAATCGGTGAGATACAGCCGGGACATTTGGCTGGATTAGTAAAATTGGAGACCCTAAGAGCAAATAAAAACAGAATTCTAGCCGCCGATTTGTCGGACCTCGAGGATAGTTTTTCTGTATACTTGATGTAAGTAAAAACCCGAAGACGTGAAGTCATAATCTAAGTACTTAAAAACTTTGATGGAAAATTAAAATCATAAAACGTGTCAATTTCCATCTGCAATCTCTGGATATAAATATATGTCTCCGCTTTTTCATATCTGGAATAAAATAGCCGTATTTTTATTTTTAAATTCCGTAAAACGACGACGAGCTCGTGGCTCAAGATAACGAACACGTGGAGAAACTATAATATGCTAATCATGAGGCAATCAGACAAAGTGAATCGCAACGGGAGTCCTGCTTTTTTTCCGCCCTATGGAAGGAGCCTCGTAACGTTTTTCTGCTCAGTATAAATACACCTACCATTCGTTTACTTTCTATCATCCAGTTCTTGGTCACAAATATTTTTAAGCGATTATAATAAACGCCAATAATGTAACGAGTTTATTTAATTCGAGTACCCTACAAAATTGATTTGACACAATAAATGAATACGAGCGGAGTAAACGATTATGTTCATTTATGTGAAACTGCTTCTATGCCAACTCAAAAATACATGTTTTTCAATTATACCGTGCATAATATTTTAGAGATTTGAGCAGAAATTTATTGACTACCGACAATTTGAAGCTTCCACGACTACCTGCATTGAGAGAAATGTAAGTCCTCGGGATTTGTCAGCGCGAATCAATGCACACAGAACTTTGTCTAACCAAAGAGGTAAATTTCAGACTACTAGATGAAAATAGATTCGAGTGGATAAGCGAGGAGCTTTTCGCCGGCTGTCCAGCATTAGAATCAGTGTACGTACGTAAGTAGAAGTCAATGGTAGAAAATCAGAAAATCTGAAAACCATTGCCAAACGAATAATAGACCGATAACTATTCAGGAGCATGGAGGGTAACTCTATAAGCACGATCGACGGAAACGCATTCAACAATTTGGTACACCTCGTGGAGCTGTAAGTTTAAACCCTAGCAACGCAAACATTTTGGTTTAAAGACAAGTTTTGAAGAGTGTGCATATATTTAAAGCGATCTACATCCTGTTTCAGAAATTTGGCATACAACGAGATCATTAATATACCACCGTATTTGTTCCATCCTTTGAAAAACTTAACCAAGCTGTAAGTACAAAAGCAAATAGAACCTGGTAATATGGGGTTGATATTAAACGATTCGAACGTGTACTTACGGTAAGCTCCGTACGTGCTTACCAAACAATCCTCGATATTAATCGGTAAATGCATCACGAGTAAACCGAAACATCACGTACCTGTAAGCTGCATCTTGATTCGTAAATCCCATACGCTTGAGTGTAAAATCACAGGTATTAGTAAGGGGATTAATGAGATGTATTGACGTAATAATCGGACGAAATCTCTGAAACCTCTAAATACATTCAATTATAATGTTTATAAATAATCTCTAATCCTTCTTAGCAATAGTCGTGTGAAGTCTATTGTACCATTTATAATTCTAGACTGATCGGTTACAATCCCATTAATGATCTGCCCATGTCTCTTCTCGATCCACTGAGAAATCTTCGTTCACTGTAAGTTCTATATCGATTTACATAGGTGTTCGCTTAGATGTCGGTTAGTTTATTTTTCTGTATTAACGAATACCGTTAAGAAATAAAAATACGTTGATACCAATATGACTTTTTAGGGGTGTCGAGGATATAAACATGGATAATTTACAGAAAGATGCATTCGGAGTATTTTCAAGTCTAGATTTTGTGTGAGTAAAGGCAACGCAATTATGGGAGTTTATCGTATTCTTTTCTGCGTACTCCTTGTCCTTTAATACCACTTCTCACTTTAGGTACTTCAAGAAATTTCATTATTGCACGACTTACGCACCGAAGGTCCAGAAATGCAGGCCCGCGAGCGATGGTAAGACGTATCATTTGAGCGAATTTTCTCTACCGACAAAACACACGTTTTCACTAAAACTTAAACACGAGTTCTCACGTTGAATAGGTGTTTCGTCGTTATCTCATCTACTGAGTAAACCTTTGCTGAGAGCCGCCGTCTGGGGCATCTCCTGCGTGACTTGTATGGGAAATGCTCTGGTCCTGTGGGGAAGATTTACCGCCAGGGACGAAAATCGAGTTCTAAGCATTGTCATCAGAAATCTCGCTGGTAAATCTCTTACTATCGATGGAAAAAATTTGGGTTATTTTATCGTTAATCGATCAAGGAATACAAATTTTATCCTGCATCATTTGAAGCGTATATACTGGACGGACGTATAAGTGTGTAGTATTACGACTGGCCATTATAAACGTACACGCAATACGCAATTACGAATGTTTTACAATAAGGTGTAAAAACGATCGATCGGCGATATTAATGTGCTCATAAATCATGTGACCCCGGCATGGGGCGCGCGTAATCCTTTTATAGTATCCGACATGCTGATGGGTATATACCTCTTCATAATCGGCGTCCAAGACGTGAGATTTCGCGACAACTATAATCAAATGGCGAACACATGGATGTCCTCCTGGTCTTGCACTTTATTGGGGATTTTGGCAATGACATCGTCGGAGGTACGTATTTCGATTAATAATAACGACCGTATAACGATAACAATTATTCCAACAAATATAGTATATATATATTTTTTTTTATCGTGATTACAATAATCTTGCGATAATTATTGGGTTAGTCGAGTGATTTGTTTGGAGGTATAGATTAATCGTAAGCAGAAAAATCTAATGAAATAATCGAGTAGAGGGAATTTTAACGATAAGCATGAATTACACGTTAATATAACAATCGATATTTTCCGCAATATGCTGAACATAATTGATTGCTAAGGTGTCGGTCCTGATCCTGTCCTTTATGTCGGTGGAGCGATTTATGCTGATAGCTGCACCATTAAAAGGTCATCGCGCCATGACGCCGCAAACGGCGTCTTCATCCATGATCGTCATTTGGGTCATCGGAATCATACTTGCTCTTGTACCAGGTCCATCTTAATATTGCGTCAGAGATGTTTAGCTTGCTAATGCACGAAACACGTGGTAATATCTAATAATCTCTCACGACACGCGCTTTCCTGTAGAACCACTGGAAAGCATAGATCTCATTATTATATATTGCCTTCGCTTACACGAGAAATGGGAACGAGTATCTACATAAGTCGCGTAAAAACATCGTCTGCTTTTTAGCCATTCACTGGCGTAGCAGCACAAGATTTTACGGCGTGAACGGAATGTGCTTCCCTTTGCACATCGATGATCCTTACTTAATAGGCTGGGAATATTCGGCCTTCATCGTTCTTGGCTTAAATCTTCTTGGGTAAGGCACGTTCCAAAATGTCAAATCTCCTTAAAAAGACAATTCGCCATATTTTTGGTCGGATCAAAATCCCAGAAAGTCGGTTGGAAATGGCTTTCAAGTTTTATCCACGAAACGTTGCATTTGCAAGTTAAACTCAAATCGCAGATTAATGACGATCGGTTACGTTTACGCGGGTATGTTTGCGAGCATCTGGAAGACGCAACACGCCACGCCATTGTCGGTGGGAGATTCAGAGTTCGCGGTGCGATTTTTCCTGATCGTCTTAACGGACGCAGCTTGCTGGATGCCAATAATAGCGCTCAAGATTCTCGCTATGATGAAGTACCCGGTACCAGGTACGTGATAATATCGACTTGTCGAAAAAGCCATGGTACATTCTTTCTGTTTTTCAAAACCATGCATTGCCACATGTAGCGACCACGGATCGGTAAAATCCAATCGTGGATAACAAACAGACATAAAAAATACCACTTTTAATAAACCGTTCTATAAGTTCAAGCATAAGAGGTGTCCGCACCAGCGTTCAGCATATATTTGTTCTAGCCGATCTCCACGCATGGGTGGTCGTCTTCATACTGCCCGTTAACAGCGCCGTCAATCCGTTGCTATATACATTCACGACGCCAAAGTTTCGAGAGCGACTGAGCGACGGCTGGTTTGGGAAAATAAGAAATTACATCACGAGAAAGCAATCGGCCCAAGGTACGATCGTGAGCGAATATTTCGATTTATGCTAATCTCATATCGATCGTACTTTTACGAAGTGCAGAGTCGAGTGTATCGATGTGTCTCTCGAAAGATGAACGAACTTTCCAAACGTCCATTGACTCTGTTTTTACGACAGATTCGCAAATGTCCACAACGTTAAGCAACAAAAATATAATGTTGTCCCTCTCAGCCGAGAAGAAATACTCCGCGGATAGCAGGATCCCGCCTATCTTGGGATACGGCAAAGAAAAAGTCGCTTCAAACACGCACGACCATATTCTATAAGTATTTGAAACGTAGCGAGTATTTAGACAATATGCCGTACGTAAAATAGAAAGAAGGGCAGGTACCTTCGTACGCTGTAAAACTGATTTTAACAATGTCTTAAGCAGCATGTATTATTATCCCCGTTAACAACGCAAAGTAACACGAAGAAATTGTTCGTTGAGATGTTTGAATAAATGTTGAACAATTCAAATCCCCAGTAAACGGTAGGATTATTTGGTTATCCTACGATGATGAATTTCTTAGCGGGATTTATTATGAAAACGCTCCAAATAAACACGACGTTTATAGTAAAGCGTTTCAGCGACCCTGCTGCGATTTCGTGGCGCGAGTTCTCGCACGGGCATATTTCGTTCGTGCTATGCAAGAGCATTCCTCACACCTACGTAGAAATAGGGTACCGAGCATCGCATAAATTACTTCCAACGACGATCAGAAACGCAACCAAAAAATCTATAACGTCGATCTGACCTACCGTTAAATCGTGCTTCACGATCTTCGAACCGTTATCGTGGAACACTTCAAATCCTTTCGACTTGAATTACGTTCTACCCTGTGACCGAAACATCGGTTAACGCTTGGCAAAGTTGTTTTATTTTCGACAGTGAACTCCGCATTAAAAGGATCTTCATACGTTTAACGAAGTCGCTAAACTTTTAACGGATCATCGTCGCGTCGTATGAAAATTCCAAAAACCCATCGATAACCCCCGTGCGTGCTGGGAGAAAATGAATTTTATCGGAAAGAACTGGTATTCCTTATCAATTTAATTCCTAATTAGACGCTTATCCGCGCCTGACATCGACCCAATGCCATTAGTCACGCAACTGGACGTATCCATCTATTAATTTAAAAGTGTAATACGTTAGAGCCTTTCGATACAACCCGGCCGATATCTGACTTCCGACTTTCGAGTGTTACGGCAGGCCGTAAATCATCCTACGGGCCAGAAAAACGCATCGTGAGCACTCTACGATTCGCTGCCACGTGGGTTGGCTCTTACGCGATATAATGTGTAATTTATGGTAGATGGCCAATGGGAGGATCCCGTTAAGGGGCCTCAATACTTCCCACAAGACAGCTCGCCTTTTGGGATTGATTTTTCTTCCGGCTCCCCTCCCGGCTACCTACCTTTATTTCAGCAAACTTTAATTGGACGGCCAGGGCGAGGATCGCGATTTACGTAATTGTTGCACGAATTATATCGAGACTCGAACCTTAATAGTGGCGATGGCTTTAATAATCGGAGGTAGCGACGAAAAAGACGATGCTCGCGATTTCATCGGCACAAACTCGAGAAACCGGTCGATTCTCTCGCAAAGCATATACGCGAGTTTACGAGGTTCATAGAATTTAGTCTACCGCGCGCATAGGTTAAGCACGTTGTTGCAGCGCACGTGGAAACCACGCAAGAAACGAAAGCGTATGATTAATGCGCAACATTCGGAAGGTCTGCTCGAGAATTCCTGGCAGTGAAGTTTCTACCCGCGGAACAGAATGTATTATAGAAGAATAGTGAAACTCGGCTTTCATGATCTTTCCTCGATAGTTCATTCCGTGCATTCTCTCGCTCGCCAGGAGAATGGGAAGGCTCTTCGACCAAACTCCGCACGCTCGACGCGCAAAGTCCCACTCCACGCTTCGAGGCACGTGCGAACTCGGTTATTAAAGATAATATCGCGGCAGATCGCTCAAGAAATCGCGTGGCTCTCCGTACACGCGTCTCGTTACACACCCGGTAGGCCGTCGTCGTTGCGTCATCGGGGGTCTCGAGATCCCGGATAGTCGAGGAGAAAAGTTGGCTACATCGAGGCGCAAAATCTTCGTGGGCTTTTAGAATCGCGGATAAACATGCGAGCGAGCGTGCAACGCATCGTCCTTGATCCACAGCAGGTGGGTACGTCGGTACGTGTACCTGGAAAAATAAAGGATACGCGCCAAGGTACGAGCTTGAGAAATAGCTCCGTGGTGTACAATGTACCTGGCCCTGGTAGAATGATTCAATGATTCCATTTACACCCGTCTGGGAAATCGCTTTGGGAAAAAGTAAATCACGCCTCTCCCTTCTCCCTGAATTTGCGACGCCTTCGTTTATTTACCGCCCCTGATTCGCCCTAAGTATCCTCGATACATTGCCAGGCCCCAGCAGGTCGTACGTCACCGATGCTTTACGCCCGCTGGAGCATCCTCCACGAGTAACGAACGAAGCGTGGCCAATACCTTTCCCTCTCGACCCTTGCGCTTTTAGCGCACAAAACTATAACGAGCCCCTCCGAGGAGCGAGTCATTACATTAGAGATGAAACTAATACGAGTACCCATCTGGTATATTGCGATTCCATTCGGTAAAGTATCATTATTTTTTCCATTTTTCTCGATCTACGAATCATTTATACGCGCTTTTTATCGACGAGCGACCGTATTTTCCTTGGGAACGGAGCGCGGATCTTCGGTTTCAATTAGATGCATCGGTACGTGACCTTAGGTGGCTACGCAATCGCGGGATCGAGCCGGCGGAGAAGCGTTCCCGAATACGGATGAGATGATTCACACGAGCAAGTTTTTGCGCGCGTTGTTCGCTTTTTGAATCGACAATGCCGCCTTGCCTTATACGTAAATCGCTGTACACAAACTGCCTCGTTATCTTGCAAATTAATTCGTCTCCGCCAGTACACCGGGCCGATCCTCTCTTGGCGCGGGATAATGGAAATCGCGTCGACCCTGACGATGCTTTTGTTTGGGGAAATACTTTACGCGCGTCAGAATTCTGCCCTGACGTTTTATTACGTTCCTCGATTGCGTTACCATGAATTCAAGGGAAATATGCGAAAATATGGAGATATAAAGCTACAAATGCCCGACAATGATTTTCTTTGCGAGGCTCGATGGAAGATACGGCTACGATTTTTTCCACGGTGAACGACCAAACATACGTAATTCGTGAGTAGAGATTATATGGTATTTCGCCAGCGTGTTCGAATAAGTGCTCGCGCGGAGTAGCTCGGTAAAGCTATGAAGTCGTTAACGTTAATTCGTTATTAGGATTCTACAACCTTAATGCACTGTACTCTTGACAGAGCACTTATGTTAAGTTTTTTTACGCGTGTCCGCGGGCAAATTTACCAAAGCGTACGATCGAAAATAATAAATTTGCGGCGCGATACGCCATTAACGTGAGCGGCGCGTGAAATAGAAAGGTGGCGGAGCAAGGCGATCGTTAGGCTTATAAATTTTCGCGTAAATAGGCAATTACATTGGGCATAATAAATATCCGCGGCTTTTGCGGATTTTTTGCAACACTTTCATCGCCGCTTGCCCCGTTAGCCAGGAAAGGAACGAAAGTAAGAGTCGGCAATGCGAATCGTGGAAAAGCTGCTCGTAGCTGTAAAGAGGTCAAACGCATACTTCACCGGTGTTTTTAAGCTCGATGATTCAAGAGGATCGCCGAGGTAGGGGAGGCTAAACTTCCGCATTGCCCGATTACGTTTTACGCGGCAGAAATCCTTAAAGTCCCTTAACGAGATGATGACTCCTAGAATCGTACGGTTACGATCTCGTATAAATCTGCGACTCCGAGAGAGGGACACGTTAATTAAGTACGCGCCTTTCCTAGTTCACCATGGAACTTTATGCAAATCGATCTCGAGCGGTACTGGATATCTTATACCGGCGCAAAGATAATATCGGCTCGCCTTTCTCCGTCGCGAGCGCAAAGAAAAAGTCATCGAAAAAATACTGTCCCGTGCTAATTAAGCGTTTTGCACTGATTTGCAACAGCGCCCTCTTGCGTGCGCGTGCAGCTTGATTCTAGACTGCAAAACGCGAAAATTACTGCCCCGCTAAACGTTTCATTACAAGGCTGCGTGCAAATCTGGCATTCGATAAAAAGTTGCGGAATTAAAACCCGCAGGTTATCGCACGTGGAATAAATCGGACGATTATCTCCGAGCGAGGTGCGACAGGAATATATTGCGTATCGAGAAATTACCTTTGAATTAAAACAAAAGTGGGAAAGAACTCGAGGTGATTTTATATAAATTCATGCCCATATTGCGAAGCGCCGTAGAATTTACACTGGCCACTTACGACTTTATCTATCTCGCTTCGGAAGTACTCGAGACGCAATAACCTCGGGCTACACTTTGATTTTATTACCCCCAACGGACAATGCAATTAATCTTAAGGTGTGGTCGTAACTTTACAGTGCGTCGAGTCAGCGGTATAGATCGAAAGATCTTTCGTACGTTTCGAGCAGCCATGAATAATCGCCGCAGTTTAAATTCGTTATAAATAACCATTACTCCCCGTCCGTTGTTCCCAACGCAAGAGCCTATACCAATTTCATAAGTGTGCGCGTGTACGCATATTTGACAAATGTGGTCATCGAGTGGCAGCACGATAATACGCTTTTATGCGAACATACCTCCAGATTACGTACAGGACGATTCAAAGGGCGCGGACGCAACGTATTTAAAGTTAACCGACAGATATAAGGTACGACAAGTATATCGGAATTAATTCGCATATACGACACAGGGGCGTTACAAAATCTGCACGATGCAACGTGCAATTTCAAAGGTACTTTGCGCGAATCATTAATCTTGAGCCGCCGACAAGGCCCCAGAGAGATTCATCCGCAAAGCACGAGGATCAAACGAGATCTCTCAGTATTTTCACGATGTCTTTTGGACTTCGTACGTAACACCTCGTATCCTGTTTTTCGAGGCATCTACGATAGGCCAGAAATTTGTCTTGCTTTCCGAGGATGGAAAAATTGTGAGCGGCCTACTGTTAGTCGACGCGGAACGGCATTCGAATGCATTTGGATAATTTACCCGGAGCGAAGGGGTTTGTAACAATAGGTTTTCAAAGGCGCTTATCGCGTTAGATCGGACAAGCCGAACCTCGGCTCGCGGCACGGCCCAGCTTTATAAGACCACGCTAAACATGGGCCGGAGAAAGTGCGCGATTATATCGGTAGGGATCAACTATGACCTCAAACGGCAGCCCTCGTTGCACTTCGAAACGAAAATCGTTCCGCCAGTAGTGTTTCGTCTTACCTCAAAATCGATGAAAATGCTCGGCGAGAGCACGCAGTCAAATCCTCGAATCCTCTCGCTGCCATTTTCTGCGATTTAATTATTTTATTCGGCTATTTAGGATAGTTGCTTTCGAATGTTTGCCGCGATAGGAATGCCCGTACTCGTTGACTCTGGTGAACGTTCACCTCGGTGATCTTAGGCTCCCTCTTGCAGCGAGTCGTGTCCTCGTGATCGATCGGCGACGCCCTGAAATCTCGGAACCGGGTTTTACGTAATTAGAACCGTTTTACCGCATCGTGGATGAGATTTTTGAAGAAATCAGTGGCCACAGTCTTATCGATGAATCGTTACTTTATGTCAACCATCCATGATCAAAAGTTCTTCGTTTTTTTCAGTTCTTTGTTTTCAGAATCGATACGTTGATGATCGTGATACTCGCAATTTAGGCACACGTCTGAAATCCCGTTTCTTTCGTCTGCGTCTCTGCTTTCCGATGCGCTTCTTCGGAGAAAAAAAAAACTTGGGATCGTAATTGATCGGATTTAAGTGCACCGCGACAATACGTAAAGGAACAAAGGCGATTTAAAATCAATCCAACGTTAAATCCGTATCTTCACCGCCCATGATTCGTTGCGCCGCATCCGTTTATTTCTGTATGCAGTTAACCAAAGTCGTGTCTTCGTGATCGATCGATCGTTGGACGACGCCCTGGAATTCCGAAAGCGGCCAGACCAAATCACAAGTGTTCCAGCCGAATGGCTTCCAGGTTTGTTGAAATCGCTGGCATAAGTAGACGGTCATCGCGTGCACGGTGTTTTAATATGGACGGAATGTTCCTAAGCGACCCGCGCTCTCGCGTTTTTGTCCCTGCATTGTATAACGCCACGAGAGGTAATTTATTCCTCGATTTCCAGCATGGAAACGCGGACTTCTTGCGTGGGTTCACGCCCGGGCCTGGCCCATTTTAGTGCCCTTATCTTTCGTAAACGCGAAAGTAACGGCGCACCGTGGTTCAAGTACGTGGACCGGTAATACCTCACGAGCTTTAATTATGCATAACTTGGGCGCATGTTCGACGACTGTGCAGGCTCGGTTCCGCGATTGTTATTTCGGAGAAAGTTTAAGAAATGCAAATGCATCGTAGTTCAGCGGAGCGTCGAATTAGAATAAAACATACGGTATTCCTCGAACGTATCATTTTTCGTGCTCTTTTGGCATCCGCGATGTCTACAACGTAGCGAAACGTCTTTCGGTATTTTTTCTTTATCGAACTTTATCGCACGGCATCGAATACGCGAAGCGGAATGTAAGAGTATAATTTTGAAGAATACGGATATTTTTGGAAGCATCGAGAAAATGGAGTGGCCACGAAAGACGATTTACGGAGTCGACCCAAAGACTGACAGCCAATTAAAGCAAGGGGGATCGGACGTCTGGCGCGGAATCGATGCTAAAGAGGCGCCACGGATCTTCCTTCCCACGATTACCGGGAATAAAAACTGTTTTGGAGCTCGGTCACGCGAGAGAAGCTGCAGTCGGTCCACAAAGGGACGAACTTACGTATAAGTGGATAATGTAATCGTTTGCATTTATCTCTTCGTACACGCCGGGGCACCTTTTCAAAATTGAACCAACAAAAATACCGAGACTAATCGCCTCCGCGTACACGACGCACCAAAGATTTTATTCCGCGAAGCGTTATTATTCATCGTATTCCATTTATTTACGAGCGGACTGCGAACGACGTACGTTCCTTTGACAAACTACGGTAAATATCCGCGCGTGCTTTCGACTTTTTTACGCCTGAATAATTAGGCGGATCGTACATATTCGGATGGTCAATACCTGTTTTTGTGCGCATCCCCCAGAAGGAAAGAGCGCGGCTTCTTACGCAGAACGGATTTCAGAGGCACGGGACACCGTTAGATCGACGTTAAATCGATCGGATTGCTCCGTGAGATTATCATGAATTTGCGCCACGTATATCTAATGGTATATAAAACAGGCAGCCAGTGTTTTTCGGCGGACGCTACGTCGAACGGCCTAATTACCGCACTTCCTCGGGGCGTGCCGTGCTCCAATCGCGGGGCTTTTTATTCGGATCTGCCGAGGGGAGACATTTCGACTCGTTCCACTAAAGTCATTTTTCATAACAGTCCCAACGTCTAATGAAGTAGCAGCGATGTGGAACGGTAGTCGAAAGCAACGCGATTTCATCCCTCATTATATGGGATGCGATCTTTGTGGAACAAAGCTGGCAGGTTGAGGCCATTAGTCGACTTTTTGCAACATCTACACTGTATAAAGTCATTAGATTTTATTGCGATGCGAAATTGTGTATAATTTAACCCGGAGGTACTAGCTTTGATTCACACGCCATAGGATGCCGAGCGTAATTAAGACCAATGCGAGTAATCGTAGAAGCGTATCGCAACGATTGCTGCTTTATACAGAAAATCGCAACATAAATCACGCGTAAAATATCTTTTTTCGAGCTTCTTACGTTCCACGGCGATTGGATGTACTTTTATTCCAAGCAGGAAAGAAAAACGTGGACAGTGTTGAATCGACGTAAGGCAGCGGTGCGTGCAGCGCTACAGCTCGTTGTACACGCTCATCTTTCTCGTTCACCTTGTTCTCCTTTGCGATAATTATATAAACAATAAATCATCCGCACGCAATAGATCTCGAAGTCTTCCGGACGTTTGCATATCCGCGTTTCACTATCACCACTTCCATCCGCTTCCCCTCGAGCAAATTGCGTCGGCTACTTCGACAAACAGGCGCGATCGTAATTTAATAAAACGTCCATCGTCGATCACCGATCGGTGCCTTTCTCGGTCAGCTCGCGGTGCTCCTTACAAAGACTCGTCCAAGATCAAGGCAAGAGTTATGGACCAGGTGTATGTCCACTCATTACCTTCTATTACGTTCCATTATGTTCCATTACGTTTCATTACGCTGGCAGGTAGGCGAGCGACAGGAGCGGAATAAGGCCTTCGGCGAAGATCGACAGGAAATAGGTAATAGGAGGATCACCGGTCTTCCGTGGCGTATAATTATTCCCATCCTGGATACTTATCGGCCTGAGTAACCCCTCCGTTGTGCGCTAATTGCGTCGCGAACAATTAGCGGGAGAATTAACGCGAGTCGCGTTCCAGCCGTCCAGGAACACCTTCTTTCCTCGACCAACCTATCGTTTCTTCGCTTCCGAAGCGACGAGCAGAGGACGGATTCCCTGGAAAGTCCGAAGGCCAGACGATTATTCATCGAAACCCTCGATGCAGGGGAGCAATATGGATAACTGGTAGAGAAATATAACGAGGATTACATTTGGTTTTCGCGCCCAACATCCGGGGTCGTGCGAAGACAAAGGGAAATGCGGGAATTCTTCCGAAAGTCCTAACGCTACCTTTTCGCTTAACGGTACGTATCCGTCAGTTGGGTCCACCCACGCTCCGCGATCTCGCGCCAAGGGTAATTCACAATGGTCCACGGATATCGTAGTATCTCGGTGACTTTGATCGGCGAGGAGAGGGGCGCGGGGAAGGGGCGGCGAATCCAAGAGAGACAATACAAGGCGTGGTTGGGTAGGCAAGACGTACGCGCCACTTTGGCCTGGCCTCATTGAAATCGCGCGATGAGTCAGAAATCAGGGTCAACGACGCATGGAGGACTTCCGATCGAGCGTTGCCCTCCGCCGATTTTTGGCCCCGGCCTGTCTCCTTCTTTTGGCGGAGCTCCCCGAAAGCCCGGCTTCGCTTATACAGGCTTTGCGCTCCAAATTCGTCCTCTTGGAAATCGAGTTTTTTTTTTTTTTTTTTATCAAGGAACCGTTCTCAAATCTGAGGCATTAATTATTTCTTCACGAGTCGTGAAAGAATTTGCGCATACGGTTTGAGTGTATATATATAAATATTTTTTACGATGAACGATTCACACGATGAACGTTATTCGTATTGTTCCATGATCAAGTATTACGACACATATGCAACGAAATTTCTCAGCCGGTATAATAACTTTATATCGGATGTCTCTACGTCGTCGAAGGACTTGAATCGCGAGAGGGTGGATTTGAAGCGCAAAAAGGCGAATTCGCGGTGCAAAAGGGTGAATTTGGAGTGCAAAACCTGTACCGATAATTCACCTTCGGCCCCCGGGGATGTACCGTAATCCTTACGATTATAATTGCACGCCCCGAATATGAAATACAGTTTAAAAGGATGTGCCGGGCTAATTGTACCTCGGAGTAACTGTAGTTAATCGCAGCTCTCAGCGGTGGCTATAATTTTTCGGAGGCTTCGCCCGTACTTTTTTCAACCCGGTGTCGCGAGGCCGCTTCCTGATCCTTGACGATCCTGCGTCGAGTGCGGCTCCGCACCGTTGTTCTTCGCTAACCGTGCCGTACGTGCCCAAACTCGTATTCCATACACGTTTGATCGCTGTTTTATTTTTCACCATAAGAAAGCACTTTGAAGAGGTCTCTTCGATCTTTCACCCTGTACTTTGTGGTACAGCTCGGTGGCCCCGAAACTTTTTAGCCCGCGTGCTCTTACGACGAAAAAAAACAAATGGCGCGGACCTCCAAATGATTTCGCAGAAATTTATTACAATTACGCATTATCATAACACATTGTATTAAGCTGTCCCAAAAGAATATATCCAGCAATCTTTCTACAAACGTGAAACCTAATCCGTCAAACGTTGCACTCTTTATATTCGATCGTCGTCCAGCTATGTACATAAATCAATAAATTCCCTTATTAAACCAAAGAGTCCTCAGGGAGAGCCAAGCAATATGAAATACACCGTGTACAATCTTTAACAACTCCATGGAGGAGCTCATAAGTCGAAACACCGTACAAGGAGAAGACGAACGGCATCTCCGTCTACGCTGGTATCTTCTTCGGAGGCGCCCCTGAAACTCTTATTAACGTAATGAATTTGTTCAGCAACGTCTCGCTTACAAGAGGGTCAGCACTTGGGCGATAAACTCGGGCGCGGCTTCACCGGCCGGGACATATCGCAGCGATCTTATCTCGAAATGGTCGCATGTCGCGATGATCTCACGGAGAAGAGGTCGAGACGGTGGAGGATGTCGTACGAGTCGGCCCGCTACCGCGCTCGAGGGCAGTCGATCCACGGCCGCTATATTTGCCATCGCGAGGGCGATTTACCGGGAGGCTCGGCCCGTTTTCTGCCCGGGAGAAACTCAGGATTGATCGTCCACCCGAGCGAACGCCGTGCCATACCAGATGCATCGTTTTGCAATTGCAATGAGCGCGGATACGAGCCGATCGTTTCTTCTTCCGTGGTAACGCGACGAGCGTATCCGGCCGGACGAGACTCGTAAAAAGTTAACTCGCGCGTTTCTTAGTACGAGCCATTCATTGGGCCGATGGAAAGTGGAGGCAAAAACCGAAAAACTTTTCCGGTCCAATTACCCGTGGCCCGAATTTTTCTCACTTTCGCCCGCATATGAAAAGTTATTAACATGGAATTATTCGTTTCCACGGACCAGTCGCGGATTAATATAATATTCATAACGATAATATTTATATTATTATTAAAATTAAATTTACGCTCTCATCGGTACGACGACTGCGCGCATTTCTTGAAATATAGGGACACCTAAGTATATAGATGAAACCTGAAAAACTGTGAAACGCAGTAGCGGCAGGAAGAGGGAAGCTGGGCGTACGGTCACGGAGGTGTTCGGCGGTATTGGTCTTCCTGGATGATTAAAAACTTTCTCGGAAGGAAGCGCGTTCCTCGACGGTCGCTTAACGATAAAACCGATGCCCTGTCCTCGAGGGAGGGTGCAGGTGGAGGATCGGCCGGATGTAAATTTAGATATCGGGCGATAACGACGACCGATATTTTTGCGGCGATACTCGCGCAATAGGCGATGACGGTTGACCCCTCGTATTTTTGGTTGCGCCTATTCGAACTTTTGAGGGAACACTCGGCCGTTGGAGGCGATGTAAAGGAGCTGTCGCACGAGTAATTGCGGCCACAATTTAAAGATACCGGCGCCATTCATAGGAAGGACGTCGAGAATCTACCATCTTTCACATCTTTGGCAAACGTCCTTTGCTCGAGGAACAGTAAAACCCCTTGATCTTCGACGAGAAGCGTGGCACGCGACACCCGGGTTAATTAAAATACCGATTCGGAGCAAAGGTATAATTAGAACCAGGTATTCCAAATCTCCCCTCCTCGCGCCGCTGGCTTCGGATCTCTCAACGATCAATCCTCGAGGCGCACGCCTCATCTTCCTCGAGACTTTTGCGAGAGCCACTATAGATCCTATTAAACGTGGAAGCGGAGGAAAAACGTTCGCGTCGGAGCTTCATCGCGCGCCTCTCTCGGACATTTTATACACAGTGCGCACCTTTATCCGCGTATCTCGTCGGCACGCGTGTAATTCAAGCCGCCTCGGGTTTTCTTGCACAAAGCCAACATTGAAATTACGAGCCATAAATGGCGGAGCTTCGTGAGCGGCGCCGTTCGATGGGCTACGGACGTAGTGCCGGCCAATTTCAGCTACGATCTTTCAACAATTAACCGGCATAATGGTCCTGGCAATTATATCATAATTACGATCTCGAGAGGCAGGTCGGCTCGGAGCGTTACGAGGGGTTTTACGAGTCGCTCGGTTGACCGTAGCTCGATCGGCTCTCCGCGTATCATTGTTTCGCAAAACCCATAGGGGAGAAAGCGTTCGAAACGCGTCGAAGCGATGCACGGCTCGAAAAGCCGTGGGCCCGCGTATTCACTTACCGCCTCGGCCACTTCCCGACCCCGCAAATCATTTTCCGAGATGTTTATGGGCGAAACGGATGTCGGTATCCCTTGTAATTTCTTGCGGCGCTCCTACCCGACGGTTCCGCGCATAATAGATTTCCTCTCGGTCCGTGCCGAAGCGCAATTACTTTATCGCATAACAGGATACTCAAATGAGCGTTGGCCAGGCTCGCGCCACTGTCCTGCGCCGCCGCGCGCTCGCTTTCCTACGTGGACCACACCGCGCTTATCGGGATTCTTTGCGGATCGTTCCGTAATTAATGGAATGGACGAGCTACCGGTTTTAAAGGCGGTCGAAACCGGCGAACGAGGATTTATACGTTTGCTAGGAATTATCGGTAGTTTGGATTGCATCTAAACCGGCGAACTCACGAGTAACGTAAATTGGCTCAAGATACGACGTTACACCTTCGAGGAGAAGCGAGATAGTTTAGCTCCGATCTTTCATTCCCGATTCCACCCACGTTGCTCGGGATTATGGAACTTGGATCGTGGAAATCAGGATTTTTCGAGAGCGGAGAGGACGATCTCGCGGGGAGCGAGCAGGGGTGCGTCTCGGAAGAAAGGCGAAAACCGACGAACCGTCGTTAAACGGCGTTTATTATCGAGGGACACCGGCAGAACGAGAATAGGGTATTTATGCCTATGCGCGGACAATGGCCGCTCTGTCTTCCGTGGAAGACGGCGCGCAAGGCCATGCGACAAGAAGTTCACCGTGTGGCGCTTTATACGACGGGAATGTTAATTATCGGCTCCCCTGCAGGATCTATTAAGTGCACTATTCTACTCTGCTCTCCCCCTCCCCCCCCCTCTCTCTCTCTCTCTCTCTCTCTCTCTCTCTCTGTCTCCTCCTCTCCCTCGTCCCTCACCTCTATCGCCGTCCCATTCGCTCTCTCTCTCTCTCTCTCCCTCTCTCGCTCTCGCTCTCCTCTTACAGTATCCTTCACCCGGTGAACGGTCTTATCGCGCTGGCGGTTCGTTCCTTAATTAGTCAACCGGTCGTGCTTGCCGGCGGCGCGCAAAAGAGTTTTCTAACACGTATTACGAACGATCGCAGAACGGCTCGGTTGCAGCGTCGGTGAAATTCGTTACCACGGGCAAGGACTGACTCCGCATCGTATAACCTTGCGCCGGACGGGAACAAAAGGCAGGAACGCGGAGCGTTGCGTTTACGTCGAAGATACGCCGGGAATGGCACTTTAGCCCGGTGCCTTCGAGTGCTACTTAATAAAGTCCAGGGAAATTTGCAGCGCGCCTTGCTCGGCGCATATTTCAGCCGACTATAAATAAACGATCGAGACGTAGCGTGTAGTTTTAGTGGTAGATACGCGAGGGCAGAACTTGCACCTCCGGGAGTTTCATCGCTAAGTTATAGGCACCGCCGAGAATTCAGGGTGGAACGTTTGCCCGCCGGCCATTTTGGGCCGACCGTAAATACACGGTTAAAACATAGTATCTAGTTTTAACAATAAATTTACTTCGCCTTAGTTTCGTCCGTCCCTCCGTTAAATAATGGAGCGGCTGGAAATTATACCCTGTGTGTATCGCGGATTTTGCGGGGACCGTAAATAATCGATTTGGACTTACCGTCTTGTCAACGCGGTGCTCGCACCACAGCTCGTATCTTTTCCCTTGAATAATAAAGGCTACGAGTGCCACCGCGACTCTCTTCTTCCTGGTAAATAATTTGGACCGTGTCCGGCAGTTTATACGCCTTCAACCCGACGTGTTACGCTCGCTGTCTCGCAGAAGCGCAGTTCACTTTATTTACGAGCGATACAAGGTTGCGCGATCGATCGAAATAATCGATGATTCGATTTGGAGTATTGAAAATATATGCGGATCAACGATAGGTCAGAGGTCCGAGAGTTCGTAAAAATCCGGGCTCCGAAAAGCGAAGCAGAAACGACGATTTCGTCGTCGACGCAAATAACCGCGGTGTCGTATCACCGTCCTCGCCAAGTACACGCAATAATTAGCGGAACATCGATACAAAATAAGAGAACGAAATAAGAGCACGAGGCACGTCGTGTCGGAGGAGTGCACTTTCCAGCTGTCGTGTCATTTTATACATTGATGCACCGTTCGCCAAACAGTTCTCCTCTTTCCACTCGCTCTCTCCCCCTCTCCCTCTCTCTCTCTCTCTCCCTCTCCCTGTCCTTCCCTCGCACTCTCGTCTTCCCTCTCGCTCTCGGTTTTCTCCTCTTTCCACATTTCCTTCTAAGTAGTTCCATCCTCTTTTCGCTCCCTCGCTCCTCTCGTTTCCACTCTACGCGCGCATGTCCGCGCGCGTACTCACGTTCGACGCACGTACACGCGCGCGCCCGTCTTTTGGCAAAGGTAGATTGTGTTTCGTAAACAGTATCGAGTGTCCTTCCCCAATCTTTTATTTTATACGGGCGTTAATCGCGATCAAATTCGCGTTGCAGCTCGAGCCAGCCTTGCGAACCTCGCCGGAGAAAAATCGTACACGAATATTTCCAGACAAACCAATCCTCTATTATTATTACTATTGATTATTATACTATTACTCTATTGATCCACGCATTAAAAGAATCCCTATCCCTCTCGTTCAAGGGTTAAATTCCCAAGATACGCTCCCACAATATTCCTAGACAAAGACTCCGAAGCGAGCGTATGGAGTAGGATACCGATCATCCGATCTGGATCGTCTCCAGGACCTCCGTCCTTCCTCCTCCGTTAAATTCTCCTCGAGAAGGACTCGTCCACGTAAGAGGACGGACCGTTACGCGCCGGCATGTCGGGGTATTAATTACGCGAGGATCAAATTCCAATTTAGGATCTCGGTAGGTCGAGCATCGTGACGGAATAACCGCAGGGCCTTGGCGGAGGATGTTGTCGGAGCGTGTAGCATGTACAGCGCGTAATCCTGCACTACGGCCGGGCCAGGGAGCGTACTCGGTGTGCCTATCGACATTCCATCCACCCACGATCTCTGGGGGAGGAAGGAGGGCGGATCGTGGAAGCGGAGACGCTCACGGGCAACCTCGTACCCCGGCCACGATTCAGGATTCAGATTATTTAGCATAATGATCGGACCGACGGTCGCGGCAAGTCCGAGATCATCCGTCGGCCCGTGCCTCGATTAAGGCAGATTATACGGTATAAGGCGATGATGGTTCTCTCGGGTACAAAAGACATTATCGAATAGGGCAGAAAAACCTTATTTATTACGTTTCGTCCCTTCGAGTGCGAGGACCTCTTCAAATATGTTGATATATGTACATTATATTGTAGAACAGCACCGCGAGAGTCGGTTCGGATCGAGGCCAATAATTGGAATGGAAGAGGCTTAATCCGAATAATGCGTACGCGCTGAAATAAAAACCGATTCCTGGACGAACCGACCGTTAGCTCGGTTCGCCGGTAAGCGGTAATTACATCGGTCATTATAGATTATACGTTAATCGATACCAGAGAAAGGGAGCGAAAGACTCGCGCGACTCCTCTCCGTCGAAGGTGCTTTTTGTCGCCATTAGCCCGGCTGATTAGCCAGGAATCGTCGGTCGTTCCGTTCTCCGATCGTACCTGTCGGACGCGCTGTTCTCGTAATTGCTTAATCGCCGGTTCCAGAGAACAATGGGCCAGGCGGTTCGTGCCTCGACTCTACCCGTGGAAATAATCGAGGCCCCGCTTTTGTACTCCCCCAACGTAACGCTCACCTTTTGATAACGAATTTTACCCTTGGCCCAACGATTTACAGCCTTGCGACAGACGATTATTTCACGAATATACGACGACAATTCGCTCTGGAATTCGGCGTAAAGTACCAAATAAAAATGCTGTCCACCCATAGATCCCTTATTCTCTCGATAAAACGGTTTGCATCGCAGTGCGGATCGGCGTCGATCCTCCGCGATTTACAGCGCGTAGGTTCAAGATTTGGAGTATCCCGAAAGGTGTTGGAAGGATCGCGAGGAACGAGAAACTCGTGAGTTAACAAAAGGAGGAGCCGAGGGAGCGGTCCGCGCGCCGCGTCGAAGTCGTTCGAAAAATCACGAATGACCAACGTGCGCAGCTGGCGAGCGGTACTTTCTCGCATACGGACGCCGGCAGGCCGGGTTAAGCGCTACTGTATAAGGAGCAAATATGATATCGGTAAAACATCTGTATATGGCTGGCCGGTAGACGTCCGCGCTCTCCCCCTCCCTCCTCCCTCTCTCTCCTCCTCTCTCGCTCTCTATCTGGAGCACGAAGCCCGTACCGGGAAGCCGGCGATGGCGAGTCGTACCTCTTTGACAGACTTATTAGCAAATATAAATCGTGCAGTTTGCCGTTACCGGCTTTTCGACCCTGGCGAACGCGCACCCGTCGCAGGATAAGTCGTCCGGCGCGCGCTGCCCCCCCGAAAAAAAAAAAAAGCGGTCGAGGAGAGGAAAAAGGGATCCGATCTTAATTAGTGCGCGGAACACGGGGACGTTGCTCGCGAGGAACGTAACGACCGCGTTAAGTTTGATTTACGGCGCCCTTTTCGACAGGCGCGCTCGTTCGTTAGCCCCGGCCTTCTTGCACCCGCTAACCGAACCGCCCTCCTCTCTTGCCCGGACCTTGTTCCGCGATTTTACAGTTTAACGCCAAACCCACCGGCCGCGTTGGAGGCGCGTTTAGGGGTACTAAGTGTATATATATATAAAGGAAAAAACGAAGAGGGATAAACGTGGGTGAATCGATATATCGACGCGTACACTGCGAGAGAAGCGTGGAAGTTCTTCTAAAGCGCGATCGGCGTTGAGTGAAAATACGTTAGCATGCCGGAACTACGTGCGAGAACCTATTCGTGGCTCTCCCCAAGAGCCGGTGGGAGCCACGAAGGTCGCCAAATATAAAGTTTCACGCGGAACGCAGACTGAAAACTGCGCAGCATGACGAGATGCAAAGTGATACTCGGCTTTGGGGTGCACGGCGAGTAGAGATCCGAGGAGACGCGCACCTCTCGAGAAGGTTGAAGGGCAGTGGTGTGGGTGAGCGGCGAATCGGGGATGGGGAGGTCCGTGGACGAAGAGAGAGGGTTGCACCGGAGTGCACTGTATTGCCTTGCACCGCGGTGTCGTGTTGCCGTACCTGCCAATTACGAAGCCGCTCTTGCGGTCGGTTCCTCGGCGATGAGCGGAACGGACACTTTGGACACGCCGTGACACGGTCATCGACTGCGAGGACTTCGTAGCTCAATGCGCTCGCGATCTCCGGGAAAATCGTGCCCCGTCTCTTTCCCCAATTGTATACGCGTATATCCTTCCTCAGGGTCCACGTAGGAAAAATAATATAATCGATCGGCTGCGAGCGTTTTATAAATTTTCGTTCAGCGATCCGTTGAACATTTGGGCACTCTAAAATTTTACCAGCGATTGGACCGGTATCGCGAAATTTTTTTAAAGGTCGAAGCAATGCATCGCGGGATTTTGTTTGACGATATAAAAAATCCACCACCGCGTGTATTTTAATCCAGCGAAAACGTGTATTGTACGTACCATAATATATTTTTCTGGGTAGTTGAACGTGCGTACTTCTGAGCATCAAAGTGAGCGCAACCCGTGAACGTCGCGGTTCGTTTCCGTTGACTGAGGTTTGCGACGACGCGCGAATGATCCGATGGACTCCCACTCGATGAAATGGATGTGCAGTTATAAATATATTCCTTATGCATCCCGGAGAAGACGTTTACGGTGCTTAGAATAGGCCGCTTCTACTTAGGGCTTCGACTTTGAGCGACGCGTGGATACCTCGTTCTTGCCGACCGGTACATTCTCGTTAGCGAGAATTCTCGGTAAAATAATCGTCAACCAAATCCACATCTCGACATTTTATTCGAGTTTTCAAATTTGTATTTTTGCTACCTCGTTCGCCTTGTCCGAGCAACGAAGAATTTCGAATATAGGAAGAACGAATATCGCGTCGAGCGAAGGAAGGCGATAAGTGAAATCGAAGCTACGATTATCGACGGTGGAAATTCGAGTCCGGATCCTTCTCATCTTGGCGCTCGCGGTGGTCGTTTTTGGGCGACGGAGGCACCAGTTCTAGAGCTAATCCTATCATGGCCATTTGACTCTCGATCCAGACGAGGGTAATCAAATCGCGGCACGGTCCGTGGCGTGCATCGAATCGCATTAATCTCGCGTACCGACTCTGCCCCCTGCTCATCCTTCTCGTATTATCGATCGCCGTCGAACGTCATTGTTTGCGCTTTATTAGCATACATGGCATATTTTCGAGGATCGCGCACGGCATTGCGTTTCTATTCATGAAAGCACGCGCTGCTCACGGCCCGTTGGTCCGACAGGCGAAATGATGCATCGCTATGGTTATTAAATTAACATAATCTCCCGGAACGACGCATTGTTGTCTACTATGGATTATTTAAGCGTCGCGGAAGGTGATTAGTTTAAATGCCGACCATTGTAAAATTCCTCTAATATTCTGCCGTACGAGAATGACCCCGTTGGACGTTCGCGTTCTCTCGAGAGGGACGATGTACGTTCGACGAACGAAAGGATCCATCGGTTGTATTTCACAAAATCAATCGCCAGCGGAGAAGCATCGATGCGACGCATCATCGCGGTTAATTCGAGGGATAATACATACAACGAGGCACCGATAACTCGTCGCGATGTTCTCGAAGTGGTAGCTTTTCTTCCGTGGCCCAAACAACCGCACCGTTAACGACGATCGTGCGAAGGACTGCCGCAGTTCCATCGTGGCAATCCAATATTCCGTGGCATCGACGGCTGGAGAAAGTCAGTTTCGTTAAATATTTATCGGTGCACAGATATCTCGGATGTGCGCCACGTACTCGTATCCGCGCACTTGCTCGCAAAGTGTTTCGCAAAGTGCGACAACGTCGAAAGCAAAGTCGGGAACGATCGATGGATAGATCGGTTCGACCGAGAAGACGACGAATACTTTTGACTATGCCTCGCGGACATTTCTATTGCCTCGTTTTTCGCTCTTTTATCGCATTATCGCGCGTAGGAACGAAATCGACGTTAATCGTCGGGCGATTTTCCCTCTCGAAATCCCAACCCCAGCATTCGGCGCTCTGACCGGCGAGAATGCAGAAGGCGGAGATCCGCATAAACGACGGCCGACGGAAATTAATGCACCGCGGTCCTGTGCGAAATGCGGCGAAACTATCTGCCATTGGAGATAATTAGTCGGGCGCCAAAGTGGTCTGCAAGAACTCGATGAATATGGGACCGAGTGGGAATTCTCGACGGCCGACGAAATGCCAGGGACGCGCACCCAGCCGCAGATACGGAATCTCGGGTGTACGCACTTCGAATCTCGACCCGCTGGCCTCTCGTGAGTGCTCGAATAACCTCACGATCGTTATGGTCTAATTCTTATCCTGGAATTCCTCCTACGCCAATCCCTTTTCGGCACACTCGATAAAATTCCTCGTCGAGCGTCGCCTCTTGGGTGCCGATTCTCGATCAATTACGCCTCGAGCGAGCTTACGCGTCGAGTAAAAACCTCGCCTCGATCTCTTCTTTCGAATATACATTGTTCGAATAACGCTGATATATTTATCATGCACCTTGGTGAAAGCTCGTGCTCGATCGACCTTAGAATTTCCCTGGATCTCGATGCTCGAATACGGATCGCCTTGCGTTAATCTCGACGATATAATTGTGCGCTATGAATTCTCAGAGAGAGATCGATCGAGCGAACGAATGGAGGAGCATAAAAATATTACGGTCCGCGGATCACCGTGTATTATTCATCGGAGATATCTTCCCGATGGTCGCTACGCCTTACGCTCCTTCGAATTTCCGCGATCGATGACCCCGCGCACCGCGCGATTTCACCCGTTTTCCCGATTTCCAAGCATCCACGGTGCGGATACCAAGGATGGCCCGCGTTTCGAAAACAATTCTCCCCGCTCTCGATCACCTTTCTAGCGCCGTGGAAATCCGAGGCCGCGGCCTCATACTCTTTCGGTCATTAGCTCGGCCGTATCTCTGCTCCCACCGCACTCTTACATACTATTTGCATCCGACGTAAGTCTCGGTGGAATGCATACCCGCGCGCTGTGCCCGGCGTAGAATGCACTGGGCGCAAGTGCATACTTTGCGGCGCCCGTCCTAATCATCCCCAGCCACCGCACTTCAGCCTTGGTTATCCACTTACTTAAGGCACGCAGAGCCAACGAGTCATTATCGGAAAAGTGCTCGGAATAATATCGCATTGCCGTCGAGAAACCTATCTCGGACGTATAACGGCCAATAGGACGTACGTAGCTACACCATCGAGAACGTCGTCCCATCGAGAATCTGGAGGAAAGAAACGCCGTGCTCCAAAAGGCTGGCGACCGTTGATATAAAAGCAGCCACGCGATGGCCGGAGGAGCGGAAGGACGGAGCTTCGCTGGGGGCAATGCCTAATCGTAAACTCCAATTGGAGCTTTGTTATCCCAAGGAGGGAGGAGAGCGCGCAGCCGCGGGCCAGGTCTCCTTTTTTCAAATCCCTGGGTTCGTGCCAGGGATGCCTCCGCGACTCGGTGGGCGAGACGAAGGTGGCTCGATACGTAAGAACGATTCGAGGATTCGGTCGTGGTATGGGCGTTGTCGGCCTTTGGAGTATCGTTGAACTCGTCTTAAGGTCTACACTCTCGGAATGCTCCGCGGTTGCTTCGATATTACGGGAGCGCGATAAGCACCTACGCACTTCTGCGTGGGACCGACGTGGGAGTTTTTTTTCAATACCGCGGAGTATCGCTCTGGCGCGATTTACGAAACGCGCTCGCTCCAGAGATGCGTAGGGAGAGCGCTCAAGGAGGGAATTCGGAACGAGCCGCTGCCCGAACGACGGATCACGATACTTTATTTCCAAGGACGATGACTTTTCCAAAAAGTCGATACGGTCCAAGAGATGCGGAGGATCTCTGCGCGAATCGAAATAATCCCCTGGTTTTCTAGGGTACGCGATATAAACGCGCTTTAATACGAATCCTCGGGCGCTATACTTTCATCGATTTTATTCGTCCTTTCCCATCCCACTCGTCTTAGTTTTGTTTATCGTTCCCGATATAGAGACCTCCCGTATGCCGTTGAAATATGCGATATTCAAATCAGCCTTCTTTACGAAGAAAGAAGACTTCCTGGACAACGATGCGTTCTAGAATACTCGATATCTTAAGTGGACGTTGAGAAAATGGGTCGGAGTTACGTAGAAAAGTGACGGAAGAAAGGTAATAGCGGGACGATTCTTGAGCGGTGATTCAGATACGGAGGATACTTTACGGTAGAAATATAAGTTAAGGCGAAGAGCGCGTGGGTGCGCGATTCCTACATAGATAATCTACGGAAACGTGATATCGCCCGCGACTTCTATCGATAGAGAAATATCAGCGTCGCCATTGTCGTGCATCTCTCATTCCATTCTCCCGACGCACGACACGAGCCTCCGCATCCGTACATCCTTTCGGGACCCATCGATTTTTCAGCGATAGGAAAAATCAACCCATCCTCGGGAATGTCGTAAGGGGCAGAATACACCGTTCATAGGTATCGTTTTATTGCTCGCTATAAACGTAAAGCCGGAGTGCGAGCAGTTTGATAGTGATAAAACCTAACGGTTATGGATACGCGTGTGCGTAAACCAGTCTATCCCGAGCCTCCAAAAGGAATTTGTACGGGGGAAATGTTAAATCAAGCGGGTCCTATGGCCTACCGTTTAACGCGCCTCGGCTCGATTCCGACACGCGCCTAGAACAATCCAGAAACATGGGCACCGCTTAAACCCATATTTATCGTCGCGTCGTCTTTTTAAGGCTCTCTCATAACGGTCCGAGATCGCCAGGGTGGAAGGATCCACTGGGTAACCCTGGCTCGGCCAGACGTCCAAGACCGGGCAAAGAGATAGCGCCGATATTAATTGAGATCGATTAATGGCTTAATGATGATGTAAATCGACGGCGGGTTTAACGATCCCCGGCCTCGATAGCCGACGAGTCGCCGAGATAAATACGTCTAGGTGCGCGGATGAGACAACTGCGGGCACGTGCAAGGAAGTCGTAATCTTCTCGGAGGGGAGACTCACTGGCGCATGATATTCTGAAATTATAGGTGCCTGGAGGGTTGGGTCAGTGAGTTGAGGCCTGTCCAGAGTACTTAGGACCGGATGTGGAGGTAGGTGGAGCCCCGGGAGTGCGCCCATCGCGGGAGGAGAAACAGGGCCAACGGTATTTACCTGGACTATCCGTAACGAGTCCTGCAATCATCGTATTTATATCCGCCAACCGCGAGGCAGATCCCCGTGTCGGTCGGGGCGATACCGCGTGGAAAGAAGCCGAGACGAGGGGGCAGGCGCTAACGAGGAAAGGATTCTGCCTTTCGAGAATCGAACATCCGGGGAATTGGATCGCCTCGAGCCGAATCGTATCGGGTATCAAGAGCTAACGGGATTAATTCGAGGAAATAAACGAAAAATCGTTATATCGAGGCACCGAGCGGATAACGTATTCCTATTTCTCCGATCCTATCGTGCTCACTGACAACACAATACGGAGGTTGGATGAAGTTGGAGGAGAGCGAAGCGTGTTATTTATCAAATTGAAGTTTCGCCTATCCGTGTAATTTATTTTAATTAAAAAATTACCGAGGTCATTTATACGACCGTTCGGTTATCCCGAGTGTTCAGCGTTTTTTGCCGGGTTAATGTTTCGTGGGCGTGTTCGGTGCAATTTACCTCCTCGATCTCCCCTGTGCTCGGATTGGAATAAGCGGATCCATCGAGCGTGTCTAGGAAAATCATCAAGCTGTAGCTAATTGGACGACAGCTTACACCTGCGAGCGACTGCGGAAGAGCAGGTAGAAGATATCTCGGTTGCAAACTCAACTGGCCAGTCTTGGGTCAAACGAGGTTTACTGAAAATCACCGGGAAACAAACATAATTCCTTCGGCTATAAAACGATGAAGTTATGTGTGCCGTAAAATCCAGGGTTGCTTTCTATTTCTCCATTTTTCTTCCTTAATTCCGTACGAAACTTTCTTCTCGAATATTTCGCACCCCGCTGTTCTAATTAAGATCTTAATATCGATTGTGCTTCGGATCGATTCCCGGTTAGGCGATGAGAACTGCGCGACTTATCGCGCGTATTTCCGAAGGACGGTGGTCAAAAATCTGTTATATTATACCACGGTGGAAGAAGAAGTAACCGCGCTTTCACCATTTCGTGCTCATGCTAGTTTACGGAATAACCATCATTGCCCGAGTCATTTGTCAGAGTTATGGTCAGCTGTACTTGCTTAACCGTATAATCTGGCAGAAATGATAATTATTCGAGGCGGACTTTCACCTCGAAAAATCCGCCAAAGACGAGGCTGCGCGCTGAAAGTACTTTACATTCGCGATGCAAGGTATTCCTCAAAAATGTAAAATAACTCCCGTGCGTGGCACCCGGATTAGCGTAAATTGTGGGAACAAATTCCCGAGATGAAGCGAGCTCCAAGATTAGATCGACTCTCCGTATTTTTCAGGCACCCAGAATGGTAGGCGCTACTAAAGTACAACAATAAATAACATTTTTGTGCGTCACCCTGGAATTGAATCCTGAATGTACTACACGCGTTTCTGCGGGGTCTAAATTACTCGATAATAGCCCTGCTTAATCCACCGGGGAAACTAGTTACGGCAATCTATCAGTCCGCCGCGACAGTTACAGATAGTCGTGGGATCAAGTCATTAAACTCCGGTTTAGATATCGCGATCGGACAATGCGACCAAAATTAATACGAGTTTACCTCGAATCGCGCCCAGATTCGTAAAGTGTTTATCGGTCGAGAATCTATTGGCGCATCATTCCTCCGGATCTCGTAAAATCTGAGCTACTTTACGAGCCAAAAACCTAGGGTCGGCGTGGAAACGTTAATCGATACGGCCAGAGAGTCGTTGAGGAAGCTCGCAAACTGCTCCAAGAGGTAACGGTTATCCTTAGAATTTCTTCTTCGTCCAGCAATGTCTCGAAGGGCTGGCACCTGTCGGCCTCCTTGCCACGTTAAAATTATTAACAGAACAATAACTCTGGGCTAATCCCCGAGGGGGATTAGCCGAGACTATGCGTCAGTTACGCGCGATAGGTAGGAGTATTAGTCAAGTTGCAATGCGAAGCTACCTTTCGGGACACGCTGATATTATTCACATCGCCATAAAATGCCTATATATTTAGGCCGACTTTTGGAATTGCAATCTCAGCTTAAATACTTGCATCTTCTTTTGCGATACGTATATTTCAAGCCGGATGCCATCGATCTTCCTGTCTCGAGATGACATTGGAACCAACATTCTTGATATACCTCGAGTTAAAAGAGTCGAGCGCAAGTACAGGAATACTCCTATTAACTTCAGCGGCAAGCCGATATCGCTGTCATGCCGATAACTCGCTTCTCAAACTTCGCATAAGTATTTCCACTATATCCCTGTACATCTCTCGGTCTTGGACTTCCACGTGCACAAAACTCGTAAATCACCACGACACTGTGAAGCTATCTCTATTTCCAATTAAAGTAATTACTTTAAGTGGATAGCGAGTCTAGTTATAAAAACGTTCTATTTTGAACGACGGACGGAATTATCGCTATGCGCGAGTTTCGAATTTCTGCCTTTTGGCGAGCAAAGCAGAGGCCCAAAGAAGAAGGCGCGCGTAAAATAATCCAAATATTTCTAAGAAGCAGCAGTCGCGTAAATTCAAAAAGGAGTTTTTATCTTATCGCCCTCCTCAGGGGCGTCCATCGAGGCAGGAGTAGGTGGAATAAAAAGCCGGTGGCTGCATTTTCCGGATGCCCCACGCTCGGTCCGCGGCACCTGTCGGCGTTCTCCGGGTACGCCTAAATTATTCGATAATAGCTCCGCGCTAATCCCCCCGCGGCAGATTAGTCGGCTGCTATCCGTCAGTCGTGCGCGGCGGATAGGAGTATTAGTCCCTGTCACCGGTGCGCGACAGCCTGTGTAACGAACGTGCCCGGCCCTCCTCACTCGCGATATTTGCGGCCCCGGGTTACGCAATGCCGAATAGCGCCTCCCAGAACCTCCCAGAGCCTCCCAGAGTTTCGCAGAGCACCGCAGATCCTCCCAGCGCTTCCCAGAGCGCCGCGGCGCCGTGCGTCTCCATAAACTCGCGTGCCACGCGCGAGCGAGACGAAGAGGGAGACGAAGAGGGAGAGGAAGAGCGAAAAGAAGATAGAGACGAAGGACGAGAGAGGGAGAGAGAGGGAGAGAGAGAGAGAGAGAGAGAGAGAGAGAGAGAGAGAGAGAGAGAGAGAGAGAGGCGGATCGCTGGATCGAGGAAGGAGGAGAAGCGCCGGAGAGATCGCGAAGGGGTGACAGAAGGGGTTCTCTAACTTTTCCCGCGGAATCCGTAAATTGGCCTCGAAATAGTACGGTACACGCGCGAGGCACCTTGCGTAAATCTCGAGCGCGGGTCAGGGACCAAGGTTCCGCGAAAAGGTACGGGATGGGATTCGGTGCGCGCTGGGATTTTCCTCCCGCCCGTTATTTCCCGCCCTTCCTTCGAATTTGGCAGATGTATTTTGCGCCGTTCATCGCTCCGTCCGTAGTATCCTCGTAGAATAATCAAACGTTATCGCGAAGAAGGCGTGGAAGAGAAGAGCTCCGCGCACCTAACGGAGAGTACGAACGATCGACACGATCGTATTTTACCACGGAACGAATTCTCGACTCGTTTTTCCCTCGCCAAAAACGCGAATACGCGTCGAAGAGGGAGCGAAGTCGACGAACGAATTCTAGCGTCTCGCTTCGCCGCTGGCGCGATGATTATCCCTCTTGTCTGCTCAGCCCGGCTCACCTTTCGTCCCTCGCTCAGCTCCGCGAGCCGAACAGAACGCGAGGAGCTCGCCAACGGCCGGTACACGACAGATTTAACGTATCTGCCGAACTAATTGGCCGGTGTCCCCGATGAAGTGGTACCTCCCTCCCTTTCCTCCGCCCTCCTCCTCCGCCATCTCCCTTTCTTATACTTCGCGCATCCACCCTTCCTTTCTCGCGCGCCTCTTCCCACATCGAGGAAATCTCACGCTATATTCGAGCCGCTGCATATCTCCCGCAAGAGACAATGCGTGTACCGGTGAACGGGTTTGAGGAAAGGAACGAGGTTTTATCGAAAACAATACCACCGCAAGACCATTCTCCAGCACCGCCACGAGTGTACGGCAAATAAAACTCCGGGTCTCCTCTCGAAGGCCTCTCGCTAATACACCGAGGGCCGCACCAGCGAACAGGAGTATTATTGCGAAAAGTCATCCGCCGATAACGGCACTGTCGCGGCGGCATTGTTCGCGGTTATTGCTCGCGCATGGAAAATCGAGGGGCTTCCCGAAGCTCCTGATTTCCTTCCGACGGACCGCCCCCTCGATGCTCGAGGGTTCCACGGGCGGACCGAGCGTTGCTCGTGCGGCAGGCTCGAGCAGGGGAGAGGGAGGAGGACGCGGATGATAGAATTCGACGCGGATTCCAGTGCCGGACGAAAATAGAGGGGCCGCGCATCGAGAATACCGCCGCTTCGCATGCCGCGAGCCCGTGCGACTCGGTGTACCGACGCCGATGCATCGATGCACCAGCCTCCGCATACTCGATATCTCGAGCGAATCTCGGGAAAATGGGTCGGAGTTGCGTGGACGATGACGAGGAAGCGGAGATAAAAGAATTCGCATCGGAGGAAATCCTATGCCGGGGTGTCTCGAGACGGTGGAGAGCGTAGGATCGAGAAAAAAGCGCGGAGTGACCTATTTGCATAGTTGCCTTCGACCTGCTCGTCTAGCCGCGATGATTATCCCGCGAGTCGAAGGTTGGCTCCATTGGGAATCTCGGTGTCGCCAAAAGATCACCGCCCACTAGCCACGTTTTCCTCTATTCCTTGCTTGGAAATCGACTTGGTACCGATTGTCTTTGACGGGGAGTAAACGTGGTCGTGACCCTCGTCGATGGCAACTGTTGGACCATGGGCGGCGCTTTGCAGGATAGAAATACGAGGAGCGGGGAGATGCGAAGGAATCAAAAGCGACGCGATGGGAGGCGGGGAGGACAGAAGCAAAACAAGGAGGCCGACGTGCCCTGTTGAAATAACGATCGCGCCTACCAGGATTTATACGTCGACGTGGAGAAGTGTCGGCGCAAAAACCATTGCCCGTGCGCGATGCTGTCCAGGTCCGGCGATATCGCATCCCTGGATACGCGCTCGTCTGTCTCGAGCGGATCTCGATTCGCTCAGCAGCCACCGATGTACTCGAGTATAATATCCGTGGAACGCTGTCACGAGTCGGAACTTACCTGCGCGTATCGACGATACGCGAATCGATTCGATCGAATTTGGCTCCTTCGCCTACGAACTCGACACTGCGTACCATGCTCGAGCGTGAAAAAGTACCTGGCAAATGTTTGAGCCTCTTGCGAACGACAAAACGAATCGCAAAATAGCCGACAACGGTCCCACTTACCGGTTCCGAGACAATACCCCAAAGTGAAGGGACATCCCTCTTGGCGAAGTCTCGCGCCCATCGATTTTCATTAAGGTGCCCGAGTAATACGATAATACGTAGCGGCCGTAGCTCAGAATGCGAGATAAAGCATAACACCGTGTGGTACATTTAGAATCCGTAGTGGCAAAGGAGCCGAGTATCGTGCGTATATTATAGAACGGAGCGCATTATGACAGGTTAAGCTGCCAAGAGACGTTAATGGAGGAACGCCACGGGAATGATATGTCTATGATATAATTTTCGAGAGATAAAGCGTGCGACGGTAATACCTCGCGTCCGTCTATTACCCTTTAATTGAATCCCTCCAATTTGGGGAGAACGCGCTGGTAAACGGGTCCGACCAATCGCTCGCTCGTCATCGATTCCGATGGCCTTTAGGGCCTTTGGCCAGTAATCGCGACGTGGCGTCGCCGAGGCTGGAAAACTCTCGGCCAGATGCGCTCCAAGGCGATCGCGCTCCAAGCGCAAAAGCCTATCGGCCGCGGGGATCGGTTAGCCGATAAACGCGTAACGCACGCGTTAAATCACAAAAGCGACAATTTATGGTTCCACGCCGTCGCGACGATTCTATTTATAATTGCTCGGAGGAACCGGAGGAATAGAACGGCCGGAGAGCCTTGCGACTCGATGGCGCGGTCTCCTCGAATTTTGAGAGTGCTTTCGATCCCACCATTATCCCGCCGATCTTTGTTCGCACAACCGTCCTCGAGGCGTAGCGACGCCCGGAGTAACTCGCTTTCGGATTCTAAGATTATCGCATCAAAATATCTTTGGCCTCGTTCGAACCATCTCTCGGTACTCCTCGGCCCGGAGGAATACGAATAACGTTAACTTTCTAGAATTTATTATGGATGCACCCTGGACCGTGGTCGTCGAGCATGGCGTCGATCGACCAAGAAGTTTGCCGTTAAATTCTCATCGAAGCAGCGCTTTGATGAGGTATGAAATTTATATCGAGCCAAATCGTGCGTATCCAAAGAGGGATAGTAGTTCTCGAGGCGTGGAAATTTGTACGATTCTGCTCTACGCCCACCTTAAACGACCGCCGCTGAAAAGAGCGGCCTTTCGCGGCTTAGAAAGCACGAAACGCTTTTTTTTTAGGAATCGTAGATATAAAAGGTGTAAAAAGAAAATACAACAGTCGCAGAATCGGGCATGCTTAGACGAACATTACGACGGAGAGACGCGTTAATATTTAAGAGTAGTTTCTAACGGGAAGCCGCGAATTTATAGGATCCTCCCTCCGCTCGCGAGGACGATTTGCATCGGATGGATGCGTTTGAGGTACGGCTACGTTCGCTGCTAATTGGAAAGTCTTGTTGTCTTTTCCACGTGGGACTGCGTCGTATTCCGAATACGGCTGGCACAATGGTCGGTGCATAAAATAGAGGACAATAAGCTATAAAACATATGTCGCACACCCGTGTCGTGTCGAGCACGGAGGTCTAAATTTTGCTCATCTTCCTACGGCCATAAATCGCTCACGCATAATTTCGCGATTCGATTTAATTTTCTCGGAACGCGTGTAAACGCTGAGAAAGACGGGGCCCATTGTTTCTTGTCCGTTCGCGCATTATGAGCGTAGCGGAGCTTTTCCAAGTGTAAAACGCTCGGTCATTACGCTCTAATGATCGGAGATTTATATTGGTAAATTCCTCCGCGACTTTCATCGATTCGCCGCGAGCCAGCCCGATTGGTTTCGAACAAATATCGCAAGAAATGGTGTTTATTAGAAACGTGATACCGTAACGAAACTCGTGGTCTCTTTTTAAAACCGCACTTAAGTTATTCCAGAATTCTTTCGGATCTTCTAGAAACGATGACCCCCGAAGATCGTCGAAAGTTCTACGAAGAATTCGGTAGCACGAAAGTCCCGATGACACTTCCAATATATCCGTTCTTAGAAAGGAGGAAACGCTAAAGTTCGGGCAATTTCTCGGAGTCTTCGGCCGTAAAGAAAGCCGCAATATCGGAATAACACCGTAGTTAGAATTTACGCACCACGGACATTGATGAAACGCACCAGTACTTCCTGTACGCTTCCTATTGTCTACGCCAATCTCCGGAGGAAAGTTATGAATTCTATGCTTTGATAAATAAACCAGAAGAACATCCGTTCCCGCGGAAATAATGGGATCCCTTCGTGCATGGATTTTAGCCGTGAATTTCAAAACCGGGGATCGAGTTAAAGATGTACGTATTAATTCCGATATTGAGCCATTACGTGAAATATTCTGGTTATCAACGGTATGTACCAAATCCACCGATGATGCGACTCGTAGGAAACGTCGAGCATAAAGATGATTTCCAACGCACTTGAAAAGCACTTTCCGCCGTTTTCCCCGGTTTATCGTCGTTTAAGCGTTAAGAAGGAGCGGGCCTTCCCTTGGGATAGCTCCATTCCCAGTTTTACAATCCTCCGATTGCAGTTCGGTGATCAGTGGCTCGCGAAACAAGTCGAAACGAGCAGGAATGTTTGCCATAACGCCGCGCATAACGGTGCTGCCCAAATGAAAGTGAAGCTGCCGTTGGCAGTGTTATATCGACCGAATAGCGGATGAACTTTCTTAACTTTCTTCTAATTCGATAATCATCGCGCAACCCCGCCTCATCTATCGCATCCGTAATGTTACGTGAAGGCGAGGCGTGGAGAATAATTTAATCGCTCGGCGGATGCACAATACGAATGAGCCCGCGTTGGAGTGTACGTAAACGCACTACGATTTTACGACGGACGTATTTTCACGAAAATCGCCTGATCGTTGTATTTTACCGTTAAGTTGGATGTGAATTACGAGCATTCTTCGACGGTCGAGTTTATAAAAATATTCACCCTGCAAGGGGAAAGAATATTCCGCATGAATATTCAAAAACTTAGGGCCTCTGCTACTAGGGAGGTAGTAACAATGCCTTTTCTCTTAGACATTCTCTCGAAGTCGAGTAACGGTCGCTTAATTAGAGTGACGCTTCGAAAATACGCGAGGGCCTGTTATTGTCAAATTACTCGGAGACAAGGTACACGGGACGAGGAAACGGAGAAGCTCGGCTTGAACGTCGCGCGTCTTAAACTCATTAGTGGCTCGCGACCCACCGCTCGAATACCGTCACCTTGTCATCGACTACGCTAGTTAGAAGTCATTCAGCGTCCTGTAATTCCGTCATTGGCCGGACGACCGCTTATTGTCACATTTCTGTAGCGCTGACTAAAAGCCTTTCTTTCGAAGGCGTTTCTCGCATCGTCCGCCCTGAATCTCCATACCGGAAATTTCGTATTTTCGCACAAAGAGGACCTGGCACGACTTATTTTCCCCCGATTTCCATACCCAAAGGCCCTTATTTCCGCCACGGCCTTGCGATTCGACGCGTCGATGAAACTCGCGTGGTAGTCGTGTATCGGACTAACGGAGATCGCGTAATCGCGTCGATACGCTACCTTGTCGACCATTGCGGTGCGATACACATCATTTTTCCGGTATAGCGTATCACGCAATACAGCGAAAGGTTGCCGACCTCGCGACATTTCCAACGAGAAATGACGGGCATGCCTAATTGTGCCTGGTTTTCACCACGATTTTATCGTCATTCGTGCCGAACCAAGATCGATCGGCTCTCCCCCGAATCGACGGCTTTTATTCGGTGCACGATACAAATTAACTAAATAGAAGAACAATTTGCCGTCCATCACGATGATGATAGTTTGTATAGAGAGCAAGAGGAATCGATTCGTCGCGGTCGATCGAGAGCTATGCACCGAAAAATACGCTTCAGAACGAAAGGTACTTGCGATTTATTTTACGAGCGATACTCTCGCCGGGAGATTACCAAAAACGACATAATCGTTAGTTTTCTCTCCGGCACGCGTACGGCCCGAGAAGCGGCGGTATTTGCATTTAAGGTACCAATTAAAATACAAGGGTTCACGGCGCTGCCATAATTACTCGCAAACTTCCACTTTCACTTCCTCGTGCAACAACGGACCTGGAAGAGAACCGTGAAAGAAGTCGATCGATTTGCGAAGGGATCGTTCTTAACTCACATCTAGCCCCATAATAACCGTAGAACGAAATTCCTCGAAATCTTTTTATTTTGTCGCGAAAACCCAGGCACGCTTGGTAACAATACTATCTTATCCCCCCCCCTCCTCCTCCTCCACGCTAACCAAACGTCCGCAACAAAGTTCCACAATACAACCGCGAATGCAATTTCCTGCCGGCAGATTTACGATCTATCCGCGCGATTTCTTGGGACCCGAGGGTATAACCAATGTGTCGACACTTCCTGTGGAATACTACTGTAAGAAGCGGAGCGCTTCTAAACGAACCTTATTTTTGGACGACCTTTAACGTCGATATCGTATACTATTACACCGGTTTACTTCTTTATTCGAAGACATCCCAAAAAACTAGAATATTTTGTACAGGATTAAGGTCAAAGTCCGTTCGAATCGTTCCTCGATTTATGAAGCGCGCAATCTCAACCTGGTGCAATTTTATATCTAATTTGAACTCAAATTTCCAAGCTCAAGAACGGACCGCTCGATTTACTCTAAGATGTAATGGAAAACTGGATGTCGAGATACAAACTTCTCGAGATACGAACTTCAGACTCGAACGATTTAAGTTCGTAAGCAGAGGTACTTGACTATTCGTACGCTCTCCCTCTCTCGATCGATAATCGATGGATCAAGCAGCGAACAATGACTCGTTGTTTTTCCACGATTCTTGGGAGGAAATCTACAAAGTGTTCAACTCCTCTGGGAGTCTTTGGAGGCACGTAAGAGGAACGGCGACGGGAAGCCGACGATTTCCAGCCGATAGCCGCCGCGTTCGGAACCGGGTCCGCGCTGTTCCTTCGCCCGCCCAACTTTCTCCATTGTCGACCCGATCGATTATTATTGTTGCGATCTGGTAACGAGATAGAGCTTGCGCAATAACTCGCGCACGATTCTGGTCTGTCGTCGGTGGCTGTGGCCGTTCACGAGCCGTGGAAATAGACCGATTTTCCACCGGCGTATTTTCCCCCGCGGCTGGTTTGCGTCATCCGATAATACAATTTCAGGGTTACGTAACCAAAAGTACGAGTCCCGCCGTCGCGTACGAAACATAGGTTTGACCAGATATGCGGATGGAACGTTGGCCGTGCGATTTTTCCACGTTCACGAATTATACCGTCGACTACGTTCGCGGTATCGTATTGATATTACGTTATGTCCGGCAGCAGAGTCGGAGCACGTAGGAACCCCGGGGTAATGTAGACCAACGGCGTACAACTCGAGCGTGACACTGGCTCCGTTTTTAACCCAGGCACCGTGTCGGGCTACGAGCACGTGTCCTTTTCACGTGCCCCGCCTTCCTCGAATGTCCGATTTCCACGGATCTTGACCCAATAGTCGCGACGAAAAGAACGCGTATATCTCAAAGCGATGCCATTATCACCAACGGATTTATCGCCAAAATCTATAACACGTTTCAGACCACTTTCGCATTTTTCCTCATAGTCGATTTCATATTATTGCTCGGAGATCACCACTGGTTCTTTTCACGGAAGCGTACGCATCGTAAATCGTGCACTATTCCGCGAACGCCCTCATCGCCTTGGACATTCCATGGACCAAACAAACGACGAGGAACGCTTTCGCGATTTGTCCGGCGTCGATCGCGCGTTGCATCAGAGTCGAACGGAGGGAACTCGTCGTCCCGATCGGACGGCACGTAGGTAATCCCGGCAGCGGCCGCTCGCAGGGGCAGATTCGAGTTATATTCCCATTGTTAGGGCGTTAACTCGCGGCAACCGCGAAGCCGTGGCGCTCTAGAAGGAGCGAAGTGGATATGGGCGTATTGCAATTCGCCAGGCTTACGGCGCTGCCCCGTGATAATGCCGCGATTTTATCAGCCACGGCATTAGCCGTAACGGAGTGTCGAGTACGACGCAATATAATTATATTTATCACGCCGATTTCTTCCTACGGCCCTTACGCAACGCCGCAAAATAATGTAATGCCCGAGTAACTCGCGCATTCCGCCGGTCTATCCCCTGGGAATGATGAATCGTTTGTGAGCACAGGATCCTCGGATCGATCGCCGGATCGGCGCGGCATCGATCGAGGCCTTTATTATCGATCGCGGACCATCGCTAAACCTGGCGTAACGAGAGACCACCGACTTCCTGCTCGACGTTTCCTATTATTACCTTTGGCGGACTCTTTTTTTCTCTCCCGGGGATTTCATGCATCGCAAATGCTCGATCCGATTACGGTCGACCGATGATCACTTCGCGCGTAACTCCCCTGGAAATCTCTGGCACGTTTCGAAGCGGTTCGTTTATTCTATTCGAAATGCTTTACCTACTACCAGATATTCGCCGAACATTTGATTGCTGAAAAAATTGAGAATATTCCCAGTAGCTTCAGCGATATATACGAATAGCTTGTTTATCGAACAGCGCTCGAAACGTATCTCCAGACAGTCGCGTAATTCCATCTAGAACTCCGGCGACAAGCGTGAGTCAATGTGGGTACATTAACGGTGAAAGTTTCTCGTTTTCATTCGGGCGGTACATCGGCTCGTGCATACGCCGAGTAAAATGTCAACTTTGAACACACGAGCGCCATTAGGCCTACGCCTTGAGCTAATTGTACTCGGTTGTCCGCCTTCGATTGAACCGTCACGTTTGAAAGAGCCGATCGGTGCGACGCTACGTGTACTAATTGGACTCGATCGTCCACGCTGTACCTCTTTTCTGGCGGTGCACTCCGCTCGACGCTCGATCGATCGCACTTTTACTTTCCAAGGATTTTTTCGACACGCCGCCCCAGCTCTCCGTAGCTGTGAATAATCGTGGAATTCCTACTAGCGTCGGACGAGCGCGTTAGCTTTGACCCCGTGCTACCTCGCGGAGTTGCGACAAGGTCGGCGTGACAAGTGCATTAGCCGCGCCGCGAGTATACGAGCGGTGAGTCGGTGATTTTTTGCCGCGTCAAAGTTCCAAGTTGAAAAGCAGCAGCGAGACTCGAAGGAATCGATCGTGCGATAAGAAGGATTCCATCTCGAGGGAGCGGCACTCGCGCGAAGGAACTTTGGAGGATTTTCTTTACGTCCTCGAGGAACAATATCCCACCGCAACGTACCTATAGCTCTTGAACTTTTACGCGGCAGCGAGATTCAATAAGGAAATGATTACTCTCGCCTCAGGAATGCCAACTTCCTGCACCGCGCAGACGGCCACGTTGCGACGAGGAAAGCATCGATTCTCTATCGCGGGAGAGGCTTCGACTCTCCGCGATTCTTTGGCCGTGCAACGTAACGATTAGTCACGACCATCCTCCTTTTCCTCTTCGCACATCAGCGGAATCGTGTCAATTCCGCGCGATGGAAGGTCGCGGCACCTGGGAAACCTTGATGTTACGCGAGCCATGAATCACGACCTGCCTATTGACCGGCAGCCGCATTACGATTCAGGCTCGTGTGCTGGGCTCAAAAGCCTCTGCGCTGGTGCCAAAGCTGAAACTCTGGTCGTTCGGAGCGGAAGGCGATACCTCGAACGTACATTCCATTCCTCTGTGTAATCTTTCTCGTTCGCCAAACACAATTTAGAAGGTCAACGAAGGGGCGTTCCGATCTTTGGCAAAGTCGTAGTATAGACGATGAAACAAGAATCGTTCGTACGATCCTTGTACGTTACTTCGGGAAGGAATGATTACATTCGGACGTCTAGCCCTTAATTACGATACTTTACTATGCATTACGTTATTACAAAACCATTGTAACATTGACTACTTCACGATATTTCGTACGTATATACGTAAATAATAGAGCGAAATGGTGGAAAAAAGCTGTTCTTAAGCCGGGAATAATCCCAGGCGTGCATTCAGGTCCGTTGGCACCCTCTGGCTACAACCGAAGGAAGGCTGCGAAGACGGTGGTTTAGCGATTTTTCTCCTTCGTCGTTCGCAAGGAGGAGGTCGGGCAGCCGTCGAGGAAGCGACACGGGGGCGTTAGGCGCGGCACGTCGGTCGGCTCTTTCAGGAAGACCTTCGGCAACGAGAGGAGAAAATCCGCGCGTGATGTTTCGGTGCGCGCACGATGCATTGCAGAACCAACCGACCCGTACCTACGTCCCCTACCCACACCGCCGTTGGAAAACGTGAGAAAAACTTTCCGGCGCACGTAAGCCGGCGCATAAGAAGTTCAGAACGGGTTACGTAAGCCGATATTACGCCAGCGTGCGGTAACCGTTTAGAATTCCGCGCCTGGAAAATGCTGGCACGGTGCTATGACACATTGAAAAGCATCGCGCGCGCCTTCACAAAACGATCTTACAAAATGCGAGCGTGCTAATGACGTTGTTTTAAAGAGCGAAAGGTATATTTTGCGCGATCTCCGAGGCGACGAAATATGGTCTTTCGTCGCTCGACGAGCATCGAATTTTCAGGACGGAGGCGTGCAAGAGCTAAGACTATTTCTTCCAACGCGAAGAATGTCATAATTACGAGGGAAGAAAATCGTTCGATAATCAATGTCGACGAAACCACGCGTTCGTGCGAATCCTGCAATTAACGCACCACCGTGCAACCTTTCCAACCAATCGGTTTCTTTGCCAAAAAAAAAAAGCTATCGAGCCGATATTTCCATAAGCGGTTTTATAGGTATGCACGTTATATAGTCGCAAGGAGTCGCTCGATAGGAGAAACCGGAGAACGGTTTGGACACGCGCCGAAGGGAGGTGCCAATTAACTTATTGGGAGCCTCTATCCGGGAAAGAGTCTCGTCCGGCTGGCTCGATTTTTCGAGGCGTGAAAAAAAGGCACGCTCTTTGGGGCACCGACACGCTTCCTCGTTAAAACGTCGCGGGGGAGAAAAAAAGCACGTGCGTCGCATCGCGTGCGAGGGCGTGACGTCGATAAAACGTTATTTACAGCGCGTAAGGAGCGTCTAGGCGTCCTCCCTCCCCTTCGAGCGCGCTTTATTCCCTTCCCCGGTCACTGGGCGTAAATTATCCGGCAACTTACCGGGAATATTTCACGGCGTTGACGGTAAACCCTGCGTTAACGTCCGACGTGCTTGTCCGCGTGAATTTACGAGCGGTGTCCGTCGGTGCGCGATGCCCGACGGTTTTTCGCGGCCTGCCTTTTAGATCCACCGGCACCTAAATAGGTACGGGCCGTGCGCGCGCTTGTAATAGATTTTTTAGAACTCCCCAAGCTGGCCCTATCACGCGTTCCCGGTGTAAACGACGGCATGATCGATGTCCCCTACCCTCCGCGTCCATCGGTGCCTCGCTCGGGGTGGCCAGAGTAAATCCAAGATCCTCGCGATCCGCGCCCGGAAAACCAGCGTCTCGGATGCATCGGCCTTTAAACGCGCGCCCACGTTCTTCGGCTCTGGCAACGAATTGGCGAGAACCCTCGCATCGCACATTTCCCCAGGAGCAAAGGAAAGCGAGGTTGTGGAGGGTTCGCGAATTGTGGCACGAAGTGGATATTCGATGCGAGTGGCTCGCGCTTAATTACGCTGATATATCGCGAGAGCGGACGCCTCTCCGTCACAATAGGTTAACGAAGAGGACCAGGAAAAGCGTGCGAGCCAGCCGGGATTGCGTAACTTTGTTAAATAAGTGGGATCGATATATCAGCTTAATTGCGGTTAAGCAGACGCGAATGCCTGAAATATCACGCGCGCGTAATTAGAATGTTTACCGTCCGCGCGAATATTATTAGAACGTTCGAATGCCTCGAATGCCTGGAGGAGTAAGAGCTCTAATCACGATACACCCGCCGGAATTCTTCCCGGTGGCGACGATAGCTTAACGAGCGCCTTGTTAGCGCTAGTACGGTCGAACAAGCAGCGAAATGAATATTTCATCGCGATGCGCGGACGCCACGTGGGCGCCACGTTCGCCGAGCGCCGGCTTCGACTCAGCCACTCGAACCACCTTTGATCATTCGCCTTTCCCGGTACCCGATCGTAAGTGAAAATCTCGCGATTATCGTTCATTAGGGAAATTAACGGACCCCTCGATGCCCCGGAGCATCGCGGGTCATTCCGGACCTTCTCGGATCGCTCGCACGTTTTGCGCCCAGAGCTCTCGTTATCCTCTCCACGACGCTCTTACGCGGAGATACTTGAAAACCGCTAAGCTCGCGCGATGCGAGAAAAGGATATCGATTATCGAGAAACCAAAGATCGACCTCGATGAGCTCGATCTTTCCTGTCGAAATCTCGGGATGGAAAACAAAGCGGTCCTACGTCTGACCGATGATTATTCGCGATGATATCGGGTTTACGAGGGATCTATCCTCCGAGCCGATATCCGCAGTGCGACAGAGGCGGGCAGGCGCGTTAGAATAATTGATAAACAATGCGATGCGGGAGAGAAGAGGCTCGAGATCGCTTCCTGGTCGCGTGGGCGAGCAGCACCGCGCGCATTTACGTGCCAATAACACGCGGATGGTGAGCGAGAGCTCGCGGTGCTTATGGCGCTGCGGAAGCAGGCCGAGCATAACCGCGATAATAAACCGGAGAACCCTCGACTCGGTACCTCGGCTGGCCACGTGCGGTAAGTATTACGTACTTGCCGGAATCTCCTCGTATACCCTTCGAGACTTCCTCCTCGCTAAAGCACCGTTCACATCACGCCGCTGGGGGACAGCCCGGCGAATATAACTGGACGTGCCTCCACCCGAGATCTTTCGATCTTTGCATCTCAAGCTGGAAAACCTCCCGGAAACGCATCGCTGTATTTGCCCCAAAGCGTATTCCACTTTTGCGACTACGATCGTATTTCCTCGTCGGGAGTATCGGACTGAGGTGGAAAAGTTCTCGCGGCTTCTACGATGTGCCTATCGTAGAATCTCTGTAAAATTCGGCAAGGAGGATCCTTATACGATTTCACTACCGCGGATGATGTATCAGATTAAGCGGAGGATCCGTGCGATTAGGAATGAGAGGAGGACGCGTGTAAAGTACCATCTCCGGATTCGTAGGTGCAACTCGCACGGTGTGAACTCTACTTCGGCTCGAGTTCGAGCTACGCGCACGCACGTGCGCACGACGATCCGTTCCGATACGTGTCCATCCTTAAATCCTTCTCGGATGCCTGAAAAGGTCTCCGTCATTAATCTTACCTTAGTCACCGAGTAATCACTGTCGAACGATAAGACGATATCGGAATGCCAAGGCGGCCCCACCCGATCGTGTGGCGATCTTAAAATACCGGCACGAGACGAGGGAGATACTCGATACGTTCTGCATCGAGTCCCTATTATCGAGGCGCTTCGCATTTCATCCTAACGCGGCAAGCACAGCACGACCGTACGTTAAACGTGTCTCGATGAAATCGACGTACCTCGGCTACCGATCCGATCGATCCTTCGATCCCTCTCCGTTTATTGCCTTCGGGCGATCGATCCATATTTTGGACGTACCTCCATCCTATCGAGCTCTCGCAGTCACGGTCGACTTTTCTGAAATCGATATTATTAATCGTGTCGTTGACCCTTAGCTTCGAGATCGAGTTTATTTTTATAAACGGCCAACCACGAGTGAAATATTATTAGCCGCGTTAGGGACAAAGATGCGATTTTATTTAACGCTCCGCCGTCGCCCATTGAAAGAGTATACCGCGCGAATGTGCGGTCCATCGCCACTGCCGTCTTTCGATTTCTTCACGCCGATAATCCATTCCATATTTCTAGCGACGCGGGACTGCTGTTTGGTAATAGGTCGTAGGTTAAGCCGCGAAGCGATGGCCGTTTAAAATCAGGCGATCGGGGATTATCCCACGATGGATCGCGGTGATGGCTAATATAGAAGCGAGTAAGGAGATTGGGTCCGTGCGTGGTTGGACTAACCAAGTCGTCATTTCTAATTCGATCGTCCTTCACCTCAGTCGCACCGTATTTCCCTTCTACTTTTTAGTACAACGCATAGTTAAAAGAAATACATCATTGTTTTTCATTATTTATATTTTAATCGTTCAGTATTTTCTGATCAAATTCAGAGGAGTATCGATTTGTCCCTCGAGACCGTAATCACATTTGGACTAATCCTTAATGGAATCGTTGTAAAATATTAAAAGTAGGTGAGCCAGGCGAGCGATACCGTCGATGGCGGCCGATACGCCGATGATTCGATGCCGTTACCTCGGTGGACGTAGGTGTACCTTTACCGCCGTCTTCCGCCCCATCCAGCCGCTCGTCGGTCGCATCACGCGTATCGCTATTTATGCATTTCGAGCGCAGCACTATCCGTAAATTTTAACGAGCCCATATTCCGACACGCTCAAACCCCCGGCGAGCTCTAATGCGAGGACGCATCGCGCTGGTGCATTATGTAAATCGCCGTTCACCGGAAAATACGATCTGCGAATGCGCAGCGCCGTATCCATTCGGTTAGCGCGTATTACAATATTTCCTGAATCCGAACTTCGTCGATGATCCAGTGCCGTTACCCGCCACGCCATGGGCGCGGCCTTTATCCGCGGCCTACCGTTTTGTCTTTCTCTCACGCCGTTCGCCCTCTCCCCCAGCCCTGGATAATAAATGCGAAAGTTTGCGTAGGAGACGTTTTCCACTTTGGCTCTCGAACGATCCTTCGGAGTGCATCGCCGTTTGGCGAACATCCAATGAGAGTCGCGACGAGTCTCGACGTTCCGCCCTGAACAGGGCGCGAGCGCGAGATCCGCTCAGAGATTTTGCATCTGCAATGCCACGCTTTCCTCGCCGTTGATACGCGGAGGAAAAAGAAATGCGGAGAAATGACAGAGGGAAAACCATATCTCTTGCAATCGATACCGATAAGGTTTTCCGCGATCATCTCGCGCGTCTCGGTGGATTTGTTCCTTCCCGGATATCGAGATCCTGAGATCTGCATAAGGGACGATTATCGTCGTGGCTCTCGAATGGTCCTATCGACGGTGAAAAGAGGCTCAAAGTCCAGGCCAATCTCGATTCTCGGCCGTGGGCAGAGCGGTGCACAAGTGCAAACCTAGCCGGACGCTCTTGTATTTACGAGCTGCACGTGCGTCCTCCGTTGACACGCGGAACGGCGAATTCAAAGACGCGGAGAAAAAGCGCGAGCAGAAACCATATCTCCCCGGGGCGGAGGAGGGGAGGAGGTAGGGAGATATTAGAGATCGTCCGCAAGGACGCGCGAGCAAAGGCGTGATGACACGAGTTGCGGTTTATTGAACGTCGTCTCCTTGGCGATCTATGTCGCACGGCCGGAATGCCCTCCTTTGCCGGGCAAAACGAGATAAAAGGAAGGCGGATCGTCAAAAGGGACAAAAAGAGGAAGCAGATGGCCGCGACGTGATATTCTGGACGAAAGGCACAAAGGAACTAAAGGGGGCGACGCGGCCTGGAAAAAGCGTACGTCTGGTTGCGTATCCGTCATCCTCGCAACGGTAAGGACTTCGTACACTATCCGATCCTCGTGCTCCGCTTCTCGAAACGAATGCCCCGCGCTGTAAAACATTCGACTGGCGTTTACCATCTTATTTTCATACTTCCTTCGGAATTGCTGCCGATGCGTGATCCTTGTTTGCTCGGCCAGGGATTCATTATGGATAATGAATTGGTCCGTAATTTGTACCGCGATATGGCCTTTTTCCCCCCGGTCCAAACTGGTTTTCCGGGCCGATGTACATTGCATAAAACAAATTTGCCCGCAGCTACGGCCCGATCGGCGCGAAGAACCTGTCGGATATCCGTAAAATCAATCGCTGCCCACCGACCGTACAATCAGGTTGCGATAGATAGCATTTTCGCTACTGGGTGATCGATCTCTTCTTAACCGCATTACGGCGATGCCATTCCGAGAAGCGGCATGCATCGTTTGCGAGACGAAATAACTCTGTCGGTACGTCCCTCGGACCTGCTACTTTCTTAAAATTCCTTGTCAACCGTCCAGCGAGCGTAACGTTGTTACCTATTTAAAATACGACCAGCGCGTCCAGCTCGATAAGATAATCGTCCGACGTGGCAGGTAGTAGAGATGCTGATATCATAGAATTTAAAGGCGCATACGTGTCCCCGGGATCGATCCATTGAGACGCATCCGAACGGAACGCGATGTTAAGTGTCACTTCAGAAAAACCCCGCCGTCCGCGTGGTTCGAAGAAAATGATCGCGTACAAAAGAAATTTATATAGATCGTAAGTAACGACCGGAAAGTTATCGTGAAATTCTCCGACTCTCCTTTATTACCCGAGTAAATATATAATGGTACCACCCTGATTTCTATACGAGTCACCTTACACGATAGCCGCAGGGACTTTTGTGCGCGACACAGGCTATTTCGAGGAGTTTTGAGAAATGATCGCCATTAAACGCGAGCGTGGAACGATTTGAAAAGGAACGACGGAAATAAGTATCCTGCATTAGACCGCTAAGCGAGCAGCAATTAGCGGTGCATCGATATTAGCAGATTATCGATAGCTCGCGATTCGTAGCGTCGCGATAGCACGTCGATAGGTAAACTGGATCGTCGTCGTAACGAATGGGCAAGCCCTGGATAGCCGTTGATCGGCAGACCGATTCATATTCGATGGGACGTCCGCGCCGAGCGATAGCCCCGATAGAGGAGGACGGATCGACGGATCGCAAAAGCGCCTCCCCATTACCGAGCGTAAATCATGGCGTAAATAAACTCCGACCGCAAATTTGTCCGCGTTCGATCGGACAAGGAGGAAAGAGGGGTCGCTATCGCGATTCTATTTCGAGCGCACGCTAATTTTGAGTTTATGCGCTCTAAAGTAACCGATTCGCGGATATCGTCTTATCGCAAATCGAGTCGAGTCGCGGTGATTTAGAACTTAATCGAGCAGCACGACCAGTTTTCGTTCCTTATCATCGCGCGGGGCGATTACCTCGAATGCCCTTTTTACTTTCTCGCCGGTGGCCACGATGGCGCGGTGAATGGAAACTCGTACTTCCATCTACGAGAGATCGAATTCCATCCATTACTTCTGGATTTTCCATACGATACCTGTGGTTCGTAGCGGACCTCGAGCGGCGATTCCTACGTCGTATATACTCGGCAATCGAGGCGTCTAATCAAACGAGAGCGATATCTTGAAATCCTCACGAGGTTTCCATTCAAAATCATCGCATTTATTCCATTCCTCGATCCTTTTGATTCCGTTTGTGAAGAAAAAGGGATGTTCCCAGTTCCGAAGAATTTCCGCAAGGAAGTTAAAAAAAATGGAAGGACCGACCGATCGAGTCCATCGATATTTAAGGAAGAGAGACGTCGGTCAAATTTCCCTCGCAGTTCCAGGCGGCCGTTGGTTTCACGAGCGATCGGATCCAGGAGGCGGGCGTGGGTGTGCCAGAGATCACCCTGGCATCGAGCTCCGTGATCTAGGCCTTGGCCTGCACGCAGAACTAGTTTCTCTATCCGCGCGGAGGATCTCTCGAAGAATGGCACGTAGGACGGCGATTATTTAGTGGCACTTCGGGCCCGAGCGCGGACGACATTGTAACGGTTATAATATGCGCGTATCGGTAATGTATGTACCATTATGTACGCGTGCACGTGTACGTTGAACGTATCCACGCGTGGAATGCGTTAGGTGACCGTGCACGTTCACGACTGGCTGCGACAGACCTCGCGCCTTTACGGCCGCCATTGGGTTTGAAGGTTGATCGTGCGAAGGCCAACCGCGAAAGGATCTCCAAATTCGACCACGCCAAAACCAGCTCGTTGTCCGTCGAATCTAAGGAATCGTAATGAATTTCACGCGAGGCAAGACGCACTTTCGCTCCGACACACTTTTGCTCACAAATACGGAGTACACGAATAGACATTACGAGTGAAGTTACACAGCTCTGATGAGTAAGTGGAAAAACGTAGAACTTGAAAATAAAGGCTAAGAACGGTGAAATAAAATCCCAATCTATCCGATAAATATTACGATTAGCGCGATCGTAAAAATATGAAAAGCGATGGTAGCGCATCGTGGAAATCATAATATTGATATTAACGTTGGTCACCGAGCGTGGCGACCGATGGAAAGGAAGATTTATACTCCCAGAATCAAATTTGCATAGCAGGCGTGCGCGTTCCGACGCGCGTTTTAGATTCGATGCCCACGAGGATTTTAAGTACCGCTGCACCGTGTTGCGTCGAAACGCGAGCGTATGATTAAAATGTAATAGCAGGGGGATCGAAATTGCAACGTGCCCCCTAGTTTCCTTATCGTGGAAGATATCGCGTCCACGTCTTAATAATACCGGCGGTCCAGACATTTCAATTCCCGTCGTACGCTCTTTGGCGATGCTATTCGTGTCTTACATAGGCGCGTATCGCGCACGCAACGATCGCTTCCTCCGATCCACGAGGTTTCTCGACCTGTTTATATTCCTGTTACCGTTAATTGATATAACAGGCGCGTCTCGATGGTGGGCTAAACGAGAGCGGGCCTTCGGATTTCCTTCCGCGTAAGACGAGTCGAGCCGCACCTGGGAAATCTGGATCTACGCGTACGGTTTTAGAACTTCCCCGTCGTGTAATTATACGTTGCAAAGCTGATTACCGCCGCGCACTTCCCGTCTAACGTCATACGTCGTTCAAAGACATTCTCTAATGACATGCTCATTGATTTAATTCCACGATATCGGAGGGACCGACGCACGACGCAAAAAATGTAATTACAACGATCGCGTTTCTTCGACACTTTGGAACGTTCGGTATTCCTGTACGTTGCTCGTGTACTTTATTTTCCGCATCGATCACCGTAATTATCATTCAGCCTAGAAGCCGGCGTTTAATTTTCAATCGATACTCGGGGGATATTTTAAAAGTACGCGCCTTTAAATGCCAAAGTAAGATTAAGCTGACGAAAACGAATACGCGCGCTCAAACGCGACGTCGCCACTTTTCATAAACGTTATTCTCATCAAACCCTTCTGAGTTATCTTCGTAAACGAAGGTAGGTGCGCGGTCCAGTGTCAACGTACAGGCCGGAATGTGTCATTTCGCGAACGCAAGATCGCGTTGCGGACGGCCGCTCCGCCGTCAGCAGACCGCGGATTTAATAGCGGCGAGCCGAGCCTACCAGTCTCCTACGAATTTCGCACGAGAAACGTATGACGAGCCAAGAATGCGGAGCCATTGTCCCAGACCCGTTCTTTCGTAAGAGGGCCGAAGTGCAAGTCCGATGACGCCGGCTAGACTCGACGATTTAAACGGGATCGACGTTCGGAATATCTTCCTGTCCACCGACCGGACGCAAGTCCCGCACCTTGAACTCGCCTTCGGTCTTAAAGCAGGATCCCTCCCGTATAGAGTTAGAGCACTGTTTTTTTCTCCCTCGCCGTGGACAAGAATCCGCGCCTTTTTTCAAGGGTCGAAAAAATATAGGAACGAGTATATTGGAAAAGTGCATTAATTTACGGGCAATCCGGATAACGTACTAACGAATGTACCTAGATATGGTATATAGCTAACGAGGTGCGTGTACCTGTCTCCTACACAAACGAATGTACCGGTCTTAGATAATGGTATTTAAAATTGTATCTAGATATAGTATGAACCTAACGAGGTACATGCGCCTTGAACCGCGTGCGAACGAATGTATAATACTTACGCACGCGCGCCGTTCCCTCGAATTTCCTTCGGCTTTCGAGAATATGAGCATGTGCACGCGCCCGTAGACGCGCCGAGACCTCGGCTCCTATACATCCGTCCGACCTCTGTACCCTCGCCGCCAGGTTATTGGCACGGACACGCGAGGCATTCTTAAATTGATTTTAAATCAGGCACGCCCAAACTATTGACCGCAATGCTACGGCGTAGGAGTGGCACCTCTTGGCAGGCGGTTCGGAGTCTTACCCAAAGGCCGCTTCTATGCCACTTTACAAGTGCGACGCGTCGAGCCGCTTCCTCAGATTCGTCGACGAAGTAAATCGCCGAGAGCACTGCGCTCGTTTGCCGCTCATGAATTTAGCTCCCTCGCCTACAACCGATGTACCTCTCCTGCTCGCGGGTGGACCGCCGATTTTACGTTTAAAGCAGTTTTTCTCGAGGACGATGAGGGTAATAGTGGGCTAAAGTGTTTCGTAAAAGGAGGATTTTTTAAGGATAATAGTGACTATATTTTATTTATCGTTACCGAAAATCCGCATTCCCCGGTTGATTATGAAATGACCAGTATTAAGAGACTCGTGCGAGGAATAAGTTTAATTTAATAGTGGCTGGTCAGGGGGCGAGTCCGGGATAATCGATCGATTATTGCGTCAGTTTAGTTCGAACACGCGTCATAGCGTGGTTTACATGCCGTAAACAAGCACTGCCGCAAATCGACAAATGACACGGTACGATCTTGCGTGGAAATTAGTACCCGTGCCCTCGCAGAAATCCAGGGAAGGTGTGCTACATCGTGCTAACTGGCCTCCGCGTAAACGCGCAATATATCATCGCGTTCCTGATAGTTCCTTACGTAAAACAGAGAATGTATCTAAAGTGCATACAGGCCTCGAATTGAAACGTAAGTGGTCGCGCGGCTCGCGGAGGGGGGAAAAAAGAGTCACGATAGACTGCCACGCCGGGTTATTACCGCGATTTATCCTCGCATTATTCCGCGTGGCTTTCGATAAAGCGAAAAATACAACGGGCGAGGTTTACGGGTGCCGGGGACTATTATTTCTACTCCCGACTTGTCAGGCTCCAGGATTGAAACCCTTGACGCGGGGGAAGCAAGGGCGATAACTAATGTACGCGAACACACCCGCGCGATAACGCGAGCTTTCGTCGAAAATGCTTTTACGTACGTAAACGTCAATTTTTGACGCACAGCAGATTTAGCGCGGCAATTTAAACGCCGTCGCGGCGCGATTTATACCGGCGAGCGATCGAGCCGTATTCGACGCGCCATTCGAAAGAATATTAACCGCGCGACGATGGAGGCACGAAGATCCTCGCGGAGTTATGGCGCCGCGTACGCTCTCTCCGGGAATGGTATCCGAGAAAATGGGGTCGAAACCGTTGGCCGTGGTAATTCGATCGATTAGCCCTGGATCGGGAGAAAAGCAACGTCGATGAAGGACAGGAAGAGGCATCCTTGATTTACAGCTCGGTCCCGACCTCCGAAGCTTTCAGCGCGATACCTCGTGCCAGCCATAATAAAGCCCGTGTAATAAATCGAGAGTACCATATTGTATCGGAGGAGAGAGGAGGCGAAAGAATTAGTTTCCCTTCGTATAAAGTACACCGTCGCGTCCTTTCCGTCAGCGTGAATAATCCGACGGTGGTTGCGTACCTCCGATAGAACTACCGGCAGGGGGACTTTCGGTCCAAAGTAGTCTTTATTAGCCGATGGAATTACGGTGAATTCCACGGATTTCTTTATCCCCCTGCTGCTGGCTGGCTCCGCATTAAATCCACGGCCCCGAGTTCTCACTACCGTTACATCAAATTTATCGGAGAGGCGGCCAGGACGCCCGCACCTCGTGGGGGCTCCTACACTCGCGGAGGAGGAAGCGAGGTTTCCTGGGAAGCAATCAAAGGGAGCATCCTTCGAGAAAGCACGAGGTCACCGACGTCGGCCATACGTCGCAATCATGGATGCAAAGAAATGTGGCCCGATGCCGACTCGCGTGTATTGTACATCCTGGCGGAGGGGACGGGCCGAGGTAATGCGAGGACGAGATGTAGGAAGACGAATATAAAATGCTCCATAATCGCACGTGCGGAGAGTCGGGCCGCTTGCCCCTCGTGCCCAGCGAGCACGAGGAGAAAAATGTCGACGTAGGTGTGGACCTACATCGAGTCCAAAAACACTCCCGAGGAATGGTACAGCGCGCGCTCTTCCTTCCACCGCTTTATCCTTCCCGACAACTCCTAATGCCGTTTGATTTGCCGGCCGTGGCAAAGCTGCCTCTAATCGCCGAGCCTACGATGTACGTAGAGGCTGGAAAAATCGTTATTCGGGTGGAGCTCGAGCTCGAATGGTAGTTTCTATTCTCCGCATCCCCGCAGCGGCCGAGAAACTGGGGGAGGATCGAAGGGGGAGAGAGCGATGGGGGAGAAAGGGAGGAAGGAAGAGCGATGGCGAAGGAAGAGAGGCTGGGAGGACGTAAAAGGAAGATAAGGGCGAGAGGAAGGGATGGAGGGCGGTGCGGATAAGGGAGATGGGACAAAGGAAGAGGAGGCTCGGCAAAAGGGCGAGGGAGAGGCGCAGGAAGCGAGGAAGATGGCGAAGGAAGGCGGAGCGCGCGTTCTGTACGCGCGGAGAGGTCGTATTTCGAGATACCGTAAAACAGCCTCGAACCAAGATTTACTCTTACGCACCGTGTTTCGTCTCCGGACTGCTTACTCCGGCGCAAGGAAAGGGAACGGAGGAGAATGATGTCGCTGGGCGAGCACAGTGATGTAGCGATTATATCTGCTAGCGGCGGCCGGAATAAACGATTACACGCGGCGCTGGTGAATATTTATCTCGGACGTATCTACCATCTCGCGTCTGATCGTTGTCCAGGTTCCCTTGTCGTCACGTGTATACAGGGTGATCCGGCCGAGACGAGCGTACCAGCGCTCTTTGTCGTTCTGCGCCACACACGAGCAACCGTTGAATCGATATCGGGCCTTGAAACTCCGAGGAAAGCCGCGTAAACGACGGGGGAGCGGTGTTTTTGAATTTTCGTTTTTGAATTAACGAGGAGGAGATTCTGGTGCGCGAGGATGGTAATTTACTCGCTGGCCAATTATCATAACTCGTTCGATAATCTCGAATAATTCGACGAACGGCGATGCGAAGGCGAGTTGAAAAAACGGCTCTCTATGACTTACGAGTCGATGAATAAATATCTAATTTCTGGCAAACGGCGGAAACGAAATTACCCTCGTAGATATGCGAACAGCTCGTTTTACACTTCTCGTATTAATTAACGGTCACGTGGTGGGGAGTTATTTGTACACGCGGAAGCTGTGATTCGCAGAAGGTATCTTAAATTAATATTAACGATGCGCGACACTAATGACTGAGATCCTCGCTGCGGGAATTCTCGTCGTAATCAATTTGCATCCGCGGCCGTTGCTATACAGGGAAATAATCGTGCCATTGCGTACGATCCGTCTGGCATTACGAATGTACTCGGCATCGTGCGTGAAATGAAAGACACTGCGAATTATGCAACGAAATAGGCACTGTAGTCATTGCGGCATGGTAAAGTGCTCGCGTTCCATTAAATAGAATCGATCGAGTTGGTTTAAATTCTATCCAGATTGTTTGCGAATGGAAGTACGGCAAATAGACTCTTAATATCCCTCTTTTCCGCTACTATACGTGTCATTGCGATGGAAATTTATACGAGCTATAAGAATACTACTGGCCGAATTGATTTGTTTCACGAAAAAAAGAGATTGCTTGTTCTATGGCGTTCGTAATGATCGTCTGCTTGCATTTTAAAGAAACTGGAAAATTTACACCCAAGAATTAACCAAGTAAAGTTCGTGTCTGTCGGCGCAATCGGATAATCCGGTTTGCAATTAGCTCTTCCCTTCCTCGCAATCGGTGTCTCCTCGATTCTTTGACCGAATTAATCATGGTTCGCGAGATCGCGATTGAAAAATGATGATCGCACCGACGAACCCAAATTATCCGAGGCGGATCGTATCGTTGGTTAGACTAAGAGCCGAAACACCTTGGATTTCGGTTGCGACGCGTATGCTCGATGGGTACGGTACGATGGAACCGTTATACAAAAGACCGCGATGAGCATCTAGAAAGAAGCTACAAATCACGGCACCCACGCCTCGCAGGAGATGCATTTACTTACTCGATCATGGAATGGTTTTGACAATAAATTACAATCGCAGGACTGCGGGCAGCCACGTGGGTGTAGTACTTTCACTCCAGAATCTAAAATGTCAAGGAATCCCGGATGGTCGATTCTCCGTAAGACAATTATCGTGAGTATCGGAAGGATCCTTAATCGCGGTGTCGGCTACCAGTTCGATCAACGTGCCATCCCGTGCATTTTCAGAATGGAAAATTCGCTTTGTTCAATCACCAACTTTTATTTTTCCTTTCTCACGTTCCTCGCTTTTAATTTTTCTCCTTCTACCGTTGCTCGAGCGTCTGTCTCGTATCAGAACGAATCACGCATACCACCGAGTTTCTTACACGAATAACTTGGCCACGTCCTGTGGGAGAACTAGATACTTTCTATGCCTTGGAAAATTCGACCCATTACGGCTGGTAATTTTTTTAGCAAATGAATTATTTCGCTGATTAGCTTTGAATACGGCAAAGGTTAGAAGCTATTTCGAACTTCGCCTTTCGCTCCTCGAATTCGCTTTTCCATTCGCCAATCGAGATATCTCGATCGTTTGGATATCGGAAAGCCACGCGAAAACAATCGAATATTATGATATCGCAGCTGCGGGCGCGACTTTTCTTCTTTTATAGCGCTGTAACGATATAAAACTTTTATGTCGAGCAGTGCACGGACCGGTAAAGACGATAACTACGGGCCGTTGAATAAAACAATATGTTAAACGTACGGGCGTCCGATCGTTCGTCACATTTGAACGATTCCGCTCCAGATTCCTTTCCAGAAGCTCTGCTCTATAAATACTTTTGCCACGAGAGTTGGAACGGGTTTCATTAAAATGCGCGAGGAAACGGCTCGAGGGTCTTGTTTTCTTTTCTCGATTGGAATCACAATTTTCGCGCGAAAGGATAGCGCGGATGCTCCGTTACAGGGGCGATAAAATTAGTTTCACCGTGGAACAAACGCCCTGGAGATTTTCACGATGTCGTAAAGAGGAATTTTTCGTGGCAGCCGATTATCGCTCGGGGATAAAGCGGTTCGTTAAGCAAGATAGCCGGAGGAAGGCACGGGTCCAGCTCTAAGCTGCTCTCGTTGCAACGGTATCGACGAAGCAGCGGTTCTACTGATTTACAGGAGAAATTCACGAATGCTATTCGCACAATTGCCCTAGCACGCCCCGTTTACGTATATTAAGCATATTTCAAAGTGCATCTTGATTGTAAATAACGTTACGGGCATCTCGAAGTACGGCCCGCGCATTCTGATTACGAGTAACGTTACGGCTATATCGACGCTTTGCCTATTCGTTCAATCGCGAATAACGTCGAATCAAAATATTCCACGTAAATTCGGCAGGACGATGGACACTCATGGCGTTACACACTTTTGACCAAAAAGTCCCAAGTCGAATGATCCGAGCATCTAAAATAGTCTACCAGATGTGTAAAATTAAACAGACGGCGCCAACGATCGTCGGACATTATCGAAAGCGCGATTGCAGTGAGTAAGGACGTTTACTATCGAATACCAAATAGTACATTCGCTCGCGATTATCCCTACCACGAAAGGGTTTCTTAATGATCGGCTCATTACTAAGTGCCTGGTAGATACCGAGGTGTCAGGTTACTTAATGGTAGCAGCTACGATTGCGCGATTTAATCGACTCACAAACCACTCACGCCTATCGCGAAGGAGCAGGTGAGCCGCGCTTTACTTGCCTACCTCAACGTTTCGACGTTACGAAACGCCTCCGTAGAATCCGGCCTGTTACCTCACCGGACCCTGGAATTTGGCTCGCCTCTCGATTCTCGAATCGATTTGGACGGCGATTTGATAATACGCATTGCGCAGGGCCAATTAATTCGTCTCGCACAGCCCGCTCCGCGCGCACGTCCCCGAGAAACGAAACGCGTGGGTCGAGAACCCGCTGCTCGCGAGGCGGATTGCAAAAATATGTTTATGGAATTTCGTGGAATTATCCGAGTTCCCTTGCACCTCGTTCGGTATATCAACTCCGTTCACAGTCCCGGCTGTACGGACACCGCGACCTTTCCGTAATATATTCGCGAGCCCACTTTCCTCGAAACTTTTTCAGCAAAAAGAACCATTGCGAATAAAAAGAAAAAGCTGATAACACTATGAGTAAGCTGGTATAATCGACGTACGCAACGTATAAATAAGCGTATAAAAATAAACGTATAAACGAATAAACGCATTCGAGTCGCAGGGTGAAGAACATAAAACCGCGTATCGCGGAAGCAAAGAGACGCGCGTCCAAAGGGCGCGGAGCTTCCAACGCCGATGAACGTTCAATCCGCGTTGAGGTGAAACCACGATTATGACGCTAATGTCCGGCAATACTAACGCAAACGCGGATCGTCCCGGCCTAACGTCGATATATTTAGTCTAGGCGGTTAGGTATGGCGCCAGGAGGACATTCGGCCGCGCTAACGCCGTTTCTACGTCCAGGTTAACGACACGTCGCCGAGTAATCTGTCTGACCGGTCGTCTACGGCGAATTGAGTCCCGGACAGTTCGAGATAAGTACAGGACGCGGGTCGTCCGGGAGTACTACCGTACACGCTTCTGCCGATAGCGCCTGGTGCATCATCTTTTGATTTATTAGACCGCATTCTACCTCGAGCTTCTTCTGGCCCTATTTATATTCCCCTTACGACGAGCATTCATCTCCGGCCGGCCATCCATCGGTCTGTCCGTTTATCTTCCGCGCGATATCGCAGCCCCTCCTTTGTCCGCCGCGCGCTAAAGGGGGCCGCGGAATATCCACGGCGGAGAGTATCGCGCTGAGACGCATACCCAGAGCTTCGGTTGTATAGTGGATCTTCGGCTGGGACTTCCAAGCGGGAGACCTGGCTTCGTATCCCGCCCTCATCGCCATTGCCTTTGCCACGCGATACGTATATCGTAGCTCTGGTGGCTCGGAACCCACCTTAAACGGTAGGTCCGGGAGCAAATGACCTTAGCGGTCGATGTGGAAAATTAATTGAAAAATTAAAAAAAAAAGAGGCGTGGATTCTGCTCCTTTGTCCGCCTCCCGCATCGCCTCGAGAATTGGCCGACGCTTCGTTACCGCTTCATGCGCTTCGGATGTAAGGCTGTCCGTAGAAATTCGATAACGGACGCGCGCAATATCCGGCGTGTTTTAATACGCCGTTGGAACTGCGGCGCGTCTCGTCTGGGTTTTCGAGTTCAAGAGGGGCCGCGGTGCTTTGCAGACTCCTTCTGACGGAGGATCGATACCCCAGGCTTTGAAACCCTTTTAAAGGGTGACGCGTCGAGCGAAGAGGATTCCGTGCGAGCCCTCGTGATGCTCGAAAGCGCGGTCGTGGCCTTTGTCGTCGGCTGTTATAATATAGTATGAAACGACGAGTATCTTTGTTTGTTACGACGTATGGACACATGCTTTTGTATTAATATTAATTTATTTCTAACGGTCCGTGAATATTTTGTTCGACCAAGATCCGTACAGCACTGACTCGCCAATGTCTCGAGAAGAATTATTCCGGGAATCGACTTCTACGCGAAGCAATTATCCTTGAGCGATTCGACCTTGCCTCTCGAGAGGCTCGAGAGGATCTTCTCACAATTCGACTCGGCCAATTGGCCGCAACTTTTTGAGGACAGTTCGAGTGGAGTACGAAGGCTTAAATTGACGGACTAATAAAATTGTCCTCGTCGAGATTTAACGTCTAGGATTAAGTCTCGCACAAAGATATATCGTCTTTCTTCTCTACGTTTCTAGCTAGATCGACTTTCTATAATAAATAAATCCACTTCATAAATACCTTCGCGATCTTGGATAGTGCGTAAAATAAAGCTCGTGAAAAAAAAAATAAAGTTCGAATTCTATCTTCCAGTTTTATCGCGCAGATTCACGACGCGCCTCGTCCAAGTCGTTCCATCGGAACACTCTCAAGCAACGTGCAATGATCGGCGATTACAGCGCTAATACATAGTTAAACTTCGGCCAAAGATTTCCCCGCGTCCGAATCATAAATTCAGTGTTCGTAATGGGGGTTCGATAAGGGTAATATCCAGGAAACGCGCGGGACAAGTTTGTGGCTGACACCGTCGTCAGCGGTGCATCGGATCGTAGATCACGCGAATCGTAAAACACCGTGCACGAACGCAAGAGTCGGCAGAGCAAAGGGTCGGCCTGTGCCGAGGCCCACATTTTCCCTGACACTGGTAATGGTTCAATTACGATGCGATTGCGAGCGGCGCATCGTGGCCTCGTGTGCCCTTATATGCAAGGGAATGCATAATTGGCACGGAGCGGCAGCTCAGCGTCGTGAATTATTGGCTATTAATCAGCCGGCTAAAAGAAACCGTAATCGTTGCAATAGCTCTATCTCAAAACTTTCCACATGTCTCGCCCAGCAGCTCCTCCCTCCTGCACTTATCCCTGCTTTGTTTAACGAGTTTGTCGTTTCTTCTCACGGCTTCCTTAATCGTGCTACGCCACCACGACTCTCCCCCTCGTATTTTCGGCTCCGCCTTGCTAAGAGGATAAGAAGCTTTTCCTATCCCATGGACCGTGGACGTTACTTTTTCCACGCGGAGCTCCTCGCAATGCGAATTTTAAGCGGATGCCGTTAAGCGAAAAATACGGCCTCGCGAATACCGTGCACGCACACCTACCGGCCTACGAAACTGGTAATCCCCCGTAATAAATGTCAGGCCCTTTTCTCACGTAACTCGACATAGCCGCGGCGAGCCTAATCGGTGTCTATTATGGCTAAGGTAGAGCGGTGAGCGCAATCAAGAGGGAAAAGCAACGGTATACAAACAGCCCTAATTATGTAAATTGGATTCTTAAGGTAGATTTACAAGGAGATATCGCTGCCCCGGGGGCAACTTCGCGTGGCTCGGACGCAGTGGCGCACGTTTCGAACTCATAGGGCGATGCCAATGCCAGCGGATTCTAAACCGCGGCTCCTGTTACACCGGCGTCCGGTGTAGTCAGAACCGAACGATCCTCCTCATTGATATTACGCCATATTCCGCCCCGAGAGTACGCACGCTAATGCGTCTTTAAAGCGTGAGGAAATCTTTTCAGAAATAATAGAACGACCACTGCGACGCGCATATATCATAGCGCATCGCAAATAGAATTACCCTCCCGGAACATGAATTACGAGGTTAATTATAGAACAGATAAATTCTCAGGTACGAGCCCAAGCCGGACACCGATTGGTTTACCATAAGAGGAGGCATCCCGCTTGGCCACGCCGACTAATCTTTTTCTAATCCTTTACTCCTTCGCGCGGAATCTTTGAAAAGCGTGCCAAAGCCACGGTTCGCGCCACTTCAGGGCGAAAGAGGTCCGCCCCGGAGTCACACCATCCATTAGGAAATCTTGTCGATAGTCGGTGCACCAAAGTCCTCGAGGCGATGGGCGGCGATACGAAAGGGGCGCATCAAAGACGACAAGATCCCGCCTTTGATCGGCCCCGAGGAGGATCCTGAGGTGCGCGATACTCGTTGACGTCGATCCATCAGAGGTGGGCAGGAAATAACCGGTAGGTAGGTAACATTAAGCGATACGAATTACGACAAATTCGAATATCAGGTTGATGCATAACGCCGGTCCATCACTGCCCGTCGGAATGAAGACATCGCCGTGGTCGTCGTCCGTGTTGCCGTGGTCGTCGTCGTTCCTCGTGCTTCTACGTGCTCAGCCTCGTTCCTCTGCCTCTCGTTCTTCGTATAAGCCGCGGAAGAGTGGAAGCCCGTATTAGCTACGCGCCTTACTAATCTCTCGTTACACGTTCCCCGGCCGGTGGATCTGCGATCGAAGGGAGGAGAAAAATGGGCAACAGCTAGCGGCAGGTCGGCCCGACACGAGGCGCGACAGAGAGACGCGGAAACGAATTTACCGTTTACGCGAAGAAGGATGGACCGATTCGTATTTTGGAGCGGAGGATTTCGCCCGATAGTCGAGTTACGAACCAGTAATGATTTTTATCGGGAAGAATATGTCTAGAGCGAGTGGAAGTTAAGATACGGAACGCACCTCGGTGTTTTTCCAGACTCTCCTGTGCTCTCCAAAAGTTTTGAATGGAAGGCGATATTGGGATTTTAATATCGATATTCTCTTCGATCGGAGAGGCGGTTGACATTTTGATTTTTCAGCTGGAGGAAAGGGGGGAAGTGGTGGAGATTGTTTGAATGGTCGCGCAGCATTGTCACGATCGCGGCGCGTCGAGATATGACGGATGCTGGAGAATTTGGTTGGGTCGAAGGGGTGTGCGAGAGGGAGGAGTGGTACGTAGGCACGTTCTTTTGGCACAGCCAAGGCGGATGCTGCAGGGACGTGAGATTCTTGGCAACCGGGCCGTTGCCTCCTAACTCCGTACCACCATAAGGATCGCGGTCGTTGGATGTTTATATTCGTGATAGTGCCTCTCTCTGTCCCCAAATAACCGGCCCGATGGCGACCGATTCCCGTGGTGGTACGACATATTGGGCGCCTCCAAATAGCGGCCGGTCCGGTCGTTGAGAGAAAGAAATATCGTCGTGACTCCGTCCGCGATTTGTACCACCGTGTGCGCGATCGCTGTTGCGGCAGGTTAACCCATTTGGCCAAAATAACGAGCTGGTCGCTTCAAACGGACCGCGCATCCGCGAATCGGCCATTTACTCGCCCTTTTTCTACGTACAACGCGGATAATAGTAAACACCTCTTTTATCCGTATTCGATAAAATCGACGGAAACGCGAAACGAATATATCGAGAATTAATATCCGCTTTAGCCTTCTATCCCTTGCAGCTACTAAAGGGCCCATTTTTTCCTCCTCGACGCAATTGTGTTCGAATACCGTGTAAAGTTGAGAATTTATGTCGAGTTACGATCGAGGAACCAAGAGGGGGATTTCCCATTTGCGTTTGGCGCGGCTATGGACGTGGATATGAATTTGGAGTGACATTTATGGCCGATTCGAGTGCATTCTCGTTTCGGCCGCTGCTCCTCGCCTTCGTTATTCCCCCGACGTTGAAAGCAAGACCGGTGGCATCGCGGGATGCAAAGGTCCCTGCCCTCTATTTTTGCCCCGAAAAGTTCGCGGAACAACGAGAATCTGTTTATCTCCGGGGAATACTTCACGTAGCTTTCGACATCCCGATAAATCCCACCGCCGTGGTCAGATTCGCGTCACGAGGTATAAATAGTCAAGGGTGCGTTTGCGCTTGGACGATCGGCTAAAGCGTTCGAGGCACCTCCGTACGGTCCGACGACGAGTCATTCTTTCAGGGCCCCGCGTTGACGAATCGACCTACGAAGCGACGATTTCCATCGGCGAGGGCGAACGATTACTTCGCTCGCCTAGAACAAATCGCGCACGTCTGGAATGGAAATGGAATAACGATGGGAACTTTTATCCCTACACAGTTCAGTAATGTGGTATTATTCGGAATCGAAGAGAAAATACAAAGAGTACGATTCTCGTGTCCGTGGATACAAGGAATGAAGGAGTGCGTCATTTACGTGGAAAACCTTGATTCGTCGTTGGCGGTAATAATTACGTTCAAAATTATTCACAGCTCTTTATCCGAGCGAGCGAGCCTGTAAAGCGCGGCGCGAGAAGAATTATTATTGCAGAAATCCCGTTCTTCACGCGTGCTTGAAACATATAAATGCCGATGTAATTTCTCTTTTGGCGTAGCGATATCTAATTAGGCCTGGCACCGTAATTGGCGTAAATAATATCCACGGCCAGGTTGGCCGGACAGAGGCGGGCATTGCTGGTCGTAAACACATTGTGCCGCAGCGACGACGCGTTTAGAACCGCAACGCGAAGCCGTAAACTCTGCATATCGCCTGCACACCACGATTATTACGACCCTACCATATCTTACTCTCATCCTCCCTCTCTCCTTCTCTCATTCCCTCCTTCCCTCGCCTTCCCATCCTTCGTTCCCCTTCGATTAACATTTCAATATGCCCCGTGCTCGGAACAGCGCCGTGCTTCGATCGGGGTTAAGTGTCCTTTTGCGCGTGACACATCGAAATCCCGAGGATCGATCCAGGAGCGCGAAGTGTGCACTCGCCGCATCCTAGAGTCGCTCTTTGAGTCTTCCGAATAAAGCAATTGGACGTGCGAAAAAAATCGCAAAAGGATTCGCCGAAGAGGGAGAAGAAGCAAAATCGATGCTGGGCGCGATAGTGGATATCCAGCGTTGCGAGTGGATGCTTTCCGGTACGATTATTCTTGGTCGTAGGTATCTGGCTTAAGGACGATCGGCTAAAGGATGGAGGGTGGCTCTTATCGAGCGTAACATCGCCGTAATTGTGCCTCGAACAAAGTACCGGAGGAGCGATACGGAAGAGCGTCGCGGAGCTGGGTAACAAATTGACTTGGCATCTTGGGTGTCTTTGGTAGCGGCGCTCGGGAGGAGCGTAAGACCGAAAAGAGAGGAACTTGGCCGCTGGAATCTTGGCGCCGAGGGGCCGCGACTTATGCTGCTCGATTTTTTCCAGGAAGACACCTCGCCCATTCCTCGCGGCGCGTCATCGCAAATTGATTCGGTAACCGCTCGAAGGATCAAAGGACCTTTACGCTCGAATTATCAAACCATTACGAGGGGCCTAAATCGCGAGATCAAAGTAACGCGTTGACTCGGCTCAACGTTCGGCGCGGGCCGCCTAAGCGAGGCGTGATTTATCAAGGACAAAGGATAAGGCGAGGCGTGAAGTACGATAAATCTCCGAGAAGGATGTCTTCTCGTAGTCGAAATCACGACGTCGACATCTTCGTCGATTTACAGCGTCCGCGGAGCTGTGCGCGTATGAGAAAAAATGGAGAACGGGATAACTACTCACTCGCCTGATCCGCGGTTAGCATATTACGCGCCAGAGTGCAAAGGTTAAGCGTTATAGGCAGGTCTATCGAGTGGAAAGCCCGAGCCTCTATTAACGGCAGCACCGTAACCTCTCATCGACGCTATCATCTACGACGGACGTTCCTAAATTCTTTTATCGCGCGGATCACGTGTCGTTCTTTTTTTTATTTAAGACAGGCTCCCTGCTATCCTAATATTTATACGGTCTCCAACGTTATAATGATTCGAAGCCTCGGAAAAGCCCATCGTGGCGCGAGTCGATACAAGGAGGGCTTTGCTCGAGAAATTCCGCGGGCGTAGTTAGGGGCGAGTGGGGAGCAGGGAGAGGAGGTTGGGCCAAGCGAGGAATCTTGGCGCCGCCGATATACCTTACGTTGCTCGATTTTTCCGGCACGTTCGTCCCTACCGTTATGCAATGTCGTTGTGAACTATGATCGTTATTTCGGGAGATGTTTCGTCGCGTTGGGGCGGGCATAGAGTGCGAAGCGCCGGGACGGTTATAGCACGCTGGAGTCGCGCGCCTCCTCGTTGGGCACCTCCTCCATTTGATTGCATAATGTCTTCTTTGAGGCGAACATCCCGGGGCGCGCGAGCCGGCCGATCCTCGGGGATAACGAAAATTAATTCCCCACCATCGGGGAAACTGTGTTCCGCAATTTCGTACAACACTAAAGTTGTCACCGTGAATTTCGGCGCTCGCTCGATCGGCCGTCTGGCCGCCTACGGTGGCGAAGGATTTAAATTGTTTCGCGAGGACCAGCGGACCCTCGGGATTCCATAAATCCGCGCACCGCCGCGTCGCTCCTCGCTCGTTACCCGGCGATACTCAAATATAGACATTCGCGGGTATCTATAGCGTCCTAAAGGTTTATGAGTCAGCTAGCGCGAAATCCGCGGCTAGTATGCAACGCACGTGCGGTCTTTCTTCTGTGACACGGATATATTCGGCCGTGGGTAACGCTTTCCCGAGCGTCTAATTATAATATAATAAATTGCGAGGGTAAAACTCGATGGATTCTAATGGAACCTACCGGAAGCGCGACTCCGCGCCCGTTTAATTCGGGCGTTCGTAGGAGGGCGCGCGGGGTGGGGGAGGAATCGAAGCGTGGAAGAGCCTCGCGTGGCTCCTCCGTCCGTAATTAAGGTACATTCACGTCGTCCGATCCTCCGACGTGCGGAAAAAACCGCCTCGACGGGCACAATGGCGAGGCCGGGAGCTCGGCACGCTTAACCGAGGCTCTATCGACTGTAATAACATTCTCGAGAGGACATAGATCCTCTCGTTCGCGCGGCTTACCGGCGAGAGGAGGCCCGGCCTCGATGCGGAGCCTTCGGCCGATTCGACTCCCGACGGCCGCGATTTCTCACCCGTCGAAGTCTCAATCGGCTGGCCTGTGTTCGCGCTGAAAAAGAGTTGGCGCGCGAAAAAACGCCGGCGCGTCCTCTAATGTGGACAATAATCCTTAATCGAGACAGCGCGATCGTTCTAACGGTCGCAACGCTCGACCGTTAAAAGGAGCGTATCGAACCCGAGTTTTTCGGCCCTCTTTTTCTCGGGTCACCGAAGCCCGGTCGCGTACCAACGATTTCTAGGCGCTGAGCGAGCAGTTGCGCGCGATTCGAGGGTCGAGACGGTTAATGGCGCCGGGCAATTTCCCGCGCCTCCGATATTAAGCAATTACCGCAACCTAATTAAGATCCAATCTCGCGGCGCAACCGCGATCATGGCTCTCCGATCGCTCCTTCATTCGTGCCGGAATGATCGTCCTTCTGGAATATCTCGCGAGCTCCTTTTTCCCGGGAATGGAAAACGTTAAAGAGCGCGTCGTCGTATCTCCTGGCTATTCGGAGATGAAAGGCGGCTGAATTGTGGACGGCCGCTACGCGTGTTACTCGAGAACGCTCTCCGTAAATCTTCAAACTTGTCGCTGGATGATTCAACAACGAACCCGCCCGAGGAACGGGCTAAAAGTAACCCCGATGTTTACCATACCCTCGCCGCCGATAAATCACTTTGGCCGCATCGGAAGAAAATCCGCATTTGGCAAAGGCGCGTTCGCGGGAAGAATGAGCGGCGCTACCGATCGAGGGATGCTGGGGGAGGAGACTTTTATGCCGTGCCAAGCGCGGTTCGTTGGCCTCGCCCGCGGCGCCTGGGTGCGTAGACCAAAGACGCGACTGCGGATCGGGCGAGGAACTTTGGAACTTTGGAACGATATCGAACGTCCGAGCGGCGAGTGCGCTGCCATTTGATTCGATGCCATGGAAATCCGAGAGTGCTTTCCGAAAAGATCGATGTACGGGAGTAAGAATGGAAGCGTGTTTGGTTTAATAATTTGAAAGGGTTTCATTATTTCACAGTGGAAGGTGATTTTCCTGGATATGTCGGATCATCGAATGTATCCTTCGATGGCGCTCGGCGATAAACTTGTTTTGGTCTTCGCACCGAGGAGGATTGGCGAGAGAGAAATTTGAGAAAACGGCGACAGATGCGTGCAAATCCATATGTCAACGTCGAAGTGTAGTTAACCAAGATGATACAGCAAGGTTGCAACTTTCCCCACGATTATCCCCAAGTTTAAAATAATGCAGGCGAACCGTGTACCGGCAAAGTACGCGTCGCGATCGCGCGTGTCGCAAATCCGCGGAAGAGTTTTACCTCGAGTGCACCGGATGTTCAACCTTGTCCAAATCGTCGATGATGAAAGTCGAAACGAAAAGTACGCCTATCCAACATTCCGAGGAGTTTCCTACTTCTGGCGTTAATTCCCCTCGTCACGATCAGGCCTCGCAACATTGTGACGCGTTGTAACGCTCGACGGACTCTCCTCCAGGTTCCCGACAAAGCCGAGGGACGGAGTGGCAGAGGAGAGAAAGAGAGAGGGGGGGGGGGGTGAGGGGTGAGGGTGAGGGAGAAAGAGAGAAAGAGGTAGGCGGGCGCAGGTGCGCGTGGGCGCATATGTCAAACGTCGAAACGCGTTAGGGTGTTTGGTCGGCGGTGCCGACGTAGCATGTCTGTCCAGGGCCTGGCCGAGCCGAGCGCGCGTGGATCCGTTCCAAAGCGGGCTCGGCCGGCATTCATCACGTTTGGATTATTCGGCTGGGATTTCGTCTCTCGCCTCGTCTCCTCGCTAAATTTATGTGCCGGCGATCATTACGCGCGCCGGCCGCTCTATCGACTAATTCGCCCGCCTCGGGCCAATCCGTGCCGCAGCGTCGTTATCCGCCGTGGAATCGTCGTCTTTATGGCGTACGACCAGCTGCTACTACCGTAATTATGAGGAACCGGCGTTAAAGCGTGCCGATCTCCCTGGCCATACGTCCGATGATCCTCCTTCCGACGCCGCTGGATCCGCTGCTTTGACTGCACCACCAAGGCTGCTCGATCACGATCTCGAGGAATGCGCGTTAAAGTGTCGTGCCAATGTCCGCGTATTCGTCAAAGAGGGAAGGACTTAGTGGAGGAGAATTAAAACCGTGATAAGGAAGATTTATGAACTAGATCTTGTAACGTTATCTCGTAAGGATTGGATGGTTCTCGTTTAGACGAGATATATGTAGATTAATAGATTAGAAATGATCTATCGCGGGAGAATAATCTCAATTTTGTTGGTAAGCGGGTAATATCTAAATCTATAGAAACATAGTTCCTTGGATATAATCGTTTTTATCCAAAGGAAAGGCTGTTGTTTTTTTTTCTCAAATAAATCCTAGAAATTCTTTGGAAAGTTTCATCGACGCTGGGCTTTGACCACGCGTTGCGACCGTAAAAGAGGATCGTTCGGTATAGGCACGTCGATGGCCGAGTCTCTCTCCGCGTTATGGGCGTAAAAAGTTTGTGCGCGCCGTATCGTGAATGGGCTAATGGCAGGAAAGAAGAACGGGTACCCGTAGGAGCAAAAAAGCCGATTTTCTAGTGAAAACTATATCTCTGGAAAACAGGAGTAAAGCGACGTCGGTTGGCCGTAACGGTTGTACCGTACCATGGAACCGTTCTTCCGCGTATGAAATGGATTCCGATCGATGGACAGCAGAAAATAGATCATCACGAACAATGTCGGCTGCCGCGAGCAACCTTGGAACAGGAAGCCAGAGGCTGCGGTACGGCAAAACGTCTTCGGTTACCGACCGCGGATCTCTGTTTATTCGACTGGTATCTGGTATCTGATATTAGTTAACCCAACCAGATAAATAAATGTTAACGTGGCCAGTCCTGGCACTTCGTAACACGATCGAGATCGCTGCCAGAGCAAAATGAACTGCAGGATTCACGGAAGCGAGTCGCTCGTGTCCGACATTCGGTTCATCGTACGCGGCTAGTTCCGAGACCTTAATTTTACGACGCCTTAAACGACGCTTCGAAAAGTTTTCCTCTAATACCAAAGATTAAGCTGCTCGATCTAGCGACGAGTATATCATTACTGCACCGGTCTTGCCTACTTCGATATCCCCGTCTGTTGGCGCTGCCCGCGAACGTAAACAAGGATTCCGCGTCGAAGGATTTGCAGTTGTCGGAGTAAATTGATGGCTGGTGCGGGGATCGTAGGCGACTAAGTGAACATCGTCTTTGGAAATGTTGACCTTTATCGCCCGTTGCATAATCCGGCATTGATACGTCATGCTGCACTTTATCGCCGAACGTGACTGGACGAAGGTATCGATATTGTCCACTTTGCGAGATTACGTTGGGGGCAAAGTGGCCGTAACGCTTGTAAATTGGTTATTAGTAACGCGGTATGGGCCAGCTTCTATATGCAAAAACACAAATTGCGATGCACTTCGGTACTTTCCTCGTAATCTTTACATAACTTCTTACATAGGGTTTATGACACGTAACTGCTTACACGGCCAGATGGAAATGTCACGAGTTACCTACTAGATCATGACCATAGGAGAGCCTCCGAAAAATGGAAAGGATAAGGTCTTGCATAATGCGCCGATCGGTTTATAACGTTTACATAATAAAATTCCAGCCATGTAAATTGAGTTTCCATACACAGGATAGCCATGTCACTATCCGAAGCACACGCACGTCCACTCTATTATGAAACAAAATACGTTCCTCGACAAAATAACACAAGTTTGTGGTTAGGCTTTTAACTGATTTTTTGGAGAATATTTTGATTTTACTAAAAGTCAGGATTAACACGGAAAATGTCTACTCGCTTTGGTTTATGTACAACGCGTAGTAAGTACGTTTGTTTAAGGCGACGAATATAGGAGATTCCGAGCTCGACTATGAATCGTTAACTCAGCATCCGGACAGCGTAGAATATCACGACTCTTTCGCCGTTTCTATAAAACCGCATTTTAATCCGTAAAAAGAATCGAGCGATCTTGCAACCTGCCCATAAATAACTTTAAACGTTGTTTAGGTACATTCTATACTATCCGATGTATCGCGAGAGACGTAAAACATCCAACACTTTCTCCCGTTTTCAACAAGTCTCGAGAGATCACTGAAATTTATGCAAAAAACAGGCAAATGTCGGCAAACCGTTCACCCAACGATTCGATACGTTACGACCCATCGCCCGCAGAAACTTTAAAGCGAAGCCAGTTACAGGTTATCCCACAAAACGAGTCTCACGACTAATAAATCTACTTTTTTACGCATCTTTTTCGTTATACTTACATAAGGCATAGACGTGCTTGAATTCATTCTTATATTTATCGTAAACAGCAGTAGTGTGCAGAATTATTTCACGTTCTGCATTTAAAATCGTCGTTGGCAAATTTAATTTTAATTTTGACACAGATTAATAAATCGGAGGAGGATGGACTGATATATAAAATTCATCCGGAAGATCGACCGTTGCGTAATGTGGTGCCAGAAAGATCCCAGTGCAAAGAAATCGACGATATATTGGCCAAGTGGAATGTTCACAAGCCGAAAAAATAACGTACACGAGTAATGCGTTCTTGTTCTAACATAAGGGAAATTTCTTTCTCGCGCACCATCGTCGGACATATCGCATTTGTTAATCTGGATATTAATTAAACTTTCCACCTCGATATACAATGCTAGAAAAAAAACTCACGTGCGGTTTTCCACTGGCGTGAATCGTGGCGAGAGAAACTTCTATTCACTGGCCTAAGAAAACATCATAAAGATTTCCTGCACGACCGACAAGTTAACCGTCCACGTTCGCAATATCGATCAAACGGGAGATTCACAAAGTAATCTGATTTGCATATTAAATCGCGTCAATTTCATACAGGAAGCTCCACATATTACCAGACACCTGGTCGTAATGTTACAAATAGGAAAGCTAATAACATCTCGTATCGTCCACCTCTCTGGAATAAAACTATTGTCTCATCGGTGATACGTTTAAGATCGTTCTTATATCCGATTACATTGGACACAAAATTTTATACCCACACTGTCGTTTTTTTCGTACCACTATTTGTTTCGATAAAAAAGATCGTGGAACGCTCGTTTTCGACCAGACAAGTTAAGAGCGAATTCTTAGGCACCTCAAGAAGAATCACCCTGCACACGTCTGTTCCTCGACGGAGCGTGGGTAAGGAGGGAAGGCTCGGTCCGTTCAAACGGGAGAAACAAAACTCGCACGAGCAAACGCGCGGATCCTCCTAGACAGCATCCGTCAGTCCCGAGTAGACAAGATCGCGCCGCAAGATTTAATATCTCCGTATCTGGGTCAAGCGTATCGCCTTCAGGAAACACCCGAATTAATTGTCCGTGCAAGCACGAAGCATAGAAGCCTGAAAGAAGGGTCCCGTGTTCTTAGAAATCCGATCCGGTCAACGAACCTTGCGCATTTTTGGGATCTCGAACGGTAATCATCGATCTGGATGTTGCAACATCGCCCCTAGGCGAGGCGAACGTTCTCGAGGCCTTTGGAGTACCGCGCGAAAGGCGGGGTGAGACGTTCTTCCGAAGTCTGGTCGTGATCCTGGCCGATGACCGAGAGGTGCTTGCAAATCGACTCTGCCGAAATATCGCTCCGTTCCTTTCCTTCCCACTTTTCATGCAATACATCCTATCCCGTGACCGTCCTTGCGAAACCTCCACTCTAAAGCTATGCTGGTGTAGTGGATCATCGTCGATGGCTTTTCCATGCGATGTGTTCACAGCTCTGGTGATTCGGAACCCACCTTAAACGGTAGGTCCTAAGCCAAATAAAAGTCCAAGGCTAATATTTGGTATATCGGTGGAATTTCTGGAAGCGTTATATCCTTTCGTGCAACAAGATTACGAAGAGGATACGCATTTGCGTGCTATTTAAGATTCGAGGCGCTAACGATGTGGCAGCCCTTGGAGAAGGCGCGCCTTAAATTTGTTTTCAAAGTGATATCGCGCATCAGCCGACGAGACGAAACGATCGGCTAAGGAAGTTTGGTTTTCGGCGTTACTTACAGGTCCCTTTAAACTGACGCTCAAGACCGCAGTTTCTGTCGCTCCGTCGCGAAAGCAGCTTCAAAGCGGGGGAATTGATGGCGTAAACGTGCATAGCCCGTCTCGACATTGCGCTTTAACCTCGAAGTCATTGGCATTTACAGTTTTTCTCTATTATTAGAGACCGAAGGGCGCGCTCCCCATATTGCTCGAAATACACCGCGGATTTTCGTAAAACCGACGAAATACTCGAAGCCGTGGTAATAAAGTCCATGACGTGGGTGACGCCACGAAATGAACGGCCGAATATCGATCTGCCGACCTTCTAGAATATTCGTCCGTGTATTCGTGCTCGTCGCAGTCCTTGAAAATTCGATAGAACGGCCGAGAAAGCCGAAATTAACCGCCGAATATTTTTTTACCCTAACATATTTATCCTCGCGTACACCGGCTTTCATCGAAATCTATAAATTGCATTTTATCTTTAAAGACGATCATAGAGTTTGAGGAACGAGTCTCCATGATGCGATCGTCTTAAATAATTTTCGTGCTTTCAATCGAGCGTGGGTCGTTTCGAATGAGCGTCCGGGCATGAGCAAATTCGTCGATTGTGCAGGAGACTTAACGGTAACGATACGCGGCGGCTCGAACCGATCAGCACTTTTGGGAGGCACGAAAGCTCGCGTTTGCGTCCGATTGACAAGCAGTCGGGCCACTCTGTCACGTTATGGGACGTGCCCACGTTAAATAATGCCGACCCAGGGTTACGCGCCCGATCTCATTGATATTCCATTTATAAAGTACGCGGGTAAATACCTCGAATGCTCCGGGGCAGGCGCCCCGTTGGCGAGCGGAAACGTTTGCTTTCTATTTGCTTTTTCGAAGGCTCCACGCTCGATTCGTTCCCGCCGCTCCGACGTTCTCCTTGTTCTTTCGTAGAAACTCCGCCATCGGTTAGAAAAAAAGAAGAAAAGAAACTCTGACTCGAGGAATTTCCTTCAAATGGCAAAAACGATTTCCGTAAAAGGGAAGATATTAAAAATGAATTACTTCGGGGAATTTGGTCCAAGGGAATTTCGCGACTCGCCGTTTGGTCTGGAAGATCGACGGACGAGGAGGCGTCGAAAGAAGCAGCTTTCGACTTTTAACCGCGAGATTGATCGACGTTAATTAATGGACGTTATCTTTAAACCGTCGACGATCGCAAGACGTGGAAGAAGTCTGTCCAATTTCGGCGAGCAGTCGAACGTCGCTCGCGAGGAAATACGCCTCTTCCAAGGGGGGAACTCTTCTCGGGCGCACTCCGAAGCGATGCTGCCCGTGGTAAGTATGACACCCACTGAATTTATGTCCGTGAACTCCGATGAACTCCTGAACTCGTTGTCTCGTCTTTTCTTCGGGGACAATGACGAAGGAATGGCATCCACGGCTGTGCGTGTCATTGCTCACCGGCCGTGTCTCTGGCTTACGGGACTTTAGGGCACGCTCCGCGGCTTTTTGCATTGCAAATTGCGCGGAGAGCAATTGAAACGCCCCCGCGATTGAATTAAAACTCGACGAAACGAGGCAGTGGGTGACTGTGCGCGGTATAAGCGATACGGAAACGCCCGCAACGACGGCGAAAAATAAATTGTCGCGGTGAATATATCCCTATCCGTGCAAGGTACTCGTGAAAATGGTAAAAGGAAAAAAAAATAATCGAACCTAGCAGAGCGTGGTTTCGATCCACGGTCCTCTGGGTTATGGGCCCAGCACGCTTCCACTGCGCCACTCTGCTGTATGCCTCAGTGTTTCTAGTAAACCTTGTTAAACCTAGATCGCTAAGGCTATTGAATGAGAAATATTTTTCTGAGAGAATGAACGTTATTACGATAATGAAACAATGTTTACCGAGTACGCAAATAATTCTACGTATATTTATCTTTATCTCGCAAAATTATTGGTGACGTACAGAACAACGGACTTGCGAAATTCTTAGTAGAACCTATCGATCGTTAGTCAAGCGCATACGAAGATCCTGCATAACGAATAGAACAAATATTCGCTCAAAATAAAGTATCCCTTAATTTATATATTTCAGCGAATCAACCATGTTCCCGTATTCCAAATACAAGGGCTACTTTTCCGTGGACACGTACCGGTCATCTTCGAGATAAGGATCCGGCGGACATCGCGATAAAAATCGCGGGCTAAAGCGAGAACTGTTTTGTCATCGCGCGGCAAGAGCTGTCCCTGCGGAATGGGCTTGAAAGATCGTCCGCCTAGGAGGTCGGCGCAGAGCGGTGCAGCGGATGCAAATAAGCATCTCGGGGTATCCAGGTGCGCTCCCCTTTTGAGATCCGCGATCTCAAACTAGCCCCCGCTTATTCACTATCCGCCGCGGCACGTGCGACCGCGCGGCTGTACGATCCATCTCATTAAGCTCTCCTCACATTAACTCTCCGAGAGACAGTGCACGGAGCGGGCATACCATTAAGTATCCTAACCTTCACGCACGAGGATATAAAAAATAAATCAGAATTGTTTAGAATTGTTTTTATTACTCCTACACTACACGCAATCCAGTCTGCGATCCTAAACTCCAGTTTTTTTCTTCTGAATTTCTTATTCAACGGTGATGGTCCTTAAGAATTGGATGTTCGTTAAAAAATACCGTGTACGTATTTTCTATTGTCAGTTATCGTACTTAGAGTGTATATATCATCGTTCTGGAAATGCTATTGGCGATTTGAGACAAAGGTGGTATAGTGGGGAAGTAATTTTTATCGGCACGGTATCCCGTGTTTCGGTGTTGGATGGTCTTTTAATGTGAATGTAGCCTAAAGCTCCATCGCGAGCTGTGGTCTATTATAAACGTGTCCGCGGAATGGCATTCGCGCGTACTTCTACGCGCGTATCCCTCAAAGCTGGGAGCATTTTAAGTCCCCATAGAGAGTCAAACAAGCGCATAAAGCGTAACAAAGTAAGGTGCGCGTGCGTGGCGAGCCGGTGACTCCCCCGAAGCAGTTCCTGGTGACGTCTGACTAAGCGTTCTATTTCAACACACCCTCTGAGGCCGCGTGAGTAATCCCCAGACCGCATATATCCGCAGGTGGAACTCGTTCGGGGATTCTGCAAGTTTTGGATAGGTGACCGGAAAGTCACGTTCATATATATATACCGGGCTTTCTCGTATTATTACCGGACTGTCAACGTGGGCATTCACTTTCTCGGAAAATAGCCGACGTCCGTCGAGATAAAAGAGTCTTTTGGATCTCGAGAAACCTTCCCAAACCGTAAGATATTTTGAACGTAATCGATGAGTCTTCGAGGTAACTTACCATCATCCTCGATGATGAATTATAATGTTTCTCGGTAACGCAACGAAGTCAAGCAGATTTTTAAGTATCTTGGCGAAATGAGGAAACTCGTTTCAAATGGATATTGAGTACCCGAATAATTACTCTTTCGATATACCACTCGATGCGCAACCGATAATTATCCGGCAATCGCATTGCTTTTATGATTTTCGCGAATCCATGCCGAGCAGGAATCCAGATTATTTTCCTCCGCCGAAGTTTCCAACCATTAGCCATTAATCACTCGAGATACCCGTAGTTTGTATTGCTGTCCGTGATCACAAACACTCGGACTTTCTGATTTCGTGCAATTAATTTATCACTTTGTAAATCACGCGCTCGCTGTTTTTAGTGGCACGTTCTTAATATCCCACGTAACGCGTCACGACTCGACGTGCAGGTGTTCGGATGATAGACCGCATTTTTCACGGAGGAAAGGAAAATGGGGAGAACCAGCTCTTTTGTACACAAACCTCTTCCTCTATCTTGGCCTAATTGCATCGCGATCAAAAATAATACTGCTCAAACTCGTTTGGCCACGTAGGAGAAAGTCGTCGTTGGCGCAACTCTAATGGCATTTCCTACGCAAGGGTCGTAATAGTTTAAATCCGAACAGAGGAGCGTTGTTTGCGCAGAGCTAATATTCTATCAAATTACGCATCTTTATACCCTTTATCGGAGTGATGTTCGCGCCGTGGATAAATCCTCTGGTCTGTGCGTCGCATCTCGTAGGCTTAAACAGGCATTATCAACTCTCCTCGGATTATACGCGCATTAAGCGAGTATTCAAATCCGTTAGCGAGTCAAGTGACGTTTACAAAACAACGCGCGCAAAGGGATAAACTCGCACGATACTTCCGTGTTGCTCGGAAACCGTGTCTCTTCGTTTTCCCCTCCGTCCTTTCCTTCATCGATGCACCAGCGATGTACGATTGCACGAGTGCAGATCGAGCGACCTTGCTCGGCATTATGCTCGCATGCAAACATTTGTATTATGCGGTAAAAGAATTGATCCAGCGTTATCTGGCATCGTGGAGCATTAAATCAAAGTGCATACCCGTGTATAGGTACAACGCGTTGAATAAGAGGCTGCAGTTGGGTGCGATTCGACGGTGCACTTAACAAGTCGCCCACGTGGCTCGCATCGATCGCACCCAAGCTTCGTCCGTATCCGCATCAGCGAGTCCTGAGAGGGCTAAAGTGTGTGCGCGCGTGCACGAGTGTGTGCGTGGCGCGAGTTAGCCCGCGCGCGAAATGGAGTGCATTAGAAGCGCGGTACACCGCGTCATGTCACTCCCTTAATGCAAATTCGACGGCGCAGCAGCGTCGGGAAAAGGATCGCCAGTACCAAACTAGGAAGGCTGACTCCGCGTAAGAAGCGGACACGGAAAGTCCTGAATCGCATCCTTCCTTTCCGTTCGCTCGAATAAAGTCCGCGCACTCTTCATCGCGCGTCCGCGTAAATCGCGTATAATTTTTATTACGCTGCAAGAAGTAATACTGCGCAACATACTCGCAAAACGATCTTGGATAAGGCACAGCTGCAAATAGCGGAAAATTCAGTTCGCGCCACTTCCCGTTGCTCGCGTATTTCGCAATACAACTTTAAAGGCTCGGCAGATGCACGAGCGAGTCGACACTGAATTTTAAGCCTCCGCATATTCCGAGGTGCAGTTAAGGACGAATACAGTTACGCTCAAAGTCGGTTACGTAAATTATGTGGGTCAAACGTACTCGTGCATGTAATTATAAACTATAAAAGGCAGATTTACAACTTTCTTCGAGCGTGTGTTATTAAGATAATCGCGAACGTATGAAGTTATACCATAATAGCCGCAATTTCGTTATCGGCGTTACGTAACCCAAGTGCATATCGATGGTCATACTTCATCGTTTCGCGTTTACGCGCATTCGCGTACGGCTTTGCGCCTTAGATTTAAGGGAGCCCATCGTATAGCGTAATAAATCTCGCTATCCATCTAATCCGCGCGTCTACTCGCCCATCTATCCTTCCAACGATATAACCATCTCCATGTCGCGATTCGATACGATCGCTATACCGAAAAAATGAATAAACTTCGACAGTTTCGAACACTCCGCGATACGCAGCCTCTCGAAAAGCACCTTACGTCCACGTTTCTCCGATCCGGGCCGAACAGCTAGGTCATTGGAGTAATCGATAAAAACGATCGAAAGTGCCGACGTTTCGTCCGGTACGAACGGTTGCGATTTTAAAGCACGACGCTCCGTAAAACGGCGCAAAAAGTATCGGGCCGATTAAAACGGTAAACCGAACGGTAACGTCAACAGGAATGGCATGTGCGTTTTTCCCGACGTAAGAAACTTCGATGCAATAAGAATACGCAGGTTGGACGGGACACGCGTGGTACTGAATTCTGGAGCTTCGAGGAGCACAGCTCGGAACGAAGTACCAATATCCCGATGTCGAGCGGCCGCTACGTGGGCGCGATTTTCTCACTCGCACGCACAGCCCTGTCCCCGGGACTCTGACTAATCGTTGCATCATAATGTCCTTACCGAAAAGGGACCGTCGGCGTGGCACGAAGTAGCCGCAAATATGCAAATTCCTGGCCGGCTTAACCAGATGCAGGAATGTGTTTACAAAATCGCTTTCATCGACAATGCGACGGGAATCGGGAATAAGCGCGGCGCGCCGTTACGAGATCACTTTCGTTGACTTTCTTCTCGGTTGGGACAATTTTTTGCGGCCAGGTGAATCGCCGCCTAAACGCGATTCCTCCTCGATAGAAAGTCGGAATCCAGAATCACAACGGCGAATTGCCATGCCGCCGGCGTCGAGCCTGGCGAGAGGGGGAGGCCGGACGATTACCATTTATCGAGGTGCCGGTTCGTTAGTCCTTTTTTCCGGGATCAAAATGCGAGGAGCGAGCCGGCCAACTGCTTAGAATGTCAAATGAATCGAGTATCTATCGATGCGCAAATGCGCGGCATGCCTCCCCGTGAGAGGCGTAGAGCGCTTTTAAAGCCATCGCCGCTTTTCGTTCCACTCGCCTTACCTTTAACCGCTCCAGCCGAGAATTTGAAATCGATCGAACCGTCCACTTGGTTATTCGATCCTTCTCGTGGATCGTTAAGATTATTTAGCCTAGGACCAACTATCCGATTAATCGCGCCACGCGTGGCGAGAGCCAGGAATTTTTATCCGTTACGTCATTGTAACTCCTCGAGCGTCGATGAAGTGGGATTAAAATATATGATGAGACGAGACGAGACGTACGTACGCACGAGTAATCGCGTGTTTCGGGACGGATTCCACTTTGAGGCGAGAGCGGGGAAATAAAACTGCAACGGCGCTCGCATGCTCGCCGAGAAAGTAAGGACACCGACGATTAGAATATTCGCACATTTTCCTCGTTTCGCACCTCTAACGAAGGTAGGAAAAATTACAATAGAAAGCAGCGACCTCCTTGCAACAACGACCAAACTTTCCGCCACGATCTTGAGAAACATCATAATAGGAACGCGCGTGCTCGAGTCGTGACAATTTTTCTCCCCACCCGTGGAAAGTTGCGATGCCAGCTGCTTTGGATACGGAGTTAATGACGGTATTTCCACAGGCAGAAATATAAATAAAGACCAGGCGAGACATTCGTAGCAGGACCCTCTTGGGTTTAGAGTCGCGAAAGTCGCCTCACAATCGCTCGTGAGAGGCTTCTTGGAAGCTCCCTCTTGTACAGCGGGCGACTGTCTCGCGTGTCATCGAAAACGATGAAAGTGTGAAGCATTAGGCCGTACGTCGATTTCTTTAAGAAACATTTTCCTCTTTCTACATTCTCACACGTTCAGCTCTCCCCGCATTATCTCGATGCCGATTGTATAATCGGCGGTAGCTTCGGAGCGTTAGACCGTCGAGTCAAATTATACACAGGGCCTCCGGCTCGTTCCCACAATGGTAAGTAGAGTCGGTTCGCAGCAAAAGCAGAAATTAAAGACAGCGCCGATCGAACGCGAAACGCTCGTAAATGGTCCTTTAATTACCCACGGTTATTACTCGAGGAACGTCATACTCACCGTGCACGTCATTAATACAGCCGTATCGACATCTCCCCCTATTAGCTCTCGTAAAATCCTCGCTCCACCGTGAAACGAATTTTCCAAAGTTCGTGGTCAGTGGCCGTCTAACGACGAGAGCAGCCACCGCCCGACGGCCGTGATCCTTTTTGCCATCAAAGGACATTAAGAGCCCCGGTACGTGCGCGGTTACATTCCTGTTGCAATTAAAGTAATTAGTGCGCAGGGGAGCAAGAAGGGGCCTAAAAATCCTAGTAGGTACAGGACGCTCAACATTCTCGCTTCTTCCCGCCGTTCCAGGCTCCGCACACTGGAAGAAGCTACCGGGCGTTCGTGGCGAGAGCGGGAAAAAGAGAGGGCTAAGGGGCCGCCTCCTTTATTTTCCCCAGGCCCGGGAGGAGATTCTGAGGCGTACGTATCGCGTGCCTCGGGGAAGGACGAACCGGGGACTGAAACAAAGGGTCCAGATGGTAGGGGGGCCCGGCCATCTTCCTGGTTGTAATTTAAAGCGAGAGCCCAGAGGCACCGACGCAGCCTCCTCCGAGATAATTTCGACCCTCCTTGGCTATGCACCTATACGCGCACGCACGTATACCCACATCTGGTCCGCCTTTCACCCTCGTCTTCCGAGCGCAGTGCCGCGCCGCTTCGTTCCTGCGCCTCGATATTTCCGACTTTCTGACCCTTCCCAGACGCCGAGCCGGCGCGGGGACTGGATCCGCGGGAGTATATTTTCATTCGTCTCTCCCCCTCGGAAGAAGTTACGGCCATTTCTCCTTTAATGGGTATTCCTGGAACTGTGCTGGTTATATTTTCGCGAAACGGGGGAAAAAGAAGCCGGAGAAACGCTTTGATATCGTACGCCTTCTCCTTTGTCCCGCTCGAGAAGAACCCGCTCTCTCCCGACTTCGGACTCTGCTCAGGTTTTATCCTCGATAGCCGCCAGCGAGGCCGACCGTCCACCGGACTCGTGACGCAATATAGCCCTTGGAGGAAGGGAGAGAGAGAGAGAGAGAGAGAGAGAGAGAAAGAGGGACGGAGGGAGATTTCCTCGAGGACGATACGTCGACGACGGAGCCCCGAATCTCTCCTCCTCTCGCGAGGCTCTGGCTGCCCGACATGCAGATTGCCGTCGAGCGATCGCGCCTAACAAAGAGCCGAAAGGGCCGCGCGAAGGTGGATCGTCCGTCCTCTCCTCCCAGAATAATGATCCGCAGCGCCGAGGAAGGATCCCTCGAATATATATTAATGCCCGTGCCTTTTTTTCGTTGCCTCGCATAGGTAATGGTGGGTTCCCGGCGACGGCGTCTCGAAGGGCGAGGAGATCCGCGGCAGGGGGCGTAACGCCGTGGAAAAAGGCGGGGAGCGGAAAAAGAAAACCGACATTTGTCGGAATACGGGGAGCTCCCGGTCTAAACGCCGGCCTCGGCCGTGGCTCCGGAAAAAATGTTTAATTGCCTCGTGGCGGGAGAAATTACAGACGGCGCGCCGACCGGCGCAACAACCCCCTTGCCTCCGAGTCTTATCTCGAATGCCAGCGGTGCCCCGGCCCTGCACTTTTATCGACGTTTGTTTACCCACCTATGGAATATCCACCTGTTAGACAAACCGCGCTCACGAGATAGGAGAGCCCTCGCGCGGTGCGGGCGCATTCTTGCGCTCCTTCGGTCCACCGGTAGCGAAACCACGCGGGATCGCCTGGAATGCGTTAAATCGATCTCTCGAAATCGCGTCTATTAAAAAGCCCATTTGCATATCGCAGCGCGACAAAAGCGCAGCTGGAGGCGGGCATGCGGCGCTGACGGACGACAAATGAGGGGCAGCCGTGGCTAAAAATGTTCCACGAGCGTATCGCGTACCGTAATAACGTAATAGCCCCGCGATATTATCGGGGATGGCTGAAAAAGTGATCCTAAGAAAAACCCCTGTCCCGATTATCGGAAATAAACCGGTCGATAAGCGCGTGCCGGAGGACTGGAATCGAGCCGGCAATGCGACGGTCCGTTAAAACGCTCGTTTCTAAATGCCGGGCGATCAATTTCTCCGATCGCCCGCCTCGAGCAGGACGTGGCAGCGGTGCCGTTTAACGGGCGAATAATGAAATCCGTCGGAAAAGCGTGAAACTCGTCGAATACGACGCTTCGAGACGGTGGATTTTTAATCGGCCGCGCTAGCAGCCGCGACCTTTTTAACGGATCGTCCGAGTCTCGAGAAGGACTTCGATCCTCGTCGCGCGCCTTTGAAGCGCCCATTATCCGCCTCTTTGGGTAACACGCCGTAAAAGATAGTCGTTAATTACACGCCGATGCACGGTGATTATCGACCGTTTCGTTTGCATATTCCGCGTGCCCTCCCCCTTCCCGTCATTGCGATCAATTTTATATTCCGATGCACGGGCATAAACTCCCCTCCCCCTTCGATGGCGGACGTTACGAGAAACCGTGGCGCCCGAGGGTGCATCCGCGTTTATTGGAATTCGTTTCTAACGAGGCCGCTGGCAAAAGGTTCATCAGCCTCGCGTCCTTTTGCGTTCGCGAAGAAACGGTCGTGCACGCTCGATTACATCAGACATCGAAATACCCGCGTGGAATCCTTCGACAAGGACGTCCCGTGCAAATAAACGCGGTGACAGGCACGACTTATCGGGAAACCTATCGGTTTTTATTGGTACCGGATATTAATCACTGCCAGTTATCGCCGAGATAAAAAGGAAGCACGAGTGACGGCCGACGATAAGTGTTGCCGATGAGAGCAGAAGATAACAACGCGTTGCACGCCACGATGAAACAGTGCCATTAAGGCCGATGCCTCGATGCGCGCTTTTGGTTTCTTTCTCGAAAAACAGCACCGGCCAAACCTCGGGTCGTTAAAGGCTTCGGTGATAGAAGGCAGTGCTGCATGTGCCCTAGTAAAAATCTATTTTATTTGCCCGGCCGTCTTCTTGGGCGATCGAGCGACCAAGACCCAGGATCTTCCGCTCGGTTTATAAATAATCGGCCCGATGGGGCCATTCGAGCTACCACAATAAACGGTTTCGCCTCGGTATGGCGATTGCACGTCGTTCCGCCGACTTTATTTGCGTAAATATCGTCGAACAGCATCCCCGCGTTTGAGACGCAGGGGGGTTGATCGTCGCGAAGACGGTCGTGGCTTCGTTGCGGCAAACGCGATCGACGAGTTCGGGCGTTATCGGTTCTCGTTATAAACAAACCTCGGCGAATGGAGCATCGATAAAGCTTCGAGCAAACCAAACATCGTTCCTCAAGTCGATCGCGATGCGTACGATTGCCTCGTGCGATTTTAACATCTCGCGTCAAGTGGCCGAGACGCGACTAAGTATCCAGTCTTTACCGACTAATGGCGCCGAAGCTGCAGGGACTTTCCACTGGCGGGGATTATTCGTTAGAAAAAGCAGAACACGTTCAGCGATTAAGCGCAACGTTCGACCCGAGGCCGATTTGCGATTCCTTTTTTCGTTTCCCGGAAACGCCCCAAATCGGTAGGAGCATCGATAATAAATCCCTCGTGGATCGTTGAATCTCGAGAACGTGCTGACCTTGGCTGTTCCTCCACTCCTAGACAGCATTTAATCTGGAAGCAGAGCGGCGCTCGTCTGCTCTATTATTAGAGGAAGAGAGAAGTATAGCTTTATTTTGCGCTACCGGTTTCTTCCGACGCGGTTTCGACGGCTGCGATGCAGACGCTTCGAACGAACGCGAACGAAACGTTTGCCTCTGTATCTCGTGACATTATAGCCCGCTCGGAAGTTTTATGTCCGGAGTCGCGGGGACGATCGACGAGCGTATACGCGAAGGATCAAAGTCCCAAGTCTGTCATAACATCGATATTGTTATCTCCCGTAGAAAAATAGATTCGGTAAAGCATGGTCCATCGATAGCCCGACCTTTGATATCGGATCGAATAAAACTGGCGCGAACGATATCCAAAAAGGGATAAGCGCGCGTCGCGCGACCTCTCAACAGTCGCTCAGCTCTCTACGGATATTTCGCGCACAATGTACGTACATTATGGAAGTAATAGCGCGCGGAAACTTGGCTGAGAACGTAGCTAGACGCTTGTACCGTCGCGGAGGTTGGACGAGGCGTTTTATGCGACACCTCGAGGACGGAAAATGCTTCGCTGGCCTCGACCGTGCAAAACTCGCAAAGTTTGCCAAGTTCGACGATGGGGTCGATCTTTAACGACCGACGCGATTATAATTTGCAAACGAGGGTCAGCTTTGCGGTTCGCGAGGGTTGGAAATTATTTCTGGCGACAGCCCCGAGTCAAAAGTCATTTCGTCAGCCTCGACGGTACAAAAATCCGCAAATCCCCAAACTCAGCAGAGCGTTGATTCGCGGCGGCAGACGCGACTACCTTTTACAATTTCATATCGGCTCGCTCCGAGCGCGCTTGCGCACCTCCCTTCTCGCAAGGGTTGACCGCGGGATTTTTCGCGATCCCTCGAGGTCAAAAACCGCCCCGGCGGCCTCGACCCGAGAAAAAGTTCGTCGAGATCAGCGATTTCGACGATACGGCCGATCCATGCTCTCTCTCTCTCTCTCTCTCTCTCTCTCTCTCTCTCTCTCCCTCCCTCCCTCCGAGTCCGCCTCGGCGAGCGTAAACGCTCGAGGTCTCTCGAAAGCGTCCGAGCAGCGCCGATTGCCGGCGTACGGCTCCGAGCGCGCAGCCCGTGGAACCGAAGGAGCGGCGATCGAGCCACTTCGTCAGTTCCTCACGGCAAGCCGGTCCAATCGGTCGTGCCCGTATTCGACTCCGCTCTCACTGATCTCCCCCGTAGGTGCCCCCAAAGAATCTTTCCTCCCGCGTCAAAGGAAACCTCCTCGCAGTGCTTCTCGTTTCCACCGCCCCCCGAGCCCCTGCCCCCCTCGCGCGAGCGACGAGCCACCGGACGATTTAGTGCGAACGAAAAGTTGGTGGGCGAGCCTTTCCCGGCCGGAGTGGCGGCTCGATCAAGTTTGTGGATTTCCTCGGCCGGTCGCCTGCCAGTGGATTAAACCGACGATCCGCGAGGGAAGCTTCTCCAAAAGGTAGGGAAAACGGCGAGAGGCATGGGTAGAAGGAAGGAGGAAGGGGATAGGCGTTCGAGTACCGTTTCAAACGAGCGCCTCCTCGAGCGTGTCTCACCTGCCGTCGGCCAAGAAACGTGCGGCACGTAATCGAGATCGGATCCTCCGATGCATGGATCGCGACTCGAGCCGTTTCGAGCACCGTAATGGAATTCCAGCTCGGGCGGTGCGCGCCGCTCCGATTGCTGCCGGCCCAAAGATCGGCAGGGAATTACGCTAGGATCGAAACGAACCTCGGTCAACCGGCGGCCCTGGGGCCGATGGTCACTTTCGCACCATTTTACGGGTTCCTCGATCTTCCCGTGGATCGGAAATGGGCTGGGTTTATCGACCAGTCGAATGCGGAGTATATAAACACTCGAGGAAACGAGCGAACGTGCCGGTCTACCGGAACGTTCTATAAATGCGGTACCGAGCAATGGGCGATTAAGCTCTCAGGTCCGTCATGGATGGCCTTTTAAATGGTAATACAAGACGTTTCCGTCCTTCGACCCGTAAATAGCTAGCCCCTTCTCGTTTATGTCGATAAAGCGCCACGAAATTCTCACCCCGAAGTGGCCGCTGACATCTCCACCGCCGGGGGGCTGCGCCGGAGTAGCGCATGGGAGTTCGAATTTCCACGTGAAAGAAACGGGTTTGACCGTCTCTCCGTCGCCTCTGGATTCCTGCACGTGACGCGTATGTCGTAGATTCCCCGAATCGTGTTTATCGCGGTAGGTTTCGGTGTAAACGGTGTTAGGACCGGGCTCCGATCATTAAGGAAAGCGACAGGCGTATGTCAAAATTAAAGCTACGTTGTCACGGTAAATAAGGATTCGGATATCTGGCCGAAAGCATCGCTTCTGAACGCTGACCATTGGCTCTAATTTATTCAATACGACGTGTAAAGCTACCAAGGTTAAAATTCCAACTTGAATTAAGTCGAAGAAACGAACGAACGTCGAGCGTTTGGTCTTCGCGCCTTTACGAACGAGGCATCGCTTCTATATCCCTGAAGCGTCGATCGATTTGCCGGAAGAGAACCGTCGGTTTGCTTTTACTCGAAAAAACGTTGCTATGTGCGAATATATTGACGCGTATTTGCGCGTGCCCACGTCGATAAGTTACGTCGATATTCTGCCATTGTTGACACTGGGCGATTCCTTTCTTCGGTAGGTGCGTCAAGAATCCTGGATATCCTGGAATCCTCGTGGATCGTTTCAGAACGGTTTTAGAGTATTCTCGAGATCTGATATTTCAACGACCGTGATGCACCGATTACGCAGCAATGTCAGGGCAAGCCTGTGCGTGCCATCGACGAGATTTTGGTACTCGTGTTATTTACTTTCTCACGGCGCGATAATTTCGAGGTTTCAAGTACGCCGATAAAGTAATCGCGCTGCATGTTTTCCAAGGCGGTTCAACGGCCTCCTGGGTTTTATTCCTTTCCCGAGAGAGATCGTCGAACAGGGCTCGCTCGTTGGATTGGCTCTTACGCGTCCACGAAAGTGCCCGCAAACGGAGCGACGTTTCCACCCGCGAAAGCTAAAACTAGTTACCGCCCGATCCTTCTAATCCGGCGAATGATTCAGAAGATGTCTCGTAGGGCACTCCGCGTAGTCATCCTCTGACTAATCCGCAAATAAACCAGGAGAAAAGTCCGGAACGACCAGTTCCAATCGCTGCGCGGTCTTTCCGCAAGAACGCAACCAGGACGATAAAGATACGATACGCGCTTTAATAAAGTTGCAGCCAGCGCTAAGTGACTCGAATGGCCTGTACGGTTATCTTTATATCGAGTTGGTCATCCGAGTACCTCTCGATTATCCAGGGTTTTAGATACACCCAACATTTTTCGGATCGAGCCATTAGCGGAGATTAACGCCACATTATTCGATATCAGTGCCGCGGCTTAGATCGAGGGTAAAACCGGATGTGTCGGTAGTATCTACCAAGGGTAATCAGGTTCGGCGCTTCGAAGCGACGATCCGAATAGTTTTCAACCTTTTTCCTATAGCCTCGGGAGCGGAAGGTTGCGCCATTTCGCGAGGTAATTAGCTAACGAAGACGTTCAGCCGAGGGTACCGTTCGAGCAATTTTTGAGCGCAGCGCCGACGGCTTTCTATCGCGCAGCCGTACGATCCAATGGCAATCCGGCAGGCAGATTGCGGTTTCGGGGGAACTGTAGTTTCCCATTAAACTTGGGTTCGACCAAGAGCACTCCGATAGAAATCCCGTTGATCGAGATAGAGGCACTTTTGCGCGGACACGGAAAGTAAATCTAAGACCGTGGGTTCACCAAAGGCTCTAACCTCGTACTCGAAATATTCGTAATCTCCGTCGCGGCAGTTTCTTCGTCGATAGAGAAAATTTACGTTCGCCTTATGTTAATTCGAATCGTTAGCATAGATCTCTGGTCCGTGTTCGTCGAACGTGCGTGTATCGAACCAACGGGATATCGCATCTCCGCCTCGGCTAAACGAATAATGCCGCGGATGATCGAGGAATCCAAACACCGACGATTCCTCCCCCCGCGCACGCGTTTCCGTAAATCACAATTGCGATGGGCACAGCTCATAAAGCACGCCCGTGCAATTATACCGTCGATTCCTCTTCCAGCCTTCGCGCGGATGATTAATACCGCTCGATTCCCCTTAACGCATCCCAGATACGTAGGGGCGGCCGAGGAGCGAGCCACGGATCGTTTCTGCCCGAACTTCGATACTCGAATCTCCGCGATAACCGCGCAGTCGTCAAAATTCTCCCAAACGCGAGCCCCCCTTCTGTCGAGATCGAAAGTAAAACGGTAAGACGATCTTAGCACGGCGTACCGTAGCGTACTTCCTCTTATCCCTCGTTGCCCTCTTCTCACACACGTCGATAACCAATATCGCGAGTAATGTACGAACCTATGACACGAGATAAAACGTAGAATTCTCCGTCGTCTCATTACTGTATTTAGATAACCACAATAGCCACGACTCGAATTACCTTCCTCGTCAACGTTACGGTACACAGCGTCGGTCTACCATTCTGAACATCTCTCCACACGTATCCCTGACGCGCTCACGAATAGACGCGCATCGCAACGTGAAAGACGTCTCAAAGGCTTCTAACTACCAACCCTCCGTATCCATCCTACCCATGCCGCATTCGGCCATCCACTCCCGATTATAAAAACCCGTAGGATCACGAGGGGCACCGAAAGGGATCCGACGCGAATGTTGGCTCACGAGCGAGCATTGTCGCGCAAGGCCCAATTTACACGACCTTCCGTCATTCGGCGATGACTCCGAAGCCGGAGAAAGGGGAAGGAGCGGATCCAATTAACGAGCCAACGGTGGAGGCGTCCTTGTTTGTAGAAGCTGTTTGAACAACCCTGGGCGCAGGGGAGGCGCAGTGTGGCGTTTTCGACCGGTGTACCGTTGTCGTTCGTCGACGCGCGCGCTGTTTGGCGCTCGTAGAAACCGGTCGTCGGCGGGACGCTTATGGGTGTGCGTGCACGGCTCTGCCCTCCTCCCCGTGCCTGCTCGTGCGTGCGTGCGTGCACGTACGATCTGCGTGCGCGAGTAAGAGCGTACGAGGGCCGTGGCGAAGGTGGAGCGGTGCAGGAGCGACGGTAGGAGTGCCGTTACAGCGTCCCCATGTGGATCTCGATAAACCTGAAGCGTGCATCATCGACGAAGCGACGCTCCTCGCGAGCTGCCGATCCGGAGGCGCCCTCGATGGAGGGCCGCGTACCTCTTCTCGGAACCCTTCCACTTCCAACGCCTCCGCGTATCGCGCCTCTCGAATTCGGGCGGGTGTAATCGATTAACCCCTCGCTAACTTTCCCCGTGGAATGACGCGTCGAAACGCTGCTGAGCCGATGGTTTTTTTTCTATCGGATATCTTGTCTAAAAGTTCACCGTGGGAAGGCGCTTCGCGATGGATCTCCACGATGAAAATCGATATTGAAATTCCCATCGCCATCCGTCGGCTCTATCTCGTATGCCGGAGTCTCACGTTCGTGTCCTCGCGGTTTGATGCTGAGTTTTGAAACCTAGGTCGCGGGAGCGAATACGACGAGTAGTACCCCATGTACGAGGGTACAGCACGATACACGTTCGGTAGTCTGGTTACAAAGGTCGAAACGCAGGGCTGGGATCGGGTGTATGTTTGTTGTATATTCGGTGCATGATACGCGAAGCGCGTGAAAAGATTCGGTAGAGATTTAAACCCCGGTTTCTCCGTGAAAGCCCGCGCAGAATTCTTTTGTGGCGCTGAATAGGGCCAATGAAGAGAATCTTTCAATTAATTCAGCGCGCAAAGAACGCTTTAGTCTAGACGTTTTATACGCGTTAAGAGGCATTTACCGGTGAGGTTCGTGGAACGCGCGTGCTTATATAGCAGCTTCTAAAAGAAATATTCCTCGAATCAAACGCACGGCGGCCACGTGCCGTTCTTCCGTACGTGACTTTATTATTCTCGCTTTACGCGGACCCGCGAACGCTCGATAAGTGGCTCCGAGAAGGCCTTGGCTCTTTCTCCTGGTAATAAACTTCGAGTAACGGTGTGGATCACCGGTTACGATGCTTCGAATATCGGTGCCACCGACACTCGGTTTTTTCCCGCGATCGCTACCAGAATCCACGGCGTCGAAGCAAGAAAGAGGCCTGCCGGGCGAGAGTTATTTGCACAGAGTCGGATACGGTCAAGCGCGTCCTCGACGATTTCAGATACACTCCTCGCGATGCGGGCCGAACGCGATCCAATACCCGAGAGTACGGCCGAAGGATCGCCGTCTTTCCTACGGATCGGCCTCGATGATAAGCGATCGAAAGCGTGAATCCGCCCGATCGTACTTTGGTCTCCCAAAGAAATTTCCATTAACGCGAGACTCTGGGAAGAAAAAAGCCCAGAAGACGAGGCTCGCGTCGAGCAAAAGTATCGCGTCTCGACCGGGAGAAACGTCGAAGGCTTCTGGGCCTGACGAAAATTCGCGAGAGCGCAAGATCCTCCCATGCGGTCCCCACCCTGCGGTTCGTCGCCCTTCGCTCGGCCGCAGCCGGTGCAGTAACCCGCAGTATTGCGAAACACCTCGACGCCAAGATCGATAACATCCCTCTGCGAGCTCCAAAGGACTCTGAAACTCGGAACTGGAGTCACGCCGCACGCCTCTCCTTTCCTCCTTCTCCCTTCTAACCGGAGAGACGAATCGGGGCCTCGCGATTCGCCGTGGAATTTATCGAGATTCACGGGCGACTTCGAGACCGAGCCGATGGGCAAAAATCGCGGATCGTGCCGCGTTTTCTCTCACGGGGACCGCAACGGGCTCCATCCCGCGGTGCAGGGTTTATCGATCACGTGGTGAAAGTGACGCCTCGGTCTTTGATACAAATTTAGAAAGTCGATCGTGCCATCCCGCAGTTTGCTCCGAATACCGGGAGTCGAAGCCCAGCGCCGCGAGTCCCCCTCGAGGAGGGAGATGCGAGAACGAGCGTAGGGTTATCGAGAGTGCCGATAATCGAGTCGAGCATAATTGCACGCGCTCGTTCTTTTACCTCATAGCGCGACTCGTCACCGCGGACGGTTCTTAATCAGCACGGTGTGGAGTTCGTTAACGCGTGGTAGCCGATCGAATCGTGTCAACCATTGGGGATACGACTCGAGCGAGGCTGGGGAGAAATCTGGCGCTGGTACGCGAGCTCATCGCCTTGTTAATCCGTAATGCAAGTCATGTACAGCGCGGTAAAAACAGGCGTGCGGACAAGCTTGTATTGGAAATCAATTCCGAAACGCTCTTCAACGTCAGTTTTTCCCCTCTAGGATCGGCGCCAGGCCGAGTCCTGGGCGGAGGATAAAATCATCGAGCGGTGGATGAGCGAGATATACGCGTTTGTAGGAATAGGCGTCCGATACCGGCGTGTGGGCGACGACGAAGTTGACGCTTCCATTTTCAGGACCATTATACGCTTCTTCACCGTCGACCACGTCCTCGCGTTAATAACCTTACTTAACTCGCTCTAAGTAGACCCGCTGAGGTCGATGCTCGAGGGTGACCGTAAAGCATCGTCCGCGAATACGCCGCTCGTTTTACAGAGACGTCCGCTAACGCGTCAAAAGTTTCGCGACAGATTAGCCCGATGACAATGGAGAAAGCGGCTCGCTTATCCTCCTCGACATCGAGCCGCGTTTGGACCTACGGCATCGCTCGCGCGAATTCGATTGCACCGGCGTCGGCGGTGCGCCGAGAAATCGCTCGAACCATGATATCCCTCGCTTCGTGGGCCGAGCCGTCGATCCAATTGCGAATCGAAACTAAAAAGCGGGGAGGTACCGTTCGACGGACTCGGTTCGTCGGGATTGTTCGAATAATCGCGAGATAGAGCGTTGCTCGTCTCGGAGGAAATAATAACGAGGCGTAATTAGGTTCCTGATATCGCCGGGGCACATTTCGCTCGTTTAGAAACCGGTTCACCTTTAACTGCGGGAAGCAAAGTACAGGCCACGTGGGGAAGATCGTGCAAATGTGGGCCTACTTTCGACCAATTTGACCGCCTAGATGACGGGTATTCCGGAAAAAGAAGGCGAAAAAATGGTCGAAACTCGATGTTCCTAGGAGACCAGAGAACGGCTAACTCCCCCGTGCCTCGGGAGACGCCGAGTTTCGAGCGGAGCGCATTCGATTACACGCCACTGTCCGCTCGATTTACCGCGACTTTCTCCGGGGCATCAAAAACTCCTGGACCAGGATGCGTGTCTGGCTGCACCTGCAGCCGCAGGGGGGTGTAGAACGCCGGGTATGTTCATCGATAGATGCACGCCTCGTTCATTAAGGTCAGCGGCTCTGTAAGGCGCGCGCTCCCGGTACGTGCCGGTGTGGCACGAAGAACTCGATACTTTCCTTCGAGGATAATCGTTATTTTAATAAATACCTGTGCCAGATTCGAGAAAACTATTTTCCGTTCCACAGGCCGGATACTGACGCGATTATCCTTACGCTGCTGAAGCTTTTTGATTATTTATAGGTCACTTTACGATCGTCGTAATTATGTTCAAAGCGTAATTAACGTATGTCGAGAGGGCAGGTGCGATGAGCATATTTTCAATAGTCAGAACCGTCGCCATTGATCTGGCTCAAGAATTATAGGAATTAAACGATCTCGCCTGATAGTTTCCCTGGAGTTGTGGCCGATTTCCATAAAATCAGGGAGCTCCCGTTTCTCCGCAAAAATCCCAAGTACGACTGTGCGTAATATGGAGCCAGCCATGGCCACCGGGTTCTTCCTTCTCGGTTTTACCAAAGACGCTGCAAAAAGTGTGTCTCTTCGCTATTTGTCCGGCTTTCGTGTAATTATCCAATCGGGAATTAATCACGCGTACTTTACGAGTGGCCTCGAAGCGCGCTTAAATTATCATCAAAATGCACGCGATCGAGGCTCCTAGTCGGGATGGAAACTCGCGTGGGCGCGTAAAAGGAGGAAACGCAGACACAGGCGTCTTTCCACACGGCAAATTAACGAGACACAGTCGAGAGAGTTCTTGGTAAAAGAGGCGTCACGTGCGATGTCCTCTTTGCAGCGTTCCTGCGCTCTCTGCCTTTTTTTCCCTACGTGCTCTCGCAAATAGCTACCTTCTAACCATTTTGTACCGCCGACTTTTCCCTCGTCGATTTCTTCCGCTCCTTTTTCGTCGAGCGTACCGCTTCTAATATCTTTATAATGAATGGCTACCTCGGACGGTGGCTCCTCGATGCGGACGCAGTAAACCGGTGTTCAACGATAGTTGGGAATTCGAAAAGATGCGCGCAATTTCGGTGACAGACACGTGGTTATGAAAAAAAAATTATTCCGCGCGTGTCGAAGATCTTCACACCTCGACGAAAAGATGTAAGTTGCGGAGAAATCGGTATGAGGGAAGTAAGTGATCAAAAAGCCAGAATGCCCAATATTTTTTTGCCGGTATTATTAGACTCGTGCTGTTTTTCCTTGTTTAGCACAAATTACTCTCCTCGTCGCTCGTTCGCACTCGCGTAATTTCGCTTTGGTAGCATTTCCTTCTTGTAAGCACTATTTCAACGCGAGAGGCATGAGCCGACCTAATGAGCCTTTCGAAGTCGCGTCTGTTGACACATATGTGTTGTAACCTCGAACTTGTTAGTCCGCTTTGGAAGCCGCGATAACCATATTTCTCCAGCGATTACCGGGCTCCTAAAAAAATGATGCTTCGCGTTAACTCGTATTTCAATTATTTATTTAGCAGTTAGCGAACGTCGTTGGAGAATTGCGAATAAGACACGAATTTTATTTCGAGGATTTTTAGAGAAGTCGGTATACAGATGCGAGCATGAGAAACGGCTTTTATTTTTACGATAAAAATGACGAAGATACGATCTGCATTTTATCGCCTAACACTCTACACTGTGTATACACCGTACTTTGTTTTATACCCAGATCCCCTCCCTTCTTTTTGAAAAAATGGTCCTTTGTCGATCTCGCTCGTTTAAATCCCCTGCGAGGAAACTTACGCTTGACACAAATGAAATTTTCTCACGCAGCCGTTCCTCTTTCGTTGGATTTCCTCTTTGCCTTCTGAACGTACATCGTGGGAAGTTAGGTTGAGATGTAATAAAGCACCGACAAAATCTCGCCTCTCCTCGCAACGTTCCAAAACAAGGAGAACCACCGCTAAACCTGCAAAATACGTTACACGCTCCTAAACGACCGATTACAAATCATACAAATCGGATAATACTTCGGATAAATCACACATTGCGTTTTGAAACGTATTCTTCTCCCGTTACAGAATAATATTATACGCATCCCTAAATTTTGTCAACTTCCAAAGATGAGGAGGTCGATGCTAAGAGGAATACAAATACACAACCCCGAGCTAGAGGGTGCCTCTTTGTAGTTGCTCGAGTACATTGTAGGAACGTCGCGCAAATACGCGATACGGCAGAAATCTCTGCGGAACCGTAGGGATATAGCCGAGGAGCGGGGACAACCTGGGTTAACAGTCGGGCAGGGTGAATCCCCCATGCGGACGTGAGACGTTGGGGGAGTATTGCGATCAATAAAACGGCGGCGACGGTTGTTAGGGTGCTTCGGCGCATTCCAGCAGCCGACAGACGGCCGTGGGCACCGCTCTCACGGCCGGGACGTTAACTTTAATCTTCGACGGTGAAAAGTAACAGGTGTAACGCTCGCCTCGTATCCCTTTATCCGCGCAAAACGTGACGCGATTGTGAGTACGACACGAGCTGGTGCAATAACGTTCCTCGTCGGGACAGATGTAAATCAAGACTAATGGTGGTACGGAGAAGGCCCGTGCTCGTTTAAAATGCATATTAGTATTAATGTATACGGGAGCACGTACCGCTGAATGGCGTCGGTGTTTAATTAATGAAAATATGTATAAAAGGAAATGTCACTTGCTCGCGCGCCTCGTGCATTTTTAAGCGGGGATACCGTTTTAATACATGCCCCGGTGCGAGAGACGGCCTTGCTTATTTAAAGAACGTTGCCGGTTCAATGCACCTTTTACTTTTCCACGCTCGTATCTGTACTGTGCCCGTAGTACCGTAAATCGATACTGGAATAGAGTTACAGGACGGAAAGGACGTATCCCTTTGTGCGTTTCTCGCGGTGCTAGGAGCCCGACGAATAAAATAAGGAACGCGAACCGTTTCTCGCGTATTGAATTTCAGTCGCTGCCCGCGCGCACCGAATTTTCCTAAGCCTCTGTACACTGGAACAGGACAATGGCCGGTATAGAGTTTTGCAGGAAATGCCGGATGTCCGGTAACAATGGTTAGTGAATGGTTGCCTTTCTACATGACGAAGCAGAAACGAACTCGTTAACGACGGACGACGCGTCGCGAACATCTTGTTAACGTTTTCACGAGCTGTCGGACGCGTTCCGAGGAAACTTTGGCGCAAAGTTCTCGAATGGAATGTTGCGCCTACGATGGTAAACGCCTTTTCCACTCGAACTGGTTTGCGGAATCAAATTATACGCGCTTTATGAATTTCGATCGAACGTCGACCGCTTTATTTTCGACCATCGGGTATTTTTAAGTGGCAGAAGTGAAAGTGAGGAGGAAAATCTTTAAGGGCCCGATCGTAATTTAAATTAAATCCGCGGGCGATTAAACTCTCGTTAGACGATGGAAATAAGGTTCGAGTATCCGCTATGAGCGCGGTCGATTTAAACGCGTAATGTCCTGCTACCATACAATTTCCTTGTAACGTTTCTGCTATTAGAAAGGCATCGTATTTAATACCGATGTATCGGGTCCTTATTATACCTCCGGGTTTAAGCCAAACGATTTTCTTTTATTCCACGGGGATGCCCGGTGTTATAAGCTTTTTCCCTGTGTTCCGTCTTAAACATTGTGATTACGTATTAGACGGAAGAACATTCGATACGTTAATTAACCGCACGATATATCGTTAGCGGCAAGCGTAAACCGTCGGTCCTGGGGTGAAATGCTTTTTTGTCAATGGCTATCAATTATTCCGCCGTTGTGCGTTAAAATTGAATTTTTCGCGGAAATTCCAGGAAGCCAACGATTTCGAGTTACACGCTAGCTCGCCGCCAGTGACGATCGGTCACGAACTTCTCGAATCTTCGAACGTTACGGAGAGCCGCAACAATGCGATGTACGGGAGATTAAAGCTTTTGGCAGCTGCCAGTGGGCTTTGTGCTTATTTCCAACTGACCTGCTTAGAACGTCGAACCACGTACCTGCCTTCCTAGCCCGTCCTCGCCACTCTGGCCCACCGCTCCTCGGATCTTATTTTCACCCATTCGGACAGCCGAGGTTTTCACTTACGGTCTTCCGGCTCATTCAAAATACTTCCTGCTGCCGTAACCACACGCCGCGCATTTTTACAACCTCCCTCGAGCCTCGCGTATTCGATAGATCATTTTTCACCCGCTCGCACGGCCAATCGTCGAATTAAATTATCCCGATTGTGTGAGCCTATGAAATACTCGTTGGGAATTTATGCCGCGTTTCGGACGACAAGATTTGCCGATACGACTGGAGAAGGATTCGTCGAGGAATCCGCTGAAAAGGATTTCGTCGTCATGGCGATTCTGCGACCTAGATATTAAATTGATGGAGGTTTACGATGGCAGGTGTGTTTTGCACTCGGTAGTGGGATAACATCATTAAATTTCCACGCAACTTTGTGGGCAATTTCGTGCGGGGAAAGAAAGGACGGCGGGGTCGGCGAGTAACGCGTCGCCGTACGTGCCCGTTCATCGTTCAATGTCGGGTGATTTGGCAAAAACGTAACGTCGTTCACAATTAATGCCATTCGTAGGTCTATAAATCCTCGCGATGGTTCGCGGAAGCTCTCGGAAAATGTTGAAAATGAGCCAGTGGCAAATGAGGACAGCTGGATGAAGCGATGCGTAACACGATGTAGTTACCGGGTAAACGCATCCCTTGTGCGTAACAATTATCGAGGATGGCGGTGCGTTAACACCGATGGTAATTAGCCGCGAGGCAAAAGTACTCCCTCTGTGCTTTTTCCCGGTACCAATTTCGAGAGCAGTAATTTAATTTGTAACCGTCGTTGCGCCACTTTTTGCACGTTTATTGAAGTAGAAAGATCTAATCATCGCTCGCACGAAACATTTGATACAGCGGATTATTTAGAGCATACAAAGTGCCAAGTCAAGACTCGCATTCAAGTCTCAATCATCGGATGCGGTTTTTGCCAATCAGTATTTATGTCGGGCCACGCACAATGGCGAAAGGAGTTCTGCTATTCTTAACGATGATTCGACAATGACAGGTTTGGTTAAAAAAGGATCCCTCGATACAGCACTCCTTCCATACCGTTCTACGCTCGAGAACCTAAGATCCCGAGAGCGCATCCGGCATAAAACGGTAAAAACAGTATCGCATGTACGAGCCGCACAAATTACTCAGTATGAGTGCGCGATACGCTAACCGGTCAATTTCTATATTCGCACAGTGCACCGTAACCAGACTTTGCTTTCGTACAGTCGCACCGAGGAAGCGTTCGGAATCAAATAATATTTTAGGACGCGCCGCCTTCGTTTTGGTTCGCGCATTTAACATGCGCTACAGCGGCGGTCATTCGGAATTCGCACTAGCCCATTTCTAACGGGAAGCGCACGATGCGTCAAACGTACACGCCGCTCCAAAATGCATTCTGCTCGTGGTACGGCATAAATTAGCGGCATCAAAAGCAAACGCGCCACCGTCAACCAAAGATCCGGCGAGAGTTCGAGGCTGCGGAGGCTCGAAAGCGAGTAAAGCGGCTTAGGCGGTGGTCGAGGATTTAAAATAACGACGTCCAAGGCTCGCGCAATGCCGAGCGCCGAGGTGGACGATAACAGCGTCTGTCCGGGATGTCGTCATCGCCGTCATCAGCCATATCCAGGTGTCGTTGACCCCATCCTTTGGGTCCTTAAGGTGCAAAAACGCGCACGCGATACCGTTGGCACGAGTCCCCGGCATGGATGCACCTGCTCCGCGGCGCTACCGGGCTCCTGCAGTCACGGCACATGCACCTGACGATGCACCGGCCTCGCGAACGCGCGCGCGCGCGCGTTTCTTCGCCTCGTCGTTCCGCGCGGAGGAATCCGCGGAGGCCGCGCTCGGTATGCCCGAGGAATCCTCTTTTGTCCTCGACGTAAATTACACGCGGCCCAGCCGAGAAAAATGACAATGCTGGGAACAGTTTACTTCTGCGTAGTACCCGGCACAGTTAGACTAACTGCTGCAACGACAGTTAGTACTTTTGAGCGTTGGGACGACGGACGTGACGCGAGTCTCGTCTGGACGTCGCGACACGTCCGAAGGATGGCCGCTCCGATAGCAGGATGGGGAGCACCGGGAGTTTTCAATGGCAATTACATTATAGAGTTAATAGATCGCCAGAGAGCCCCGCGATTTTCTTGGTCGTAAGGAACGCGCAAAAGCGAAGGATTTGGAAGGACGAGGGGAGAACGAAGATTACGAAAACGGATAGTCCTCGATCGCAGTATTCGCCGGTCGTATCCTCGATTTAGCGGTTCCCGAGCGCGTAGAACGGCTCTCGTAACTCTGCATAAATAAAACGAGTGTCCACGATGACAGATCCACCGTGATTTTCCCACTTTGGGCGGCCATTCAGGTGGTTCGCGATTCGCGTTTACTATTACTCTTGAGGGATAGTTAAGTCATTACGCGCCGGATGGGTAGCTCTCCTCGGCTTGTACCGCTATGCGCCGATGATTATGCAACTTCGCGCGTTTCTGCTACCGCAAAACGACCGCGAACGGGCTGCCTTCCTGGCCGATCCAAGAGGCATACCTTTAAATAACGGCGGCACCGATAACTTGCCAAACGTACTCCTACCGGCTCGAAGGTGCCCACTCCGTCGAGCCCACGGCGACGGGATGTTCGGACTAAAAAAAGAAAACCTCCTCGCGCGATCCGTAAAAGTCGATGCAAATTTAACAATTGTGCAAACAGCAGCGACGACGCGGTGCCGCCTGCCTCTTCGCTCGACGACGATGACGTTTCTCTAGCATTTGCATTCGCCCGTCGAGGAATCCTCCCTCGTCTGGCTCGGATACGTCAACGTCTCGACCGAGCTAATATTCCGGGCGCATCGCGCCCATTCGCTGATTTATGATCGATCCGGGAATTCGCATTCGTCACTCCGCGATCGTAATCGCTTCCTCAAGGTTATCGAGACCGACGCGGATTATTCGTGGAATACGCGCGCGTCGGAAGCGGCGCTGCGATTCGACTTGCGAGGCCCGTTCGAGTCTTTGGAGCCTGAGTCGCGAAACGTTATGCGCCTCGACGGGACCTGTAAATCGTCCATTACGGGTTTCCCGGTGTTTTTCCACGTTTCCTCGGAGAAAGCGAGGAAGCGACGCCGGGAGGCGGCGATGATGGCAGAGGCGGCGACGGAGCCTCCGAACGAGGGGCCAGAGGTTGCGTAACGGGCGGAATGTCCGACCTCACGACTGGACACTAGACTCTCGCTTCGGCGTCTTGCACTACGCGTGTTCGGCATACGCTTAACCATTTTGAAAGGTCTCGCCTGCTTCCATTGCATAACCACGAGTCGCGGCGGTACCGAACCAGACTTGCACCCACCGCGTTTCTTTGACGCATTTATTTGACACGACTGACGCAGAGAGACCAGTTTTCCTAGTCCGATAATGACGCATGGCCAATTCCATAGATAAGGCCTGCATATCGAGGCGCTAACGGTGCGTCTCGCCGTTTGACTCGTTTCTCCGATCACCGTTAACGAAATAATCGCGGGTCGCGGGGCCCGTGGATAGACGCGACATTAACATTGCCTTTGAGCATTTCAGCAGCGACGGAAAGGTTACGGAGGCGTAAGAAATACAAGCTTGTATTTTAATTGCGAGATCCAGCTCCTGAACCTCGGCCATCGTTCTCGAATTCTTTTTCGCGCGATATCTGTACCATAAACCGCGATCCAACTGGTTTCGATCCCATATTAAGAAATAGGTCCAAGGTTGAACGACTTCCATCAATGCCAAACGTTAAGTAAGTAACAGCGATATACGTATATATACGTATCAAGATCTCACGATAGAAACATAATCCGCTTTTTCCCCGTCTCGAGCCATTCGCGATGATTTCTTCGCAACCTCCTCGAGGGTTTTAAACGCGAATAAAAATGGTCGGCTTGTGTATTCAGCTGCCGGCAATTAAATTCCATCGGTAGAGGATCCGAGGGGGTAATTAACCGTTCGGAGCAGAAGTAAAGGAGCGTTTTACCTAGTTGCCCGCGGGTGCATTCTTACGCAACGCTGGGCGGAGGTTCGTGCGAACGAAAGCACGAGCCGCATCACGAAAAGTCAGCGATCCTGGTAGAATGTGCGTGTCGTCCGACCGCGGCTGCGTGACCGTTATGCAATTGCGCGAGCGCCGGCCGAAAGCATGAAAATAAAACCCGGCCGAAGGCACCGAGGGCTGCTCTCCTCTCTCTCTCTCCCCCCCTCTCTCTCTCTCTCCCTCTTTCTCGAGGTGAAGGACGCGCTGGAATGGCGCGGCGGTTCTTGCGCACCGATCGGGATCAACCCTCGAAAGAACGCGGAATCATCGTCGCTCAACCTTCGATCGAGTACGTATAAAAGTCTAGTACAGCGGAAATTTCTACGATTTCGTGGATCGGATTTACGCGTGGGACGATCGAATGGCAAACGAATGCGGAGTAGGGAAGGAATACGTTTAACCTTAGGAAAAATCGTAGAGTAAGACGGTGTAGGAGTCGCTCGTGGAAATGACGTTTAAGAGGCGTGGAAGCCCTCCAACGATCATCCGAATGTCTACGTTCGCGTCTATACGAATACCTTTTTCTTAAATCAGATACCTCGCGCAGGCTCGTGTAAGAATCCGACCTACACGGCCAACCTTTGCGCACCCTCGATTCCATGGAGAATTTAGAAGACCTAGAAGTTTATGGATCGTGTACGAGTAAACTAGTTTCGCCGATAGGAGAAAACGTGCCTTCGTCGTTCTTCATCATCGCGACGTTTGCCACTGTATTCGTGGCGAGCGACAAAGAGCCGAAAAAGTAATGGCGAACGTGTCCTTTAATGGCGTGGAGAAAGGTGGGGGCGTTAATCCCGGATATAGTCGCTTTCGCAATTTAATGACACGTTACGATGGCTCAGCGAAGCCGAGCAAAGGAGGCGGTCGAGCGATCGCACGCGTCAGCGGGCGTTTTAATAAACTTAGAAAGTGTCGTTGGCTAAAAGTATAATCGGCCGGGCACGTAAGCGGACCGCTTATTAAAAGCGCGCGATACGTTTGCCCGTAAATCGCTCGCGCCGACAAGTACGTATAATTAACGGAAACTGGGGTAATTGGGGATGGATTTAAAAATCCTGGCGACACACGCCGCTGTTCCGCGGTCTCGATTTCTTTTCGATACGCCATTTACATCGCGGCACATCGGCTTAAAGCCGATCTCGGTTACCTCTTGGAGCCCACTTAGGATGTCGCGAAAAAAAAGGCGAGCAGGTGCCTCCTTCCGCCGCGTATTTTTCCTCGGGTTGGCGGAGGAAACAATGAACGGAGGTATAACAAACGAAACGGTCTGTGAGCCGCAGGAGGGAATGAACGCTCGACCTACTTGCGCCTCTTTCATTTCGTTGATTATACCGAAGCATGCTTTTCGATGTACCACGATCGAATCGCTGCTGTAATAATAAACCTCTGGGGCATGTATACGCTCGATTCCGCGATCGAATCCGTCTTTGATATAACGCTGCTCCTAGGATCAGAGAAACTTGGCCCGAGATACTGGCCTTTGATGCTCGGCTTAATTTAATTCGGCTTATTACTTTTACTCGGCCGATTCTCGTTATCGCGGAATCTCTTGGCGCGCTTAAAGGAACGCCTTTGGAGCACTTCGCGTTCCGCGCCTCGAACCGCTGCTCGGCATCCGCGTATCGACCGAGGCTCCACTCCTCCCCTGGCTAGAGATAATACAAAAATGTTCCTGACGAATACATTCGGGATATCGCGCTGGCAGTGAAACATATTCGCAATAATTATCAAGACTATTATCTGAGAACGACCGAACGCGCGATCGTGAAACCAGTACTGAATCCGATGCGCCAGCGGAAATCAGCTCCGTTATTTTGCTTTTCTCCACGAACACGGTCGCAGTTGAAGGCGTATTCCAACGCTCACACGTTCCTACCTTTCCGTGAGCATTCATTCCAGGTACTATCGCGCCCGAACGTTGATTCACGATATTTGCATAGGCACTGCTCGGGACATTTGTAATCGGGCCGATAGATTTATTTTCACGGATTCCTTTCACCTGGCGCGAGGGCCGAGCCACGGATAGGGGTGGAAAAGTGCGTCGATGTTGCGCTAAAACGGATACGAGTCGCGTGCCTTTTTCCTTCTCGCCTTTCTTTTTCTTTCTCCACTATGGGCCGTGACGCATTAATCTCGAGCGAGAGGATTAATAAAACCGTTTGCACTTGGAGCGTAAGAGCGTGGCGCGCGCCCACCGCTCGAAATCCACCTTACCAACTGCAATCGGATATTCCTGTCGACGCGGCGATACTATAATAGGCCGGCCGCTAGTACTGGTGGCGGTAAGTACATCGCCGCTCCGTGAAACGCACGGGAAGCACTATTTAACTATCGGTTACAACCGTTATCCATTCCGCGCGGTTGCGCCTACGCCTCGTGGTTCCTTAACCGTGCACGGCCAAACGAAACCGCCACGGGATGCGCTTTCTTCGAGCTCCTTTGTAAATACCAATTAAAAAACGCGTATTCCTCGACGTTTATGTCGGCTCTCGAGCGTGCCGCTCGACGATGAACGCTCGGATTCGTGTTATCGTTCGGAAGAATAAATTTGATCCTCGTTCGACTTGCCAATGGATGGGGAAAAATAGCGTTGGGAATGGACGCTGAATGAAAGTAAATTCGATATGCTTTCAAGGCGCTTTTATCATTACTTTTCAAATACAGGTCGCGAGTACATCGTACATTAAGTTTAATGTAGCTTTACGCCGATGACATCCCGGAACGATGGTTCTCTCTCAACTCTAATATCCTTTATTTCTTCGTCAGGGACAAACCGTTGATTTCCATACGCATCGATACACCGATGCAGCATCGCCTTCGCCCAAACGATCGAGAAGTACCGTTGCGGGAACATTTGGGACGGTGAGAAAATCGTTAGTGGGGCAGTAACATTGGCGCTTCGTCGTATAGGAGGACGGAAGGTTTCCATCGACGCATTTCCCGTTTCCTCTCCCACGCCAAGCCCCTTGACGTTTACGCGAATCGTGCCAAGCCGGCGATACGCCGGCCAGGTTAATTCTCCGGGCGTTTTACGGCGCTGCATAAACGTTACGGGGAGGCAGCCTTCTGGAAATGCCGACCTCGCCGATTCCACGACCTAACCCGAACCTGGAACTCGCACGAGCGAAACACCTGCGTTATTACGAATCGACATGGAGGGCCACCGTTCTCCTCGCCTGCCCACATGTCCCACCTTGTACCAGATATTCGATACGATTCCCCTTTCTCCTCTGCCTCGCGCCAGACACCGTGACGAAATATTGTTCCTCTTACAATAGCGAGCCTGTACGTACATGCACATGACCGTAGGACCGCGTCATCGTGTCGTATTCCGACCGAGCGCACGTTCCTCACGAACCACCAAGGACGCCGAAGACCTCTACCTCTCTCTCTCTCTCTCTCTCTTCCTCCCTCTATCACCACTCGACGATCGCTCCATTGGAGTCGAGCTCTCGAGGAAGGCTGACTCCGAACTCCTTGACAATGAGCAGCGGCAGCTTAATCGAGGAGGGACCAGCAGAGTTTTATGGAAATCGATACGAAGGCTTACGTGTGCGCGATTCGTAACGTCCTGCAGGGGATTCGCGCACTCGATCCTGGAGTCGCGGCTGTCGTTATCGATCGAAGAGAGTAGCGCGCAGGGCGAAAGGAGCGAGAGCCGTAGCACGCGCTTCGAGAACCGATTACCGCAGCTTGGAGCGCGGTACAAAATTCTCGATTTCCATTCGCCGCACCGCGTCGTTCCGGGAAGATCGAGGAGAAGAAGCGGAGGCCGGAGCTCTTGGAGAGACGTTGGAAAACTTTCCCGCAGGCCCAATTCTCACGATCCTCCGGAGGCCCTGCGCGTACGCGCTGGCTGTACGTGCATCTCGCGCACAATGCGCGCCACCGAGGGCACGTGTGTGCATCGGCTGTGCAACCGGGGGGAAAAGGCGAACGCGCTGAACTCGGACGCTCCTAACGCGTGCGTTTCAAGGAAGACGAGAGTAAGGTCGTTCGTGATCGATCGAATGAGTTTCCATGCATCGCGAAACTCTCTCTTTCTCCTCGTCTCCGCCATCGATCTTTTCGCATTCAGCCAGCGCGGCCCTGAGCTCTCGCGAAACTCGGCTACCGGCTCGCTATTTTCAGAGGTATTCCCTCGCGTGACTTCGTGGGAGAGTTCCTGGAGAGGATACGGATAGACGCGGATAAAAACTCGGACTTCCACGCCAAGGACCCTGGATCGCGAGAACGGTCGATGTAAGCGGAATAATTACAGCGGTCGATGCGGGAAAAAAAGAATGGAATTTTAATAGGCTACGACCACTCGCCGGATCGGCTATACGCGTAGGCAGGCTCTTGTTTTATTACTCCATTATTCGAAACATCGCGTATGTAGGTGCGCGTTTCTTTTGCTAATCTAATATCCACGTTGGATAGTTAGAGTTACGGGGGCCTTTGTAGAAGTGGACGATCGATCGGTACGTTTTTAAGGCCACGATGCTGCATAAGTACTTTTTGCGGCAGAACAGTGGTCCTCCTTGGCATCGAAATGGGCCCCTGGTTAGTGGATTTGGAGCGGCGTTTGTTTTGCTCATAAATGCCTCTAATGACTTATAAATACAGGGCAGCTTCTTGCAATGGGTAAACAAAGCTGAAAGGTTCTGCGGTCGTACCGTGGAGAGGATAATTTTGTTGGCTGGCCGGCGATAAATCGCCCAGGAGTTAATGCGGCCATTTTTCTCCTTCCGTGGAAGCGTAAGCTGGCATTGGTCTTGAAAAAGAATACACCGTGGCGCCAGGTTATCGTAAATTTACATAATGCACTTGTACAGGCTGCGCATACGTGAATGCATCCCATCCCGACTTTCTTCGGCCTTGGCTACCGTCCTCGCGGGAATCTTATGTTAATTTTTTTGTCCGTCCTCGCACGGTGCACTTTCATTGACGTGTTTATTCGCGAAGCCACTTACTCGCTCTTTTTCATTAATTTTCATAGTTTACTTTACGCGTAATAATATTTGCGCTTCGCCAGCTTCCGTATTTAGCCAGGAATGTGTACGACTCTCGTATCTTTTCTTCTTTTATCTTTTTGAAATGCGACAACATTGGGAGGCTGCGAAGCGATAAGAAATTTATTTTGCTCTGCTTCTAACGTCGGTTAAGAACTTGGACGGAATTTCGGTGCATATCGTGGATATTGTGCGTATGAAAACTCGTGCGTAGACGTTTCGTTAGAAAGTCCAGAGCGACCCGATTGACATTTTCGTTCGGTGAAATTCCGAGAAAGCAGATTTACGCCGGTAAAACGGAATTGAAAACCTTGGTAGGAGCGCGGAAAATGATTCGCGCTTCCAAATCAATTTATTGCGCAAGGAACAGTAATGAAACCGTTACTTCGGGGATATGACTAATAAGCGTTTAGGATACTAGACGAAAGAACGTCGAGTGCAACGTTCCACTCGGTGAATTGGATCGTCTTCAAGATTTCGAGCTCGTACTACACTTTGGCGCCGTGTCTCCTCCGAGATAACAAAGTGTTTCTCTGATTCACGATTATTCCGGTATCACACGGCTCGGAAGATATCGTCCCATAGAAACCAGTCTAGGCGAAAACGACGTGGTCGCAAATCACAGCCAAGTTAATACCCACTACTACGCATGACTACCTTCGAAATATTTGTCCGCTAAAATCATTTTATAGCCTCTTTATTCATCCTTCTAAAAAAATCATAAATTCGCACCAAAAAGCTCATCTCTATTTACGAACATCGCACGTTTCGCCCCAAGTTTAACTTTGCGATCCCGCAAGAGGATTACCAACCAAACGTTGATCGCTGCTACGAGCGTAAAACTTTTGTAATTAGATCAACGTTCGATTTCGTCCGACGAAATTAAACGCAATATATATATATATCCCTTTGGCCGAATCCTAAAGGTCGTCGTCACGACGTGGACGCATCGAGATCGTATGGAGTATCGCCAAAGAGGGGCCTCTGACGCGATGTACCTGGCATCTCCGATCTATATTTACAGGGAGAACGACCGATGGAATATGCGATCGATTGTGTCCGGTGCCAAATGCCTTCTGGTTTCGCTCGGCACCGCCTTAAAGTAACCCAAGAAAGTGCCAACCCGATGATAATCACCGAACGGTAGCCTTCTCCCTTCGAACCATTACCCCCCTATCCTTTTCGCCTCCCTCTCCTTCTTCCCGCCACTCGCACATTTCTGCAGCCTCTCCGTAGTCTCACGCAGGACAATATTTCTACCACTCGAATATCCCATTTACGTGCGGATCTACTGTGCAGAAAGATCGTTAGGATAAAAAAGAGCTATCGATCGGAAAATCCTAGCAGACCGTGGATCAATTTACAGGATCAACGAAGCGCATCGAACTCGGTCCAAGTAAGGGGATCGATCCCTTCTGCGTCGATCAGAGCCAATGACACTTCGAGCCGCGCAACCGCTTAGCTCTCCTGACTTTCTGAAAATTATTCTAATCGACTATATTATTATCCGCGCACGTAACGCGGGCCGTAGACCTCGGCTCCGTTTTTCCAGAAAGTTGCGCGGGGTGCGACGAACTTCCCTTTCCCTCCTCAAGGCTGCGCGCGCTAATGCGAACCTCGCTTTTCATTCCGAGGCAGTGGCATTATTTATGATAAAATTGCGCATACAGGTGCGCGGTGCGGTCACTTCGCAGGCGCATAAATCAACCGGGAGTTAATGTAGCGGCGTAACAAGTTCTCACCTTCGTTCCGCGGCCGGGGCTACGCGCTCCCTAGTGCTCCTCGTCCTTTGGAAAATTGACAAGAGTGAGAAAAAAGAGCGAGCACGCGGGTAGATCGTTCCCTTCGGCATCCATTCGGCTATAAAATTTGGCATCGATCCTCCAAGATCCTCGTCAAAGATTACGAGCACGATCCACGGGCGACCTTGTCGATCGTCCACCTCGAAGCACGGCTTCTAAGGTTTAAAATACAGCAGCGGCATCGCTGCCATTTCCGTAAGAAGAAGTCGTTGCCGATTCCAGGCGCATTACCGTACTTAAATCCAGTGCATCTGGCCGATACGGATCGCTGCTCATTTCGAGGATTTTCATTCGCTGCTAGACCGTAAAATCACTTTGTTCCCCGTCCCGCTTTATACCCATGATCCGCCGTTTAACATGGGTTCTGAATAGAAACACGATGCATATCGCTCGCGGAGATCCAGAAACAAGATGATTCCGGGATTTGCGAGAGTACGGTCAAAGCTCTATCGAGAGCTCTCCTTTCGCTCTCTTTCTCCGTCTGGCTATTCGTCTTTCTCTTTTCGGCCGCGCTGGTATGCGCGCCGATATAACAGGCCGCGAGGGGCGCTATCTGCATACTGCGGATGCACACGCACGATCTGGAATGCACCGGCCGCGTGCACCTTGCAGCGGTGGTGCGTGGGGCGTAGCAAGGACGCGGGCACGGCACTTGTCGCGCACCGAGGAATTTGTTCGGGCCAAGTCACCAGACGCGACGACAAATAGCGAGGTTGCGCAGAATCTCTGCGACGTCAGGAGGATTGGGCGCGAAAGGAAAGAACTCTCTCTCTCCCTCTCTCTTTCTTAAATGATAACGGGAATTCTTTATTCTTTGAAAAAACACCTTCGATGATGCTCCGCTCTCGAGCTCAGTGACGCTCTGCACTCTTGCCCGAATCTTCGGTTTTGTTTTATTTTTGGTATCAGCTACACCTATTTGGATGAACCAATGTCTCCTAGGGTTTCCTTGATCCTTAGAAGATTATGGAAGATAACCATTTCCAGACTTTTGCATTTCTCCTTGCCTCTTTCTCTGGTTCTCCCAGAGTTATGCAAATTCTTCGTTTTCGGTGAGATCGGACCGTGTCGCGTTTCGCTTTGGATTCGCCACGCTCCTAAATATGGTGGAGTTTTGCCGTGGTGACCAAAATCGCGATTAGTCACGATGAAATCCCGCGGAGATTTCACTCGGGCGCATTCGAGGATTCCGAAAATGGGGACGCTGGTGGAATAGATGTGTCGAGATTATCGAGAAACGGCAGTTGGATTAGAACTTGGTAAAAACGACCGTTGGATTTGCATCCTACCGATAAGAGAAACGCGGTAAGGGTATAGCGATGCGCAACGGCCAACCGTTATCCTTCGCGATGATATTTAAGGAAGCGGAGCATTTGGCGAACGCTTAAATATCACGGAGCCTTTCTACCCGATTAAACATAGAGGTATTCCTAACGACGATAAAAAGAGAGCTGCGAGCGAGTTATATAAATATACAAGGATGCTAACACGATGCGCGGTAAGACAGGAGCATCGTCATCGTCCGCAATGGGCCATTAAACGATATTCTAGAAAGCGAGCCTTTTAAATTCATTCGTTTAGTCGCGAAAGAATATCTCCTGAAAATAAAAAGGGGGTTTCGCGGATCTTTTCACCGGAGGCTTACGAAACCACTCTTATCTGCTGGACACGACGCGTCCTATTCAAGGAGCTTCACTATCCCGAACCGCTTTAAAAAGAACTCTTGATTATCCCAAGTTCGAAATTTCTTCAAAGGGCAAACGCCCTTATATTCCTACCTCTTGGATCTTGCGAATCGCTAGAAAAACGGAAAGCGCGCGACAAGTCTTAAATCGGTCTCTCGAATATCGAATTAACATACATACCGATTTCTATCTTTATCCGGCCAGGTTTGCGGCGCTCAGCGCTGTCTAACATTAGCACGCCGGTACACGATAATCGGAACATAAACCGTCTATTGTCCACGCGCCATTTAACATACAACCGGATCGGCCCGAGCAGAAACCTATCGCCTTAAGTGTCCATTTATCCGCCACATACCCGCTCAACGTGCCGGCGCCAATTTCGAGTTTATCCACCGTCCGTTTCCCATTGATTCCTTACCCTGGATGCTCGACCTGGAAGGACGCTCGAAGGCGTGGCCTTTAAACGCTCTGAATATCGGTGAATTAAGAGACCGAACCGCTAAATACCGCGGGCGCAGTTAACTCCAAGCGGGCACTAAAAGTGTCTTTCGAAAGTATGTCGATTATTTGTGGGAGCCTGCGATCGCGGATCGAGTTGGTGGAAGGGAGGACTCGGATGATTTTTCATACTCCGTGCGAACACAGCGGCGTCCTTCGAGCGAGCGAGCGCGATTCAGAAGTGGATACGCGCCGCTATTCCATTGGCAAGACGGAGTTGGCAAGCAGCGGTAGTAGAACGATGGAGCTCCGCGATGTACCTTATGTATGTCGAATTGTATAACACGCCATTCGACGGGAGGCGTATGTGCATTTACCTGCAACCGACGTGATTACGTCGCGACCAAGCCACGCCTCGGACGCATAATGTTTCCTCGTTCCACGAAAGATATTAGCCACGCAAAGCGGCCCGTGGATAATCTATTCGGACTTATCGATATGGACGATCGCATCTTACGGTATCGTCGCGATGTAGACCCGCCGAGCGATCGTATCTCGTGACTTTGATCATTAATATTCGTCTAAGACGTTGGCAAAGGATGCCTAAAGAGTGTTCCCGGTTATTTTATAATTTAAGCTTCTTACGATTCGTAGTTCCAATAATTAATTACGCTCGAAGAGCGCGACGATCGAGGAACGCCTGGTAATATTTCGGAACGACTTTGTGTTTCAGGTGAGCCTTGCTGCATCGAGAATCGGAGTGAAAGAAATTGCCAAGTAGCGGCGGGAACGTCATCGGGTTAAGTAGACGCCACGAGACTTAACAAAATTTACGCCCCGTTAATTCTCCTGCTCGCATACGCAACGTTCGGCGGCAGATTACCGCACCGATAAAGTAACCCGCTTTAATTACCCGGTAGTTCAGAGCCAGTGAGAGGAGTAACAGTCCTGGATGCTTTTAACCGAACTGGACCTGACATTCTGTCGCTGGTACGTGAAAGTTGAGACTTTATGACCTGAATTACGCGTTAGGTAATACGCGCCGACATTTCGCACGGAAATTTACGCGAAGGCGGGGGGTATTGATTCAAAATTAGAGCCTGATTTATAGGGCAACGGGTTTTACGATAGGCCAGAAAGGTTACGCCGCTCGTAGCTTATCCGGTGCATTTAAATTCTTAGTTCCAATTAATCGCATTTTACGCACACGCGATAATACTCTATACACGTTTCTGCTCTCGAGGCATTCGATCCGCTAGCGATATAGCGAAAGACGATTTCGCAGGAGTCTGCGACCGTTGGTCGTTACCATCTTGGGGCACCGCTTTCACCGTGGACAACGACGGTTAAGGAGAGTAATCCATACTGCAAGGTCGATGAATATTCATAAACTCCGATCTGCGAACTCTAAAAGAAACCATTCTTCGAAGAGCGCGCATTCACGTTTACCCCGCGTAAAATAACCGAACATTGAGAAACGAGTGCCTTCAAAGTCAAGCCGAAGAAAGCCAAATCTCTCTCATTATCCTCGGACCTTTCAAAGCGACTCGCGAAACGACCAGTCGTAAATTGAGCGATCTTAGGAATCGCTATCGAATAATCGAAGCGACGACCAACGAGAGGCTTCGTCGAAATCATCGTGGCTTCTGGTCGCGTAGATACAATCACGCCCAACGTGATGTCATCTCCCTTGACTTTCGCCCGACACCGGAGCGCGCACTTGTCCTTGAAGGACAATTTAATCGTCGGTCTCGCTCACCTCTCGGCTGATTAACCCAATTAACCGGCTTCTAGCTAATTCGCGAGCAACGCGGGGGCTCACCTACGCCCTCTCGAACGTCGACGGTCCGTAGGACGAGCGCACAGCTTTTCAGAGTGTTTTTCTATTAGTATAGCAACGGATAAAAATTAAAATACCGAGCATAATCGTTGGAATTATTTTTTTTTTATATGTTTACGCCATTTTAATCACGGCGATTCATTAAATCGGCCGTTAACCGAAACGCCCAATTAGCCGACCGGCCACGAAAGCGGATATGAGCCGCTCTTGCACTTTCGAGGTTTCCTTCCTTCTTGCCCGGAAGCACCCTCGGCACCGGATAAAAATTCGAATCTTTGCCGAGAGGATTCTTAGTAGGAGGATCCACGATATTGAACAAAGTACACGAAGAAGTGTGTACAGAAAAGAGCATCTTAGTTGCGGTAATTCGCACGGTGGGATCTTCGCTAATGGTGGTATTATTATTGGAGACAGACTTATTATTACGCGTTGACCCTTTGGATTATGAGGAAAAATTGCGTGCAGACTTTCCACGAGAAGATCCATTTTCTTCGGGCATACGTTTCATTCGCTTTTCCAAACGCAAAGATCTTTCCGAGCTGTTTATAACAATCGGTTAGAAAGCACAGGACTGGCTCGAAGTGCACTTCGAGAGGCAATAAAAAGGTGTTAAGGCGAACACGCCGTCGTGGACGTCTCATTGCGGTCCCAGCTAATTATCCTAACGAATGGAAATCAGAGTGAGCCGCGGGTTAGCACGTGTTAGCTCGTATATCCTCATTAATTAAGTCGAGTCCTCGTTCACGCGAAAATTGGGTCGAGTACTTCAGGCTCCTACTCGACACACAAGGGAACTCGCCCCGTGCGAACGTGCGTGTACGTTCGTCGAGACTAATTAATTCGATCTTTCATCCTAATTTGTAGCGAGATCGAAGAAAAATATACCTTCCGAAGGGTACTTAACGTGAAAGCTCGCTGGTAACCCGCGCCACCAACAATGGCCCGCGAAACTCCTTCGACGAAGGCTTTAAACCTCCCGAACAATTATCTCCGAGTGCGGAAAAGAATATACGAGAATTTCGTATCGGAAAAAAAGCCGTAACGAATTCGTTGGCATGATGCGAAACGTACAATTATAACAGACGCGCGAGAATCACAGTACGCGTTTTACGCTCTCGTCGAGATCGCCCCCCGAACACCCGGTACATGCGTTGACGTCGAACGCGAATCTAAGACTCCACGAATTCGTGCGAATCGCTGCGCGCACCGCAAATTCTCGCATCTCTCGCCAGCTGCGGTATTAGAGCGCAGGCTATATTCCTCTTCCCACGTCGACTTGGCGGTAACAACTCGCCCGGAAACCATTCCTCAAGGTACCGAAATCGTCCAATTACACTTAGCTTTTATCCTTCCGGCGTCTTCTAGGAAGGGGAAAAAAGGAGATGCTCTCGCGGCTCAACGCCGCTCGACTTCCGCGTATATCGAAAAGTCCCTCCATCGATCGGAGATACAAAGTGGTTTTAGACGCAACACGGCGCGGCAGTTCCACGCGGTCACGCTACGACAAACTCGGGCTAATGTCGGTCCATGGACTTTCACCGGAGACGTTAAACCTAAAACCCGGCCAAGTTTGTTTCCTGCGGGACGTATGCTCGCGCATACGCGAAGGCGCGCGAGCGTGCGCCCGAATAGCCGGCCTCGGGTATAGCATTACCCTCCATGGATATCCCGACGCGCGTATGATGTTACCTGACGGTTCTCTATTTTCCCGGCTCCCTCGAAACTAGCCTCTCCTCGGGGATAGTGAAACGAAATCCACGATATCACCCCCGGCCCCGCCGCGGCGCCGCGCATTTCCGTCTCCGGTAATCGCCTACCGGGGGACTCTGAGCCGCTTCGTAGAGTTTCAGGAAGCGCCGCGATATTCGGAAATAATAAGTCACCCGATTATTTCAGCCGGCCCGCTATTTTGGGTGCATCGCGCGCGGCTCGCCTACGATAAAACTCGGGCCAGGAATTTATCGTGACCGGTTTCGCCTCGTTGGACGATTTATCCCGTAGGTTAATGCGCGCGACGCGCTCAAAGTTACGGCCCCGCCTTCGGATAAAAAGGGTATTTCGGGGAATGCATTAAGGGTCGGCTCGCGGGAAGGGGAGGCCGTATATCTGTTCGATGATGCGCCAGAAAACGGTGCATCATTCGGCGTGGCTTAGCGACGCGGAAGCTCGGACTAAATCCGAATGTTGCCGGCGCGCCGTGGGTTCCTTTTAAATTTAAAAATAACCCAACGAAAGCCCACGCGCCGCGCCGTAAACCCGAAATAAATCGTATTCCAATGCTGCCGCCGCCGTGGAACGGTATTTATCGTAACAATATACTTCGCGGTGGCAGAAGCGCCCGCGGAAATTCCACGAGAATTTCTCCTCCAGCGGCTTCGAGCGAAACACGGCCCGAGCCGTGTTTTCGCGGAGGCCCGATCTTACGTTCCAGCCTCGCGATATCTATAAATTGACCGCCTACATAAAGCTAATTTGTCGCCCGAACGACGAGAAACGTTGCTCTTAGCCTGGTAATTCGTGCGTCGTAATGCTCCTTCGTAAATCGTTTCGTTTGTCGTTCGCGTGCCGTGGCTTATATCTGCGGCGCGTATTCGCCGCCTTTGAATATCTCGCTCTCGCATTACGTTTTCCCCTCTCGAACTTCCGTAAACAAGGATCGAGGAGCGATCGTCCGAGATCGTCGCTCGAGCGCGGAATCTCGATCGATTTACGAGGATGGGAAAAAGGGATCGAAGGAGGAAATCTTTCCACGGCTCGTCAACGCGGTGGTCTCGATCGGCGAGCTCGTGAGACGCGAGCATCGTGCGGCGTTCTCATTACATTCTTATCTCGATGCGAAATCGGGTCCCAACCGTGGACGTGCCAGGAAATCTCACTTTTCACTCGCCGGTTTCACCCGGAAACGGCGAATTCATCCTACTCCCTGTTAACTTTTTTGGTCCCCTAAACCTCCGTAATCCCCTTTCGACATCTCGTCGAATCTCGAACTCGTCGAATGTCGAAGATCGGGTCACGCACAAAATTGCGGATCGTGAAGAAGCCACGCGATGCATCGACGAGGAATCGTTGGGTACCGATGAGGCACCAAAATCTAGACGCGCGCGTACGTGTTCGCGAGTAACGCGTGCGGTCCAACGTTCCACCGACAATTCGCAAATAAGTTGCAGTTAGTTATTTGCCTTTAGAAAGTGACGTGATTTGACGGGCTTGGCCGGCGGTAATGTGGAACGCGATTGCTGGAAATATGCGGAACCCGGGGTATAAACAATACCACATGCAGTTAGCGGACGGAAAAATACTTCCGCGTGCCGTAATCGCATTATTATATCAGGGATATCGGAGCGTTATGAAAGATTTCTCACTCGCGTAGCAAGGCTATCGTGTTCCAACCGAACCCATTACACAGTTAAAAGTGCTGCTCCCACCGCAGATTTATTTCGCGCCAAGCGCAATTTTCGAGTGGGCGATATTGGTTTATAACCACGTGGCGCTTCGTCGAGGGGAGAACGCGAGAGAGAGAGAGAGAGAGAGAGCAAAAAGTTCGAAGAAATCGCGTTGGACGTGAAATACCGCCAGATCCAGCGCGAATATCGGTTGAGCTCGTTTCGATTTTCCACCGGACAACAAGTCTGAAACCGAAAGCGCAACGATGGCCACCGGTCTGCGGATAAGAAATTTTCACGCTCAGGCGCAGCTCGCCGCTTTTTAGTCGCTGGATGGACTTCGGAAGGGCATAATCGTCCCGAGAGACGCTCCTCTTCCTTAAGTCGCACGATCACAGAACAGAACCGGCCGACTCGCGATTAAACCAGTGGCAAGTCCACGAAGGAAGCGCGGTCGGTCATTGTTCTTTGGTACTTCAACGTCCGCTCTTCCGGTTTCGTTTCCCCTTTGTCACAGCTCCGAGCTGACGATGGCTAAACGTAAGAGTTACTCGCGGAGAACGACTTACTGGTGGGACTCCTACACGCGGCTCGCTTCGTTTTTCGATTTATAATAAAAGAAGAATATAACAATAATCGAGAGGATCGTCGCAACGATCGGAATATTATCGACGACGTAGCCTCGAGCTCTACGATCGGCACGTAGAATACATCGTGTAACTTTTTTCCTCGGTCACGCCATCGAGGCATTTTTCGATGAGTAATACCTCGAGATTCCGGAAGGCAGGGATGGGAGGGATAATGACATTTCCAGGCCGCAAAAGTTGGTTCTTCTGATGGTTATAAACCACAGCGAGAGAGGAGGCGGCATTCCGCCTATCGTGGCTGTGTGCCTACAATTATCGCGGTTTTCTATTATGGTACCCGGGCCAACGGTTCAGACCGGGCCAATGCGCGGCTGTTCTCTTTGCATTGCTACGTTCCCACGTGCCTCCGCGAATACCTCCGCACGCTATACAGGACTAATGCCCGGCCTTTCTGGCCTCGCTCAGACTTTTCCTCGGACTAATGGTCACCTACCTTGGCTCATCTTGACGATATTTCGGTGGCACCGAACGAATAAGTGGCCAGGCGGAAATAGAAGCGCCAGAAAACACGGGGGAGCGGCGGAGGGAGGATTCCGATTTGGCGCGGTTCGGTATTGCCTATTCACGGCTAGCCGGGATATTGGGTCGTGGCTGGGGATCGCGATCATCGCCGGAAGGATATACCTCTCTCGCGATTCGCGAGTTTTCCCGAATGCCGTCGGCAGAAACGGAAAGTCACGTGGCGGCGTGTCCCTGGTTTCTCCATTACGGAAGGCACCCGCCTATCTTTCGCGTATTTAACTTGGAACCGCGTCGGGCTTGTATTTTGATGCTCCTCGTCTATTTGCCTTTCCTCAAATATCTTTACGACGCGTCAGTCTCTCCGATGAGATGAAAAACACGCTCCATAAGTCCACGGTTTATAGAGCTGCGGCAGTGTAGTGGATAGATACTTGGAGTTCGACGTGGGAGACCCAGGTTCGAATCCCGCCCATCATCGATGGTTTTTCCACGCGATACGTACACCGTAGCTCCGATGGTTCGAAAGCCAGCTTGAGCGACGGGTCCTAGGCCAAACGACCTTAGCGGGCGACGCCAAAAATGAATAAAAAAAAAATCCACGGCTGATCCGGAGCGCGCTCGCCTGGGCGCAAAGAGAGGATGAGATTTGCGGAGGATGGATTCTCCGGTCCGTTGATGGAGCGAAATAACAGCTCTGGAGGGGACGGAAGACGCTCCAGATTATACAAAATGAGACGGTGGCATCTGGAGGCTCGGTATTTTTGGAGGAAGCACAAAAAGCGGTGGACAAGGGGGATGGGGGCGGGGAAGGGCAGGCCGAAGGCCGGGCGCGTGGTAGGGGCAGGACAATGACCAAGGAATATATTCGGGTAGCCGCGATCGAAACGCGGCCCGAATAAATTGCCGGCCGGCCAATGCGGACTTGACCATCGCAAAAATTGCTTCCTGCTCCCGACTGGCTCCCGCGAGCGGAGTGACGCACCGGGATGATTCCTCTCGTAAATCGCAGCTCGAATATCCCCTTCGTTTCCCGTTGGTTGCGCGGCCGACGAAAGTTCAAGAACGCAAAACGAAAAGGGTCGCCGGAGAGAGAGAGAGAGAGAGAAAGAGAGAGAAGGGATTGCGCGGCATATTTCTGGGCCCGCGCGCAAACCTCGAGGAAGGTTTTCGCCTCGTTTAACGACGGGCGAGGTAGCCTCGAGGATCGAGGGAAACCGAGACGCGCTCGGAAGGGCAGGAATGAAATGGCGCGGTTAGAGATTCGCGAGTGCCGATTCGTAAGCCGATACGTCGAGCGACGAGCTCGATGATGACCTCAAGCCCGTCGATGCGAACACGATACTCGTTCCTCGGCGGGACTCGATGTTTATTAAATCTCCTGCTCGCTATTAAGTAGAAACTTCAACGTTCCGCGCGATTAAACGTCGCGACGTTAACGGCCGACATCGAGGGCCGCGAAGGAGATACGATCCACGGTGTCGATAATAATAAATGACATCGCGAGGATTTTATTTCATCAACGTCCACCTCCCTTTGCACGCTCGATCGGTCGCCTTCGCGGAACGATATCTTCTCGTACGTGGCAGCCGGGATATTTAAAGCCCCGCCATACCTCGAGCATCGCCGATTCTTTTCTTATCCGCCTGAAATCTGGCCGGGAATTCGCTGCATCGAGGAACGACGACCCGCGGCGAACGATTCGCATCCGTCTCTGGATGGCATTGGCCGCTGCCCGTATTATCGTAACGGTTTCCAAGGCAGATTTTCTGAGAAGCGTGCTTTAAGGAAAGGCTACTCCATTCTCGAGGAAGAACTGGACCTTGTATACTGGACACCGGCCAGGGTGACATTCCAGGATAGGCTGATGTCGTCGCACCGCGAAATGCAGGTTATATGCGTTTCTATGCAGCCACGGCCAAGACGAGTTCTACACGGGCTCGATTCCTCGAAAACCATCTGACGCGCGGAGGCCAGAAATTCTCCGGCGACCGATTCCAGCCGCAAAAGTCCCAAGGCCCTCGGATAATTGATCCCCGCGCTTGCATCGCCGTGAAAAACGGACCTGTGCGAGCGCACGTTCGTGCTTATCCGTCGGACTAAGGGCTATGAGCTCGCTATTCCGCGATTTCGTTATCATTTTCATGAAAGGTTGCATCGAAACGACACGCCCGTCCAAGGTTGCGAAAAAATATATGCATCGGTTGGTTCATGGTGGAGTTATAAATCCGCAGATTCGTGGGATAAAAAAGCGTCCTTTGCCCGTGGCTCATCCGACGTAAGTGATAAGAGTCCCCGAGGGGCGATCCGAAGAGGCATCGGGAGTTCATTACGGTATTGCGAATAAGAATCGCAGGACGCTACGGTACCTTATTATTGTCTCGGAATAAGCGCGACCGATCGTCCACCGAGCGCTAATAAGCTGCAATTTGCACGGTGGAAAAAAACCCAAGCATGACTGATTCTACGTTTCAAGGGAAATGCCGTAAAACGGTCCAGTCCACTCGAGCAAAGTTGCGGTAGTTTTGTAAACGAACGGTGATAATTTGCAGTTGGCTTGTTTTCTGGATTTTTCGATTCTCGGAAATTTTTGAGCACCTTTCCATTTGTACGATCGATGGATTTAGCTCTTCGAACCGTTTTGCAGCGCGCATCAGAGCCCGCTAGCGATTCACTCCCGATACATTGGAAATAAATTGCCCGTCACTGTTTAATCTTCGAATCAGTTTCGTGAGTCCATCAAAATCGTTGTAAAGACACCAAGAGCGGCCATTATAAGCCGTAAGAAACCAGATAAAGGTCTGAGAATGGCCGGCTACAAAGAAATATCGAAATGTCGCGTACCGATGATATTTGCTAATCCGATCCACCTCGGGCTTCGAAGCAAACGTAATTTGACAATCCAATCCGCGGCGTCGTCCTCGACTAGGCTTCGGATAACGATCGAAGGCTGGGTAATCGAGGGTAATTCGTGGAAACAAGGGGAAAGGACGGGAGCAATCTTGGGCAAACTAGTCGTCTTATACTTTCCGATCGTTATAAAAGTTTCACCGTGTCCGCGGACGGCGGTGCGTTGAATTAATTCCATTGCGAAACGATACCGGCTAATTATTTTTCCCTCAATTACTCAGCCTCGCGTACAGCCGCAACCTTGCGGTACAATGCTGCAACCCGGCGAACAATTGAATTTAATTATCGTAATGGACGGCGACCGGGAATGCTAATTACTCGGCTGGAACGCGGACTTTGAGTTATTAGCGCGCATTCCTCGGTACCATTTACGATAACAGTCTCTTAAAATACGTTCGGCGTTTTCGAACGTCGGGGCTTTATGAAATTTACGGTCTCGTTAATTTATTCCTAGAAGTACATCGAGGTCTCCATTGCTATATTCTTGCGCTGCAGCTTTGAGTCGTGGAAGATAACGTTCCCGGCATGCGGTTCTCGAGGGGAAAGAAATTTTTCGAGGCAGCGTGGGTAAGAAGGCGACGGGACGAGATTATCCAAGAACGATTATTCCTCGTGATATCCTTTTCAAAGATACGTTCGTATCTCTTTGAATTCGTTGATCAGGAATACGCGAGTGTCGATTTCCACCGAGGGTTACCATTTCATCGAGCGATACTCCCCTGCAGAATCTTCGTCGGGCTCGGCTGAGACCAGGAAAACCGCTTCTCCGCCGGACGTGGAATTATGCAATGCCGTTGTTTAGAATGGCGATGGATACCAGTCGAACTGCTCCTTCCTAGAGCTACGTAACCGCCCGGGGCTGTTTCTCATCTCGCGTATGCATACCTAATATACACCCGTACACTCAAACGCGACACTCGTGGGGACGCGTACGTACATTACGATCGCGATTACGCACACCCAAACAAACGACTCCACACGCTCTTTCGCGCGTACGTACGAGGATATTCGCGCGCGTCTGCAAACGCGACCACGTACACCTGTAAATGTCTGTCCGTACACCTGTAGCCTGTCGCGTACCTTTTAGACGCATGCTCGCGCTGGAGTACCCGCGTACGTGATCTACAGGGTGGGCACGCGGTCGCACCACCTGAAATGCCGGTTTCCCCCGAGATCGAGCAAGCGTGTATTTTGAGGGTTTTCGAAAATTGGACCAAGCGCGGTTTAAAAACCGAAAATACTTTCTCGCCAATCCCCCATATAAATATTCCGAGATCACGAGATATCGTGGATCGTCCTTTCCGCTCCAGCGCTCCCTCTTTCTTTCACTCTTGCGATGCTTACCCCGTAGACGGTGTACCGCGAGCATCGCGATCGGCGCGCATCCATTTCCGATGCAGTTATCCGCACAATGTCGTCCGATTATCGTTGGTCGGCTCGGTTTTCCCACGGGTGCGAGTACAAACCTCCGCACCGGCGAGGAACCTTTCGTAAGGACGCGCTTCTTGCTAGGTCGGCCTCGTTGGTCCGATGATAATTCCGGATCGCGCTTACCGTCCGCGATCGCGGCTGCAGGGGCACGCAGCGCGCTTGGCGCACGTTATACGCGTGCTGGTTGCACGTGCACGTCCTTCGAGCGCCGCTTGGCGCCGGCCTGGACTCCTGTAATTGCCACATTATGCGCGTTCCACGGGAACGCTGCTCGGTGTCCTGCCCACGAGCCCTCATTTTTACCGTTTTCTCCGTCCACTCGCTTCGGAGACCGCCGGCATTCCTCGAGATTTTATGGAAACCTCGATCTTGTTTTCAGTTGGACCGTCCTCCGCTCTCCGCCGCGCCCGATTGACCACGGATCCGCGGTTTTAGCCACTGCCGATTGATTTTTCTGGCCCACCTCGCGGTTCGTTAGCCTTCGTTGCGCGCTATTCGGACGGTCGATAGATTCTGAATATTTCCGGATGGTTAGAAGTGCTCGGGTCGTTGATCGTGGATTCGTAGTTGATATCGAGGCGAGAAGGTTTGGAAGGATTCCCGGAGATTCGTGGAGAAACGTCTAGGCGATAAGCGAGAGGCGTGGCACGAAATTTCTGTTTGTCCACCAACAATGGCACCTTTCTAATTTATTTTCATAGCGCTGGGAGGCGTCGCGAGGTCCTACGTTTAATTAGGCACGCGCGATAATTCTACGCGTTATCTCGGCTCAGACTCCGGCGGGTTTATCAAAATGTACACATAGCAGGTATGATAATTCTCCGGTATCGCGGTTAATAATCTCGTGCACCGAGTGAAACAGATTCTTTTACGTTGAGTTCATCGGCGACCTTTCGAGCCCAGCAATGCGGCTGTTCGCCATCGTTTAGCCGCTCTAAAAGATCTCGACCGTTCCTTCGGGTACGCACACCTTGCCGTACGAATAACCAACAACGATAATTAATACCTGTGTGCAGAACCGCGAGCGAGAGTCGTAAAAGGCAAATGTAGGAGGAGCTTGGAGCAAGGTGCATGGAAGAATGAATAACCTTGCGTAATTGACACACACCGACGCCCCTCTAAGAATGTAGGCGCAGGCGAGTACCGTCGCGAATGCACCCAGGTTTTTCAATAAAACCCCGGGAACGTTCTCGAGATCTCTAAAAAGATACACGGGAGAAGTGCGCCTTGCGAAATATTACGCGTGAACTGGAAAATAAATGTTTTCATACGCTTCAACGAGTCGTGCTTCGCGTTCCAACGATTTCATAAATCAGTCCATATACCGGGGAGTATTAGGAACAAATGCGTAGGAGTGTGTTCCAGGAAATTCCCAAGACTTCCAACGAATTCTGAAGGACTGACGCAATTTGCGTAAAAGTAGGTAGACCTATCTTTTCCGCCGGGCTACCGACGCGTTCGCCAGTATGCACTTTCGAGCGTCTACCAATGCAGCAAAACCACGAGAGCAGAAATGCTAAACGCGCGGTTACGACGTCGCGTCCTTGCGTTTCCTCTCGAGTGGACGAACGCCACTCCTCTCTCGTTCACTCCCCGATTACGTTCACTCTCTTTCCCCACCAGATATCGCCAAGGATCGAGCTCTCTTCCTCGTCATTAACGGGATTCGTGTACCTGCCTTTGCACGATTCTATCGCATAATCCAAGCTCCCGCCTTTCCAATACTTGTACGTGTTTTTTGTACCTCGAATACGACACTCGTGCAATACGATAAAACTGCATCCTCGATAAAAGAATGTCGAAGCAGAGTAAAGCCGAGTGTCAAATAATAAATTATCCCCGTATCATTTTCTACGATGGGCGGAAGAAAAATAGAGAGTTAGGATCCACGCCGAGAAGAAACCTCGTTCAAGGACTAATTTCATCAAAGGAGAGTTATCGTACGGCTCGATCGACCCTGAAGAGCTCCAGGTGGCCGCGGAGGCAAAGTGCCGCACACCTCGAGATCCTCCTCGCGGATAAGGAGATCGCCCCGCGAATCGGATAGGCGCTTCCAGAAACTCGAAGGGGCCGGCTCGATCTCATCTCCGTTTAATGGTTTTCGTACGATTTATAAACGAGAAGTTCGCGAGAGGAATCGCGATAACGATGCCGATTCGTAATCATCGACAATGTCGAGCGTCTACGCAACGATGGAGGAAAATTTCTGTTAAAGCGCGATATTTCCACCGACGAACTTGTTCGACGCATTATTCGCGAGTCATGGAATCGGTTATTCGCGACGCGCCTACATAGTTTTCGCACGAACGTTTATCCATTGCTCATGGAATATTCCTCGTTCTCTTACCGCGCGTAACTGTACATATCGAAAAGGATGACGATTAAACTGGTTGGCGAGCGGCGCGATGAAAGTATCGGCGGATAGTTTAATTTCAATGAGCACTCGGAGTGCACGGGTAATATCAGCCGGTGGCGAACGATGGACGTACGAGGGCGAGAGCTGCCGACTTTAAAGCGTTAACATGTAAATCGCGGATATAAATTGCAAATGCGCCTTCCGCCTATTTTTCCCCCTGGCGAGAACGCGGTTACTCTCCTAAGGGAGTAAAGACGCTGCTTCCTGTTTACGTGCACGAGAGCTTGGACGCAGGCTCTTATCGAGGAGGATAATCAATTAAACGAGTCTTTTTCGTTTTCTTTGAATCGCCGTTGAGTCGTCCGAGGCGAGCCACGCTCTCGACGAGCGACGGTATTTCGACGCTCCTGGACGAGCGTTTACGGCCCTTCTGCCGAGGAAAGTTATTATTTCGCAAAAGAGACGGAGGCACATAAACCGCGTGAACTTTTGACGGGGAATAAAGGAAAAACCACGCGGCCGAAAGGTCACGGCGATCTCGAAAGGAGAGAAAGACACGAGTGAACGTCTCTGGATATGTGTGCAGGATGCGAAAAGTAGGAAGGGAGTGAGAGCGAGAGAGGGAGGGAGAGAGAGAGAGAGAGAGAGAGAGAGTCGACGGGCGTAGGATTGGGTGTGATCGAGAAAAGTATCCCCTCGGTGCGGGAACACCTTTTACGATCGCGCCGCTTCGTGTCGACACCTGGAGAGGAATACGAGCCGCGATTATCGGGGGCCGACCGGTATTCTTGTTCCTCGGCTCGAGCTTTATCCTGAAAATCTTGAGCCGTTCCCTTTTCCACGTTTACCACGAACTTCGATTCGCGCGAAGCGGCGATACTTTGCCGTCTCAGCCGGGACATGAATTTCGAGCGATAGCGACTTAGCATCGGCGGTTACGACCATCTTGGTGACTCCTCGTATCTCGAACGCTCATCGTGGATCTATCGTTGCTCCCGCGATCGAACATCGAGCGTCTCATATTCGATGGAAGAAGCCCGCGGGTCCGGAGGACGGCCGCTAACGAACGATAACGTTGATAAGGAACCCCTGACGAGCCTTAACGAACCGAAAGGCGAGTCGCCTCGCCGAGTTTCATGCACGTCATTGGGGTGCCTTCGTACGACCCGGAGGTACGACACTCGAGTTAAAGGTCGCGCGGAATGTGCATGAGTAAGCGAGAAATCGCGCGGTGTACCGAGGTGCGTGAACATGCGCACGTGTACCCAAGAGCGTGTACCTTTCGATCTCGCAAGAATGGATTACCCTCGCGCCGATATCGCGATCTTGTTGAAAACGGACATTAATAAACATCGGCGCCCGTGTCGATGCTTAGCCGCGCGGAGTTTACCTCTCGGGCCGTGCCCCCCTTTGATTAACGCGATCCACTCGCGGGGCTATAATATATTCGCCAAGCGATCCTTATCCCAGGCCGGACGTCCGCCTAATTCTGCGCGAACCTGGGAATATTCTTCTTAACAGCGATGCCCGTTCCCTTTATCGTCAACCCTCCACTCCGACAGAGTCGATTCTCAAAGTTTAGACCCTACATCTACGCTATCGCCGATTTTAAAGATCAAGCATTCGGAGTGAGAATATCGTTTGATCACTCGCGTGTCCGATGTTTTTAATTTTTTTTATCAAAAGCGAAAGGTACGTTGAGTACGGAAGAAGCGTAACGTGCTTCGGGTACAGATACGAGCTACACTCGAGCGCAGATTCCGCGTTAATCGTTGGATGATCCGCGCGCGGAACAGCGAGTAAATTCTCGAGGTTACGTGGAAAGGAGCGAAAGGCAAGGGTTGGGAACGAAACACGCGCCGCGGTTATCTTAGGATCCTCGTGGCCGGCCGTGTTAGGGCAAGCGGTACTCCCGGTTGTTTTATCGGAGCCTCGTTAAGCTGCATCTACGATCGAGTAAGCGTCCGCCACAAAAGAAGACGTATTACGTACGCGGTAAAAACCTTGATTGTATGCAAGCCCGCACGAGGGATCACGTGCAGGGAGCCTCCGATGCATGCGCAATCCCGGGCCCACACGCCATATGGCCGGCCGGGTATCGCCTCGATCTCGACGATTTCTCCGGATGCACCGGGGAGGATCCGTAGCCGGTGACCATCGCAGCCTGGCCTTGAACTCGTCCTCAAGGAGGCCCGAACCCCACGAAACCGCTGCTCCCCCCGCGCACTGGCCGTCTCCCTCATTTCCATCTCTCGCTCTCTCCTCCCTCCATCCTCCCTCCTCCTGGCTGGATCACGGCACTGCGCGCGTCTCGTAAGCCCGCGCGCGCCAAGGGAAGACGCAAGAAGAGCGGCGCAAAAGGAAGAAAGGACTCCGATCCGGAACCTTATCTCCGAGATGCGCGGCTGGATCGACCGCTCAACGTCGACGGACACATAAAGGATTATCGAGTGTACGAGAACCGACTCCTCGATCTTTTTCCGTGCTACCACGGAGCGAACCATTTCGGTGGCTTTGTACATTCTCCATTCCCCGCAGCTTTAACGAAAGCCACGCATGGAAGATGCTCGCTCACCTAAACGGGCGAAGGTTCTTAATGTAGACATTGCCCTCCGCCGGTCGATTACTCGAGGCGCGAGAACACAAGGCGCCGAGGCCCGCGCAAACTCGGCGCTGAATCGAACGAAGCGGCCTTCTCGAGAGAACGGAAGGGGATAAGCTTCGAAGTCAGGGCGAAGCGTCTGGCGAGGCAGACTCCGAAATGCTAGTGGAGGAGCGTAAAATACGGCGGCGGCGGTGGCGTAAAACAAAATGCCCGGCGTCCGGGGGATGCGGGAGAGAAAACACAGTAGCGCGTTCGAGGGCGCGGGAAGGGAGCCGCGGAGGGTCGCGGAGGAACCCACGCCGAGGCGGGGAGCGCAGGGGGGAGAGAAACACGGGTACGCCGGGCACGAAGGCTCGCACGTACGTGTGGAGAATTACACGCGTGTTCCTCGGTAGGCGAATAAATAAGCGTTCGTGCAAACTAGCCGAGCCGGTCTAACGCACTGGGAGAGAAAAAGGTAGGAGCGAGGGGGGTGGGGGGTCGGTTCGAGGGAGGGAGAGCCTGGGCAGGGATGGGGACGAGGAGGGTGAAGGCGCAGCACGAAACGTACCGTGCGTGCGTCGGCCGGGAGGAGGAAAAAAATCGGTCGTGGAATTTCTGCAGCGGCAAGGACGACGATAAATCATAAAATATCTGTAAACGGTGCCGTGCTCGTACACGACGGCGGCCGGCCTGCACTCTCTCTTTGCTCTTTTACAATACCGGCCCGTGGAACACGAGCCCTCGTATGTCGATCCTAACTACGTATTACGTTGTACACACGTAGAGGGCCGAGCGTCGGGTGCGCGAAAGGGGGGTGAGAGGTCGTGACGCGCTACCGGATGTGCAGGCCGCGTTATGCCCTCGGAAGATCGTCAAAGGACACGACCCGAGTCGAGGATCCTCGAGGATGCGGATTCTGACAAATTACGGTCGTGCTCGTTCGCTTTATACCACGCTAGTTTCTACGCTTGGCTGCCAAGGTTCTATAATTAAACGAGCCCCGAATAGAAAGGGGTAAAAAGGAGCGTGTGTATTTCTACGAGCGAATCGCGTAAATAACGCGCCTCCACGATGATTCTAAGTGACCAAAGGCGAAGCCGATATCCTCAAGGTTGATTTTTATACGTGGCAAAGAGCGAGACATCCACCAATTTTGCGGGAAACGAAAAAGGATGATAAGCTTGAGCGATGACGCGAGTGTGTTGAGTGAGATTTATCGTCGCTCCAGGATTTCATCGGATCGCGCTATTTGTCTTTCCGTGGTTATTACCGGGGCTCGCCGCTCGTCTTCGGGAAATAAACACGGTTTTATGATTACGATAATAAGCTGTAGCATCGTTATTATTGCTCCGGGCTGATCGTGGTCTTTTGAAGGTGTCGGTTACCGCGCTATCGTACCCGCCGAGGTATTTTCAGTCGAGTAGATAACGTCGATCGAAAAAAAATTGGTGCTTCTGGAAAGACCAGTTCCGCAACTTTAATCGTTCCCCGCTCGCGTCGTGGAGGCCCGAGAATATTTAAAGCGAGCGGTCCGCCTCGCGGTGCGACAAACATCGACTTTATCTCTAAACTTCGGTATATTAGCCGCCTCTGCGATCCCGCATTACCTTTGCAAGCGGCGCTGCAATGCGAGCCTAGCCGGGAGTGAGAAGAAATTGTTTGGAAGAAAGCGGTTTCGTTGATGAGAGAGTGAAGCCGAGAATGGGATATACTTATCTAGAGCCGGTTTCCGGATAAAAGTATATTTTTGCGGATTTTTAACGACCCTGCGAGAATATGTTCTCCCCGAGCGAAGGTACGAAAGGAACTTTGCGTAATTTCACATTCTTCGAATGGGAATACCACGTGCCACGCTTCTATTTACAGCAGCAAATAAGGTACCGTTGATCTATCGCTTAAAGAACGACTCACGAATCTATTACGATTGCCCATCGCCTTTTAAATCCCCGTTAAAGCGTTGGAAACATTCCAAGTTTACGCCCGAGGAAGGATATATTTTTGGGATCCTATTTTTCACGAAGCTTCGGTTGCAAATCAAAGCAGCGTCGATTCGGGGCTTTTGGCCGAAGGATCGATCCACGGATAGCAACGACGTGTCGATGGATACGTGTATTCAACAACTGACAACCGACTATTAACGACTCCCAAGGGTAAGGGTGCAAACTAAGAATGTTCCAGTTACCTCATTTTCCTCGCTGGATGAGAAGCGGTTAGTTCTGTCCTAGCGAGTCAATTTAATCATCCCGATATCGGCTTCCGGCATCGACTTCTCCGGTATGTAATTATTATAATTCATCCCGCCAGAGGAAGTATCGAAGATTGCGGCTGCCCGCTTTCCAGGTCCCGATGGTGCGATTGGCATTAATTGTACGTCTCTAAATATATCTTCAATCTGTTTAACCTTTTGCGGTACATTTGCCTTTCACGGCAGACTTGTAGCGAATCACAGTTAACTAGGAGTAACGTTATAAGTCGGGGTACTTTAGAATTTAAATTAGTTCCAATAGCGAGTATAGGAAAGGTGTTTGCACACGCCCAATAAACGACGGCCGTTAATCAAACCCTCCGATGGGCCCAAACATCGCTCGAACCGTATCCAGAGAGGTGACGGCATTTCGCGAGGGTCGATCGCCGCGCCAAAACACCGAGGAACTGTAAGAAGAGGATGTTCAGGCTGATGGCAGCGGCCGTTCTTCGAGTGCACGAGTCGAAACGAGTTTTCTGATCGTTCGGTGGGAAAAGTTAGTGGTGGACGGACCTCACGGTTGTATCTCCTTGTACTTGGAATTGCCCAAGGCCGTGGAACAACGCTGGTAGCGGCTGAAAACGTGAACGGAAAGCCATCGGGGCTGCAGGAGGATCGAACGTACGATACCACCGCGACGTAATAAAACAGCTAATGGCCGGCCCGTGAGAAGCGATCTTCCGAAGATTGAGGCAAGAAATGATTTATATGGCCGTATTTCTCCCGATATATCCGCGCAACCGATGCTGCAACAGCTCGGGACATCTCGTTTCTGCTCTCTCTGCAGGTGCACCCGGAGCTACGGGGGATAATTGGTTGGTTGCTAAGCACAAGTATCAACCGCGTAACTTAATCGTAGTTTTCTTCGATCCGCTTCTTAGTTCCTCGCCCCGTCCCATGGCCGATGTATCTTCCGGCGGGAGCGGATACGCGAGGAAAGTGTCGAGGGATCATCGAACGCCATCACAGCGGAGTCCCTCGCTCGTGCTCTTTTTTTTCCCTGAAGAACAGGGCATCCCTATGGGTTGCCAAATCCATGCCATCGAAGACGCTCGAAAAATCTTCTACGTGCACTGGAAAACGCGAACGATATTATCCGCGAAACCCCTCTCTTTCTCGGGTCGTACAGAGGATCGCGGATCCGTGTCCCTTTCCTTCTCCACGTCTCACGATGTCTCTTGAGCAACGCTCGATACATGCATCTATTATTTAAACTCGGCAGTTATATTCCCAACATTGTCTACCGCGGTAGATTTCAATCCGCCTTCAGCTCTCTTCTGTAGTTGCCGCGATATGAATATAGCTTGAAAGTACTCCAAGGGAATAAAACAGCGGTTTGCGCTGGTCCTCGCGGAACATAGACGCGGGACGTCGTTTTGCGCATTACTCCATTACCCGGCATTGGGTGCGCGTAGAAAGGAGGCGATGCGTAAATACCTGGCTCGGTAGTCGTAGTCGGAATCACTAGCGATAACCGAGTTGGTGGGTGAGTTAGCGGGCCCCTTAAAAACTCGTCCTCTTGGGCCGGGCATCGATTTCTTCTTGGTCGTCTTTTCATCGATTTATCGGGGGCTCCTGTAAACGACCTTGCCGGAGTGGAAGGACGATCGAAACCACTCCCGGAATGCACCCGCTCGTGACCTTCTTCTCGGATGCACCGGTACCGAGCTGCTGATGCATACATGCACCTGCAACGGGTTTCGGCGTAACCGGTCGTAGACTTTAGGACTTTCGCCTCGTATCGACGTACGACGATCCCAAGAGAAGTAAACCGCTGGTATTCTAAAAGGTCGACGATGCGGTATTATATTCAGGCACGCGGACGACAGGTTTAGACGCGAGTGTTAAAAGCGATACGTACTACGCGTTACTCGATGTCGAATAACATTATGCCGACTTTGTACATTTATCCAAATGAGGACGAGGAGCGAAGAGAGTATTGTTAATATGAATTTCATTAGCTGCTGAAGATGATGATATAAAGCGAGAATGATCGTTCGAATGTGTCCACAGGGAAAACGTATAGAGTCGATGATATTCGATGGTTTTTAATTAATCGTCGTAGCGTCGGATAATATTATAAATGTCGTTGAACCCGGTATTTCTGGGATTCCCATATATTGTCCAAACTTCAGGAAGTATCGGTCTTTCGTTCTTTGTGTTCCGGTCTCGCATTCCTCCGATACGAAAGGATATCTCCGGTCGCTTATTCCCTTTCTGGTTTTGAACGCGCACCGCGCGATATCCTTCTTCGGCCTTAAAATATTTCCGTTTGAAAAACTTATATACATCCAGGCAGCGCTATAAAGCCGATGTTTCGAAGGACTTCCCTTCCTCGCCGTTTTGCTCTTGCCTCGAGCTTGTCTAACCTAACCCAACCGGCCGTGAATCGACGCCTTATATGTGCGGCTGACGTGATTACTGGATTTTCTCCTAATACGGATTTCTACGCTTAGAATCGCCTCGTAAACGCGAACTCCCGCTGCTATTGCCGTTGCTGCCAAGGCACCGCGTATCGTACGTGCCGGCCAAAACCGGAAAAGATCTGGTTTCTCCGCCTTCGAAAAGCTAGGGGAATTCCAAGAGGGGAGGTAACAGAAGAAACCGTTTTCCCCGTTTGTCCGGAAAATCTGATTCCCGAGGTACAAAGACACGTTGACCCTCGAATCAGCGGAGAACGATGCGAGTTCTACCGACATTCTTTATCCGATGTCTCCCTCGCTCTTCGATACAGCAAAATAAAGAAAGAGCCTAATTATAGTATATAACATCCAGGGGAGCTTATTGAATGTAGGAGAAAAATTCGTAGTTGAAAAGCCCGTGGGACGTGTGCTAGGGTCCATATTGAAAAGTCTAAACGCTTTCAGTAGCCGATGGGTCACGGTACGAAAATAGGCGGTCCACGCTTATTTCGGGTCCCTTTATTCTACCGTGGTGCCCGTACCGCGAGATCGTTACCGGGCTTCGGTTGAACGAAGATTTGTTGTTCCTCCTTGACGTGCAAGTTTTCACGGAACGTCTCTTTGGGAGGCTTCAATCGGCGTATAAAACGCGCGGCAGCGCGTCTTCAAAGCTCGACCCATTTTCCAAGGAATTTCCAGTAGACGGAAGCGACCGCCCTTCGTTCCCTAATGCACGAAACGTATGTATCTCCTTTGTTGATCTCAAAGGAGCCGGATTATTACACCCAGCGCCCACAGATCGTTCGTTTAAGTCATCTTGCTCGGTAGCTACCGCCCGATCCGCAGTTACCACAGCTGCGCTTACTTCTTGCTTTTTTGAACGACACACTCGGCATGGATCGATGGCGCGATACGACGTGGGTAATGTTCAAATTATAGGATCCAAACCTACGCGTGTCGTGCGAAAAAAATTTCGATCGAAAGGTAGCATTAGCATTTGCATCCTCTTTATAGAACTCCTTCAGCGCAGTGTGCCATCATAGAGCGTTCCTCTGGGTTCGTGGCGAACGACGATTCGCCGCTTCTCGAGCGTCCTTTTCACCGACAAACAATGAGCACCTCGAGTCCTCTCCTTTTCTGCGCGAACTTCTTTTTCGACTGGCGAAGAATTCGTGTCCTTTCAGGAGCCATCGGTGAATGGAAAGGAGGAGCAGCCTTTCTAAATCTCGCACAACACGGGGGTGAATGAATCTTTTCAGGATTCTAGCCTCTGGCGGCCTCTTACGGCCAACGGGGATGTTCCCTCTAGGCACGCATTATCTTTGGATCCTATCGCTTTTGTGCACGCTCGCGCATACGTAAGAGCGGGCATACTTTCGAGCGAGCGCGTACACTCGCACACTCGCGGCTCGAAATTATCGGGAACGATTCCCATCCGTGAAATACGAGCCGTCCACCAAGTTTTCCTTCAACGACGTCCACTCGAGTCGCGTTTTTCGTATAGCGGCGCGAGGCTCGCCCCTCGTCCATCGAATGCCCGTTGAAAAATGCCGAGGATAATTTACGAGCGCGTAAGTGGCCGGAAAGACGAGAATATTCCTCTCGAAATCCTTCGACTCGCGACTCGAGCGTGCCTCGAGTTGCTCGAAAGAAGGTCCGGGATAATCTCGCGGAGCCGTACATACGCTCCATCGAGGAACCATGCACGAATCGAAACGTATTGCCTGTACGAGGATCGAAGATCTTGTACTCGCGAGTATCGTTCGATCGATTAATCGTACAATGATTCGCCTTGCTCGTACTGGAATTGCCTTTGTATCGAGCTTTCCCTCGGAAGGTTCCAGGCTCGAAGTCTCGCGTGTGTGCGGAGCACGAGTACGTTCGTACCGGTGAATTAACGCCGATGGTTTTGATAGATACGCCGGCTTTGGATATAATGGAGGAGATCCGATCGTGACGATTGTGCAGCCCGCATAAATTAATATGATTTTATCCCGTTAGGCGTTGCGAGGGGAAGCACATGCACGCTCGATGACGCAAGGACTTTCCTTTTCCGCATTCTGAAATCGAACGGGCTATTTCATAATTCAGCGTCGAAGATATTAGGTAACGTCGGACAAACGACCGTGAGGATAAAACACGTGGGTCGAGAAGACGATGGCCCAAGGCTCGTCGGTTCGATTCCTGACCATCGAGATAGGCACGCAGTGCGTTGGGAAAAAGTTCGAAGATCGAGTCGCGACAGATTGGGGCGCCTGGACACCTATAGGCCTTTGGAGGAGGACGTTTCTCCGGGTCGCCTCTTGGCCGATCGACCGAACGTCTAGGTACGTCGACGGTGGCACAGCGTGGGCGTGCTTGAGAAATCACTGGCGGAGGTGTAAAGCGATTGCTCGTTACATCGATCCACGGTGACCCTCGGGCCTCGGTGCTCCCGCGTTTCGCGCTTCCAACCAACACACACATACACACGTGGGATTTACACGCGTATCCTCCGTGGATAAGCCCATTATCGTGACCGGACTCTCGTTAGGAGTCATTAGAAAGTCGGCTTGTTGCCGTTAATGAAATAATCGATAAATCGCACGGCCCTATCTGGATCGCCGATAAATCCGGATCGCAACACGCGAGGGACTTATCGTTTATCGGCGGGCATTCCGGTTGGTCAAAATTGACGTACGCGGAATGGAAACGGGGATTACTCAATCGAGCCTCCATTGAAGCCGGCGATCGAAATTTCTAAAGCCAGAACAAAGTTCCCGGGACAGTGAGCGAAGGCATATTGGCACCGGGCGAAGAGGAGGGCGCGAAACCAGCGGCGCGTCTATTCTCGTATTTTTGTTCGTTACTTTGAAACCAAAAGGCCTTTCACTCGTGAGCCGGTCATACGTAAAGGATAGTTAGTACAATAAACGGCGTACGTTCCGTAATTTAATGGGTGTTTCGCGGATAAAGCAGCCACGGTTAGTGCGTCGTTCTGCCGATCGAGCGTTTCGCAAAAGGGCCGCGAGTCCTCCTTATTCGTAACCGGCGGATAAATTCAGCGGCACGAAACCGATTTCGATTTCCACACAGAGCCGCGCGAGGCTCCTTTATTCCCTTTATAGAATTCGCCGTATTTCCCATCGTTGCCGCCGATCGCACGCTGGAATGGATGCGCCCAGTTTCGACGTTACCTAAACTGCAATTTCGCGGCGACCGAGAGACGTTCGCGATCGTTATAATAATTCACGGAATATCGTTGAGCCACCGCAGAGGGGAATACGGAGAGTTGCTTGCACGTCGGCGTCGTACATTACGTCGGGCGTGTGTAATGGACGCGTTACGAGCTCACGTCTCTGAAAATCGTGCGGCTCGAAACACCCGGGGAGCGGGGCGCGCTTCTGTGAATCCGCACGATCGAGAAATATGATCGAACGATATCGAATCGCGGCCGATGATGCGCACCGGTCAGGTAGCATCGACCGTGGAACTTCGTTCTCCAATCCCGAGACGTTCCTCTCGCGCCAGGAGTAATTTCCAAGGATTTTAGCTAGGAGCACCGCAACACCGATCGTCCACGATACCGAATATCGATGCATCGTGGTCCACGGAGAATCGTATGCCGATCCTAGGTTTTGTTTTGCCGCGCGTATCGCGGACATAGTAGTGGGTCAGTGTCGGAAGTAGAACAAACGAGAGTCAAACTGCACAAGCGTGAAGGATTTTTGCCAGGATCGTGCCGCTAATCTCGGGCTGTCTTATCGTTTGTACCGGTTTATGGGTTGCACACGTGTATCCCGAGATATCGGTTCGCCTCGAAGTAAATTTGACGAGACCATCGACTCGTAGGATGAAACTGTAACACGCTAGCCGCGCTTTGGTGCGGTGTATTACACCGAGCGTGTATGATGCATCCCATGCCCGGAGCGAGTCTTCGAGATCGTTCGCCGCGAGATATACCGACACGGAGAAATATAATGGCGCGGTATCGAGCTGTGCCGGCTGATATATCGTGGCATATAAAGGGGTACTTTCTAGCGAGAGCTCGCTGTCCGTGACGGACACTACTCAGTTTTATGCCGAATGTTTTGCTTCGATAAGCGCCCATTCTGGCCGTACTGGATTACGTTTCGTTTTATGGAATTGCGACGGCGAGTGCCAAGGAGTATTCCTTCGGCCGTAATCCGATGTTGCGCAACGTTTTAATAATCGCCACGTGGCCGCTGGTCGCGAAACGTCTTCCGAGGAACTGCGGAAAACCGCAACGAGCTCTATTGTAAAGTGTGAATGAAAAATGCTGAAACGCGTTTTAATATTGAAAGACAGTTTACATCGTTCTCTTCCCAAATCGGTCAATGCTCATAGATCTACGCGTTTTGTTCCTCCGCGACGTGGGAGAAAGTATCACACCTTGGACGTGGGAGAAAGCGTTTAATTAACGGCACTGATACAAAATTCGCCAGTAGCGCTAGAAAGCGAAGGACGATCCAATCCATTTTCATGGAACGTTGCGTCCATTTCCATCCTTTACCCTTTGTCGACCCTCGCTCAGCCGAGAAGATGGATATCCTTCCAAGGATCAAGACCGCGGTATAACCGTACTTTCGATACGCCAATGCCCGTGCGAACGATGATTTGTGGACATCAACCTATATCCTCGAAAAATTGGATGTTAATCAAGAAGAGGGATGGCGTTGAAACTCTTTTCCCGGCTAATCGAGCGTATCTCGATCTACCTCTCGCGGATAGGATACCGGATAATATCGAGTATGAGATGCAGCTTAAGAATGCGCGAGATACGAAAGGTGTGATGGCCGTTAAATCGATCTCCCGGCATGAACGACCGCGTTGCGTGGGCCGTGGTAATTAAACATATGGGTTCTTTTCCAGGGGCGAGGGGAGGGCTGCCTCGCGAGCTACTTCCAGCAAATTACAATGTCCGGCGACATCCTCCTACGGATAAGATCGCGCATGTCTGCCTACGAAGGAGCAGCTCGCCGTTACCGGTTTCAACGACAAATTGCTCCGCACTCGGCTATGTGGATTACATTAATGTGCCAGCGCCGTGGCGCGTTTTATCCGATCGTTTGTACGCCAGTGCGGGGGGAATATGGTCTGCAGGGAGAGTCGAGACGTCTTGGAACGAAATAAACGAGACTGCAATAAAATCGGTTAAAATACGTCCAGGGTTATGGCGGTGCGATGACCGCGGATTTGGTTTTCTAGAATAGGCATCTGACCTCAGGGTCCATTCGTTACTGCTGGATTCCATTGCACGGCAGATACGCACTGTATCATCGACTCCTGGAACGATATTGGCGGATATAAATTCATCTTGGATCCACGGATAAGAATGGACCGATGCGGAGAAAAGGGAGGGGCTTGGGGTAAGCTTTCGTTATTGCCGTGGGTATTCTCATCGTTTCTCCGGACGAGGCTTGACCAATCCAAATCGCACCACGAGCTGCATAGATCATCCGAATATTTTCAAAGGCCGCGTAGAAATAATAATTTTTCGAAACCTGCCTTTACAATAAATTTCACGATTACCGATTTTCATTGCACGCGATCGATTCGAATGCAGAGATTACACGGTAATAGACATAAAAAAAAAAACCGAAATTCTTGACAAAACGACGGATACCAACCGACGCTGAAAACCAAGAGAAACGCGCTTCCGCGTAACGCTCGAGGAGACAAAATTTCGGAAGGGAGAGCCTGGAGTTGGATCGTAGGACGACTTGTTTACTCTTCCTCGAGTGTACCTGGAAGAGGAGCGGGATGAAAAAGCGAGTCAACGACATCGAGGAGCGTAGTACCGTCGGGGCTGGCTGCCGGTCGGATCGTAAAAGGATTTAGTGCTGGTTGTGGGACGAGGTCGTTCCCGGAGATGACGTAGTAAAATTTACAGTGGGCGTACGGCCGTGAAGGCCTTCTTCCGATCGCTCGCCTGGCCCGGTACGATCCTCGCCTCGGCCCGGCCGAACGTTTCTGCTCCAGAACGCTCTCCGCGCTCGGGCCCCGATAAAAATGCGTTCCTGAAAACGACCTCGAATACTTTCAAAACGCCTCGACCGCACGCAAAAGCCACTGGCTGAAAGTACCCAGCCGTTTACCCGACGTTTAAGCGTCCGGTGAATGGCACTCGGCGCTCGCAATGCGACGCATTATGCGTTTAACCCATTAGGCCCACACAGATTTTCAGATATTTACGGCCGTAAACGATTCGTTTTCCCCTTCGACTTAATCCCTACGAACAAAGAACGGGCCACGATACGAATCGCGTTATCGTCGCAGGGCGACGCGAACTCTGGCATAGATCTCGGTTCGAATAATGCCCCGGACAACGCGTTACACGCCTATCCCTTTAACGAGCTAAAATCGAACAACACCGAAACCGGTCCTTTTTCCGCAACGAAACGCTCTCATATCCGAGCGCGCCAAAGCGGACGGAGGAGGAAAAAGGGCCATCGAGCGTAATCGAGTATTTACGAGCGTGAAGCATGGAGCAACGTTGCGTGCACGATGGATCGTCACCGTGCATTTGCATCTTTTCCCGCGGCCGTGCCGGCGAATCCGGCAATTAAAACGATGGCAAATAAGAGCAGAGGCGAAGCGCAAGAGGGGGGGGGGGAGCGAGTGGAGAAGCGCGGAGAAATGGGTGGAATAAATCGTATCCCGCGGTTCGGTAGTTCGCGCTCGGTGGATGCCGCTGCGCCTCGGCCTCTCGGCCTGTCGGTGCAACTGCAACTGCAACTCGCGCCGGCAGCCGGCTCGGTCGTTACGGCATTAACGCGTAAGTGCATAAGTGTGGACCGCGGTCGAGATAGAGCCGCTCCACCGAGTGCCTAGGAAACCCGGGAGAAGGTTACAACGTCTGTAAACGACGCGAGCGGCCGAGGTGAATGCACCTCTCCTCTCGCGCTGGATGCGCGCCGTGGACGCGAGCGGAGCCACCCGGTAAGGCACCGCAGCTTTTTTCGATAACGCACGCCTCGCCGGAAGCGTTTCTTTCGAATCGAAGGAGGGGATCGATCCGCGATGCAGGGTGCGCGTTGTAACGAGGTCCTCTGGGATTTCAAGTAGTAGGAGGATGCTGGGGGCGAAAAATGCGAGCAAAGTGGATTAATTTTCACGGTTGGACTTTTGGTATCGAGTGGCGCGATGAAATTGGATATCCTTGGTCATAGATCGAGTGTTTTCTTCCGCTTTGCACGATACTCGCGCCCGATTATTTTATTTTCTCCCCGCAACGATGATCGTTAAACGGCGGCGGGTTAAGCAGCTGTAATAACAATTTTATCGACTCAAACGCATCCGCTTCCGTCGTCGAGGATATATCGTCCCGCAGGCATCGCTGTCCCGGGAACAGTAAAAATAATTACGTACGCCGTAATAACAGGCATTTCGTAGAAGAAGCACGGCCTTGAGGAATGCAAATTTCTGGAAGGAGAAAGACTTACGATCGTAGCTTAATACCGTGGATGCCGGGCGAATACACGGACATTGTACTTTACGATACTCTTTCTACTCGCGCGCGTCTTCTCACGAGCCCTGGCTCATATCTTATCCGTGCAAGGTAAACGAGGTAAATTTACGATCTTCTCGCCCCCCATTGAACGAACGAGGTACATGCACGGCCAAATGCACTCACGTGCCTCGTGTTTTCTGATTTCAGGTGAGCACAGGTGATCTACAGCTGGGTACCCTACGCGACGGCCTCGAACCGCGACCTTACGGGGGTGCGCTTGCGAGGTTTTCTCTCCTGAAGCGAGCATGGCTTTTCCGAGGAGGGAGGGAAGGTAAAATATCGAGAAACACGGAAAGTCGCGGGGACGTAACGATTCGTTACCTTTCCACCGCCACTCTGTGTATATCTCGAAGAAACATTGGAGCACGGTATTGTACAAGTGTTCGCCGTGCTTCGTTTCGACAAAAATCTACCTTGTAAGCTCCTGGTTTCTCGTATTACCTCGTACCGATCGCTGCTGGTTCTCTGGTTACTCTGAGATCCTTGAAAAGTTACGTCAGAGGCATCTTGAGTGCCACGGGTACCAATTTTTTTTTTTCAAATTATACCCGCATTCCGTGGAAATATCTTAGAAAAGCAATCGTTCACCGCTACTTGTCGGTTAGATATTTTGTCGGGCTCTTGTAAAGTGTTTATCAGAAGAGCAGGCGGATAATAATGGTACCTTACGCAACCCACTGCAAAATGGCTCGTTTCGTTCTTCGCTCGTCTCTCCGCGACAATAGGACTCTTCAAAAATTCTTACGCGTAATTCGCGGGACGTATTTCGAAAGTGTCCGGGTATAATTTCCCCGTGGTGTTAATTGCGCGCAGGCGCGATTGCATTTGGCGATAGGCGTGGCTTTGTCGGTGCGACATAGGCGCATAATAATGCATTGTAATTGTGAGGAGGTCGGGGAAGGGCGGGGAGGAAATAGAGTTTTCGCCGCTCCGTGGAACCAGAGCGGAACCGAGCGGAGCCCGAAGCGAGGACCGTCGCGATTTACCGTACTATGTCCTTTCAATTGCCATGCTCAAGTCATACCCCTTCAATCATGAAAGGAAGTTCCGTTTTCCCGTAATGTATCGAACTTCTGTCGTCTCGTGTTGCACGCTCTTGATCCTCGGGCCTCTCTCTTCTCTCTCACAGGCACATACACACGAAGACACAGACGCACGATCGTGCTTTTCGGTAGCGAAAATAATTTTAGAAAGTCGAGAAATTCGCATCGAAGAGGGTTGCGGAGCATTTCTAATAAATAAGAATGTCATCGTCGCCAGGACGTTTACGCTCCTGCCCATTGATCGTTCTAGTCGTCCACAGAGTTGTCGGCGGACGATAAAACGCGCTATCGCCCGCCTTGGAATAAAGTCAAGCTCTTGGAGTATTTCGGTGCGGCCATTCGGTCGGCGGCGTATCGTCGCCCCTTCTTCGGAGCAGCGCTCCGCGCGGAACAATTTCCTGGTTCAAGTGCAACCGTCAAATGTCCCGACATACCTTCGCGTCCCGGGAATTCAGACGACACGGATACGACCTCCTCGACGAGCCTGAAACGCGCGAATGCAAGCCAGGCCGCGTATTTATGCCCCGGACATTTATTACGACACGACGTTCTGCATCTAATAACCTCTTCTCAACATAGTTGCAAACAGCCGCGATACTCGTACCGCCGAACACCCGTGCCTCGTTTCTCTTCTTCGTTCCGCGACGTATTCCTCGGCCGTGTCGTCTCGCATGTTTCTCGTGCTCCATTGTGCGGAGGAGACGTCGGGGCCTTCATATCGGATAATTAATTAGCCGTATTAAAGCAAAATTAATTTCACGAATATATGGGCTGCCGCGATCGCCCCGAGGTATGCCGTGGAAATTATGGCTAATTATATTTTCGCCGGAGAACCTCCGGGAATATTTATCTCGATTACCCCTCGCGGCCAGCTCGCTCGCGGACTTTGCGAAATGGATATTACATTGTTACGCGGAGTCGAAAATTGCGACGTCCATTTCTGCCTTCGATTAGTTTTCTTCCTTTTTCCTACTCTCATACTTCGAGGATTCTTACAGCTTGCATCGCCTCTCTTCGCTTCGTGCCACAGGTTCCTCGTGCTTGCTCGTAGTCGTGAACATCGGGACATTCGTTTTGTCTAACGAGTGTCACGTGCAGCGTTAGAAAGTAAAATTAAATTTGTGCGGCGGGTCTTAAGGGGGAACGAGGTATGGCACAGGCGCCATTCGGGACGTAATACCCAAGGAATACCGTCCATTATCTCGAGAAGGTGAAACTTTGGAAAACGTTACGCTGACGCGAATACAGAGCCGTTTCTGAGAGCCAAACGATACCGAGGTTTATCTCGTCCGAGGGTCGTGCTATAGTTCCTCGTTCCTTTTCTATATATCGCCTTCCTCCCAACGCGCGCTGTGTCACGCATATCTCATTCTCAATTATAGCCGGAGACATTGAAATACGCATCTCGTATAATGCATGTCAGGTCTAATGATTACAGGCAGGAATTCCTGTAGCTCCAACGGTGGACGTGCGCAATGCTTCTTTTTTCGGCACGTATTCGAGTATCCGTAGAAGTATATCTAAGGAAAAGGGATGGGACAAAAGTTTGCTTAAATGGAATATATGGTTGAAAATGTCGAACAAAAGGACGCGAGCGTTGCAAGAGGGAGCGGGAAACCTGCGGGAGTAAAGACAGTTTCGCAAGGCATCGACGACGAGCCGGATGCCCGGTTTTCGACTCGTTAAAATTCCACGATTATTCTAGGCTCGTCGTTTCCGGTTCCTCCGTGACCCGGAGAAAAATCGGTAACGGGCAGAGCGCGTAATTACATTTATATTGCGGCCATGCACGTGCTCGCGGACGGTCGTGACGAGGGTACGAACTTTGCTTTGTAAAAATTTCGACGGCCTACATTCCTGGTTACCTCACCCCTTCTTTCCTCCTTTCCAGTCGAAAGTCAATTCGCGAGCTTTAATTACGGCCTATCGGGCCCATCAACTTGATTGCGTTGTTTCAAGCCGATCGTGCATGCGATCTGATTATCGTTTTAGCGGCACGCGAGAGGGAGTAAAAGCAAAGCCACGAATATGAGCGCATACTTGGCCGAATCGCGAATAAGCTGGCCGCACGATCGAGTCAAAGTCAAATAAATATTCTCCTCATTGCGCAACCGGTATTGTCGTCTAAAAACACGACCCGTGCGCCGATTAAAGCGTTTCCACGTCAAATCCAAGGTAGACTCGCCTCGGCAAAAAAAAAGGACTTGTCAGTCCGTGGCGTTGCGAAACGTCGATTGCGTTTACCGGTAATTAATTCGTTCTCGGCAGATCGGAGATCGATCTACGAACTTTAATTACGTCTTACGGAGCTTATCGTCTCGATTACATTGTCCCAGGTCGATCATGCGCCCGTGCTCGCGTTCGATACCGCGCCATGCCGGGGATCGTTTGTACGATCTTTGGCAACCGTATCTGCTCCGTCGTGTCTGGTTTCTGTAACACATATATTACGTATAAGTGCATGCATGAAACGTTAACTTTCCACGTATGTTTCGACACAGCCCGTACAGGTTGTTTTACCACAAACACGGTAACCTACATGGATTATGAAACGCGCTCTTTTTCGATACCGGCTATTTGTTCGTGGAATACGCTCGAGGTTGTGCGGTGCATCGAGGCTCAAATAACGCTCGATGGATACTCGTTCAATCGATCATCGATGTTTTAGGAAATCCCGCGAAACGCTTAATATTTAACATTATTCTTTCGGCCAGGAACTCCTACGTATGTGGACGCACTAAGAGCAGGACTTTTGGAGGGGGAGCGTACGAGATTGAAGAGAATTCGTGGTAGTTTGGTCGAAAATTAAAAAAATAGGCACGACCGTCCGTGTCGTTTAATGCTACACACGACACGGCCGTTTACACGGTCTTTTGCAACTTTAGACGGTCTCCCGTTTCTGCTTTCCGCAATATGTACATATATTACGTCTACGCGCACGAAACACGAGGCAGACTTTCCACCCACGATTAAGCACGAGCCACGCTTCTTTTCGTCGCACGCGCGGCGTGTGGTACGCTCGTGACCGGCCATTTCGTAAATTGGATTAACGGTCGTGCAGGCCAGATAATTGACCGCCAGTAATTCGTTTCTGCGGTTCCTTTGTTGCACGGTGCACGCAAGCACCCTCTTAGTCACACCGTGGCGCATTCGCGCTTTTAATTTTTCTCGAGTTGCAAGTTAATCGACCCGCCCAAATGCGATTGGCAAATCATAAAAGTACCCGTCGAGTAACCCGATTGGATAATTCACCCCAACATTCGTCGTCTCTCTAATCGCGCTAAATCGTATCTCCTTTCATTGAGGAATTACAAAAAAGGGATCTTTTTTATTAAAAAAAAATTATGCTTTAGATTGAAAAAAAAGGGGAGTTCCATCCGTGGTACCGTGACACGATATACTGCCATCGGTTTGGAGCTGATCGAGGTACGTGCGTAAAAACGTGCCGTCGATCGAGCAGAAGGTAGACCGAAAGAATTTGGCTTTCAATTTGCATCGATGGCCATTCGGTTTTTCGCCGGACGCGGACCGCTCGGCCATCGGGCCTTCGTTCGAACCAATTAATACCCCGAGCCGGTTTAGCCGAGCGATATGGGTTTAGCAACGTTTGCATTTCGATAGACGGGGCGCAGTATAGGCAGGAAATTCATAAGCCACGCGCGTTGGTCTATGGTATAAAATCGATTGGCAAAATCCACGTAGCGGCGAACCAATCCTGCCACTGGTGCTACGGGAACTTGTTTTTTCGCCACGCCGCTTGCGCCACGTTGCGTAACACCCTTTTCCTTTCCGGGTATGTCGCGTCAACGGGCGGATAAAAATTTTCTTGTCTCGCGTTACGACACGCGCGCAACGGTTCGGTGTTAAGGTTGACATTTTGAGCGAGAGCGACCGTCGGGTTTGCCGTATCAAAAGCACTTTTGACGAATAGCGCTTGCCCCCGCCTCTGCGTAACCCACGTGCACTTCCACGTCTCTGGGTTTCTCTCTTTTCGCCGTCTATATATCGCAAGAGTGACCCGAAGACCTAGAAATTTGTCCTGCTTCCTCGTATCGCATTAAACTCGAACGCCTGGTCGATCTATCTTGGGCTCTCCGTAAAGTCGCGACGTGGTCAATGCTTCGTTCGAGATAATGGCGCGGTATCCTGGACATCGTCGAGGAGCACTGGTGTGGGAGGCATTGGAAAATGACTCGTTAGCGGTGCCGGCGAACATTCGTAGGTTGTGGGACTTAATCGTACTACCGGTCATGCGGGAATGTGTTTTTTTGCCCAACCGCCGGCGTATCTTGCGTAACAACCGGTTATGATTTCTTTTCCGCGTATTCAGCTGACCGAATCGAAGGCATCGGTAGTTTCGGTTAAGAGTCAACGATCAAAACTTGGCTAGGCGCTTGAGAAAGTACGAGTCGATTCGAATTTTGGATTTTAACGTCGCTCGACGAAAGCAGAAAGAGATCGGATCACCAGAAAGAAAGATCTTCGAGAGATTTCGAATCCGCTTATGACCGACCGTCCTTGCATCGTAATGAGAGACGCAAGAACTCCACCTACGTCTTTTCTTACCTCTCAAATGTCACGGAGAAAGGCCGCATTACTCACCGCGAACATCGCGAAGGTAGAACCGTGCAGAACGAATATGTCGACCCGCACCTGTGCGATTTAATGTCTCCCCTCCCGGCGCTCTGCCTCTTTACCTTTAACGTCCCGGTGTTTATACCTTCGCCGGCATAATCGCATTCGATAAACGCCTCTCGGTAGGCAGTTTCATTTGTCGCGCCGGATTTTACTATTTTTCACTCGTAAACGCGCTGCTAATGGTCGATTATCGTTTATCCCTTCGTATATCGCTTCGAAACGGGTCATCGAGACAAGTTCTGAAAGCGGACGTAACCTTACAACGGCCCGCTTATCGAGCGGTCTAATAATGCGGTCTTAACTCCGAGTGAAAAGGGGTTGGCATTAAGACTCTCGACACCTCAATATCTGGGTAAATACGCGCGATCTACGGTGCAGCGGGCGTGGAAAAATTCTCGGCTCCTGGATATCGCCGATTGGTCCAGTTAAGGCAACCCTTGTATCGTAAGTAGATCTGGCATTGTAAGGCTGCTCCGCTAATTGAATACTGGCGAAACTCACAATAGGAGTGGGGAGGGAATGCGATGATCACTTCCAGACGGAGATCATCATACCCAGCCGAGGTTTATTTTTGCCCTTAGCCGAGGCAACAGGAACATGAATGAAAGGAAACGATAGGCAAATTGCCAAACCGCAAATTATTAATAACTTAGGGGGGGCGGAGGAGCTGGAGGGTTCAATCACGGAACGCCAGTGCCCAGGAACGTCTCCTCGTGCCATTCCATTCCATTCGAAGCGACTAACGCAAGGGCTCGAGTACTCGAGGGAGTCGGTCTTAATCCTCGAGTCGAGTATTCTTTATGATCCGTTCCAAACCACCGTGTGTATAGCGCGTATTTTGCATACGGACGAAATTTATGCGCGACGCGTGGAATTTTAATCTCTATCGTCCTTGTAGATTAAAAAAAAATAATAATTATTGTACGAGGTCGTATTAAAAAATTCGCGTGAAAGTTTGATATTTCAATCGCCGTACAACCTCCAGGGTATAATATCGCGCATATTTCAATGCAATTTTATACGTATAGTGGACGTAATGGGCGCGAGGAGACACACGTCGGTTATCCGCCTGCTTTGAACGCGAAACTCCGAAATATGTAACGTCATGTTCAAGGTCCGGGTCATGCGAAAAAATATGACGAAGACGCCATATGGCGAACACGTGTTTACACGCGGCACGTTTCCGTGCATTACCCTAGACCGAAATACGAGTAAGACCATGGATCGTACGCGGCCGCGATATATTTTTGGAATTAGTGTTCCACCTCGATGTCTGCTAGGTACAAGGGTCGTAAAGATCTTTGATATTTGTCTTGGAATATCCCCCGGCTGCTGGCATGGCCGGCCTGCCAGATTCCGTGGAATTGCACCGGGATAAGTGGATCCTGCCCGCAACGATCCGATATTCGTTTCGCATAATGCGTTACAGCCTTTCGACTAATTTTGGACTTAGTCGTTTCAGATTCCTCGCTCTTCTGGGACCGAGTCTTTCGTTACACGCGACTCGTAGGAATGTTTTAAACTTGACTCGACTCGCCAAGTTCGATATATCGTACGAGTAACGGCTTAAGTCGTTAGAAATAAAGTCTCGATGGGATTATGAAAAATCTATTTATATATAACGGAGGACCGAGCAAAGGTGTTTATATGGATTCATTCCAAGTAGAACTGCTTTTCCATTCTTAGAAGCATAGATTAATTTAAAACGTCTCGGGAGCAGCAGACGCGGCTTAAACGGCGATCAATCTCGCGAGACGTTTTCAGCCATAACCGATACGTTTGGCGATCGGTGTCGCGAAAAGTAGCCGCGCGAAGTGAAAGTAAAGCCTTGACAAAACGCGCAAGACAATGCGCGCACGCTCGTAAATCTCTTTCAATTAGACGCATCCGAAGTCTTTCGGGAGAAACCCTAGCATTTCCCCGCTATCGTATATCATCGTTACAAAGTTGTTAAACCCACAGAATTTATATAACGAGGCAAAGCCTCATCACCATTAAGTTTCTACGATGGTTAACGAAATCACGATCTCGCTGAATTCCAACCGCGCGTAATGTCCCTCGTTCGCGCGGCCCATCCGCGTTTTGAATATATCCGAGGATATTAATGCACGGGTAATAACGATAAAGCAAATTCACACTTCTCGTCGCATCGTACGATGATTTACGTTCGAAGGACCACGGTCGAACGAATTGTTTATGCCTTTAATTATTTTCAGCATTACCGGCGCAAATTTCTCGTGCCATTTTCTCGGCCGCGATTACTCATCGAACCGAACTTTTAACGGCGCAATTCGACACGCTCCAAAGGCGTATATATCAGCGCGTAACGATGCACGCAGGGCGTTATGAGAGAAGATCGACGTCACGTATACCACTTAATCACCGTTCTCTCGCTAGTCGATGGCCCGATGGGGGCTGGATGGGCGAGCTGACTGGATTGATCGAACGACTACAAATAAGCGAGATGCGTCTCGATCTCCGTCGATTATACGCCTCGTCGGGCTTTCGTTTGTACGTTTTTCACCGACAGTGGAAGCGCGCGCCGTTAAGAGATAATTGAAAATACCGATACGCGGCACCTTTGCGACGCCCTCGAACCTTCGTACCTTCGAACCTTGAACGGCCAGCGATCGACCATTCGCGATGAGAGTCGCGATGGGCTCGGAAAGGAAAGAATAAAGGCTGGCCGATTACCGCCACGAAATGGCGAGAGAGAAAACAGGGCCAGCTCCGCGGTGTCGTGGGTGTTCGAGGCGGATAAAACGGCGCGAGGAAAATTTCTACCTCGGTCAGCTGCCACATCGCCGACGGTTTGGCGGCGCGGATATCATCGTAGCTATTTCTTCTCGACCCACTTCCGCGCCGATCAGCCTCGGTTGCAGGTTTCTCTCCTCTCTGGATGCGGCAAGTGCAAGTGACACACTTTAACCGGTGTACCTCACGCATGTCGCTCTCGGCGGTTTCGAAAAAAATACGAGCCGCACGAGGAGAAGGAAAGAGAGAGAATCGATACACCCGAGAACCCATTATCGTGACTCCTCTGAACTTCCATCGTCGTTTCCCGCCTCGATCCTATCTACTATGCAGAGCTGCACGCTTCTCGGTGAATTACGTTGCTCCTGCCCGCGGGGGAATATCTCTGGATTGTACTTTCTTTGGTAGCCATGCATCGTGGGAAGGTAGAAAGGTCCCCTGCGAAACATCGGGCAGGGCCTCGGTGGAAAGTTAACGATCTCGGTGATATTACATCGGAGTCTATTAGTCCAGGAATCGGATAGGGGATGCGAGACGACCGCGGACGGATCTCGATCGTCTCGGATCGATCCAAGATTACGAGAGGACCGGCGTACCGTCATACGCGCTGCGCGTACACTTTCTTCGAGCGAGTCGAAAAAGACGTACGATCCTCCTCCTCGGCGTTATCGTAAATCGTAAATCACTTACCAACCAGGAACCCTTTAAGCGCGTTTGTCACGTACACGCGTGCCGATAACGCCCGGCAATTAGTCGCCGTCCTCCTCGCGCTTGCTATTTCCACCTTCCGTATCTAAAGTCATTTCCGTGCGTATAATATTGCCGATTATTTTCCCCCCGCTCCTTCGCCCTTTCACTTTCTCGATTCGTAATTAGCCCCCGCACTCTCGCAAAGAATCGCCCGATATTCCTATACGCGTATCTAGGAAAAAGCGGAACGAGTTTCGCGCGCTGCGATCGACGGGCGTTGACAGGGCGCTCGAGGTAATTATCGAGGGTCGGTGACGGCTCGTAATTACGCGTCGAAACGTCCATCGACGTCGAGTGCTCGGGGAATTTCATCGATTTCGACGCTTCGAGAATACTCGATCGCATCGAAAGGCCCGGTCCGCGGGATATCTCCCTTTTACGATGATTGCCACCAGATTTACGCGGACAGGCTTTATCGCGCGTGCCAACGATTCGGGTAAGGTTCCATAATAAATACGGAGATATGGATATAATAAGTAGCCGGCGGCGCGGCGGGCGATAAATAAGGGGAAATGCGGGTAATCGTCGGAGGGGGGCGTATAAATTTCGGTGATAACGCCGATGCCCTTCCGCTTCCACGTAAAGTCCGGCTTCGCTCGCTCCTTGCAATAAGTTTCGCGGCGGATGGCCGGATCGCGCGATAACCAGAGATCCCGCGATATCAGCGGGGAATCGTTACGCCGATTTTTCCACCGCGCGCACCGTGTCCCGCCGACTAATAGATTTCTCGGCTCGTTACGCGATATTACCCGCGTCGAGGTTCGAGCGTCGGGCGTAATTGCGGTACGCGAAACAATATTAACGTTAATCGTCTATATTATGCCATCGGTGCACGAGGAGGAGAAACAAAAATGCGAGTTGTATATCCGAAAAAAATCAATCTATGGGTCCAATGTGGAGAAAATTATCGGAATAATACAAATATTATGCCATTCCGAAGAATCGTACAATAAAAAATACAAGCTGCTCCCGCATTCATCTACGCTGCATATCGATCGCTCCAAAGAGACGAACAAACCGTTTTCCGTCTTCCTTCTGGAACATTGGCCGACGCTAATTATGCAAAGTTAGTCGCAACCCTCGGCGGAAGACTATCGCGAATGGCCGGGAGATGGTGGATGGAACGGGCTGTAATTATGTCCACCGTTTAACGGGTACGCTCCAGCTAGGTATTCGCCGAGGAATTCCGATTCTTTCTTCCTACGCTCGTCCCCGCGTGATTTACTTATGTCCCCGCATTATCGGTCGACGATACAGGCGCATGCATAAACGAGGAGCGCGCGACGCCCCGCAGGGCGAAAGTCCGACTGGCGAACCTCCGTAAAAATCGGCGGATTTTAACGATTCCGCGTACGGCGTGAATCACCGCACGACACGATCCGAGTTAATGAGCCTGGGATTCCGTTAACCCCGGGCCCTCGATCGGCCGCGCAAAATTCGTTCGCATTCTGCGCCCGTATCGGCGATGCATCTCGGCGAGGGCCAAGTCGGAGGAGGCCGAGCGTGCGCCTTTAAAAGCTACGATACTTCTTAGGCTTTATCGCGTCATCCTCCACGGTGGTTCGTTCTTTTTTTGTTCCAGGGATATTGGTAAGCGGGGGAGAGTTCTAGATTCCAAAGGGAATATCGTTTAAGCGTATTTATTTTTATCGAACTTTCGAGCTTCTCCTCGTCGTGGATCAATTTTCTTTTAACCGTTTGAATACGCTTTTTTACATTAATGTTGTAGAAAGGAAGAACGAGGTGCGGATCTTTTGTATCGCTTTGGAAATTGCCGGATCCAAGTGCATTCGTTGAAAGTTTTTATTCGGCTGACCCGAGGCCCGATTTTATGGTGCCCGCCCACAGGATGCATTAACGTTCGCATTGCGTTGTCATTATCTCTGTCATTCCCAACTGCCATTATCATTATTACTTGGATCCTTGTCGGACCATTATCAAGTATTACGAGCCGCGCGTTCCTCGTGAGAAGAATAGACAGTAAAGTATATTCCCGTTCCTCGTTGTCGTGTCCACATCGATTTACTTTATTGCTCTCCCTTTCACTACGACCACGAAATCGCAGCGACGAGCCGGAGGACAAAGCTTTAAAACTCCTTCCTCTTAGCCCCACGCTAATTCCTTGGTCGATAACGCGCTTTTTGCGACACGGTGCATTACGCGCTGTAATTTACGTCGATTAGGCCCAAAATGCATTCTTGAACTTAATTGGCACGGAAGAGGGAGCGCTGTGGTACCTGCGAAAAGAGTTTCACGAATATCGTACTTCGGATCTAATCTCCGGTTGGATCGTTGTTCATTAAAGATTCTTAAATAAAGAATGGTAAATTGCGTGCTATTCGACTAACAATACCGTCCCACAAAATTCCTTTTAGCCCGCGGCGGTATTTTGGCTGCAGCGGGCCACGCGCTTTTACGGAGCGCTCGTGCTATTAATTATCAAAGTCGTCGGAAGGGAACCGATGTGCGCATAAGAGACGTCGTTACATAACTCGTACGTGACTCGAAGATATTGCACCTCGTGCCCCGAAGGCGCCGAGGTCTCGAGTGTCGAGGTTTAAGTTCAAACCGGGGGAATCTGCCTACCGGACGAGAATATGATCTTTCACGGGGAATGCGGCCTTCGGTGGAAACCTACTTTGGCCTTGTGTTCATTAAGGAATCTTACGGCTATCGATTTTATTATCCATAAGTACCTTCTTTTAACGGCCTGTCGCTTGCGCTACGAACACCGTGTTCGTTAACGTATTTAATGTGATCGCACGTAACTCGGTGAATGGATCGTTAATTTTTCGGGGGGTATTAATTTGGTGCAATATTTTTATTTCGCCGCGCGCGATTCAACCGTTACCGCATCTAGGAACGACGCACACCTACGAGTGTTTCGTGGAGAATAGTGGGCGCGAATGATCTTTGCTTCTACTCTAGAGCTTCGCGGAACTCGACACGAAAACGTCCTTGTATTTCTCAAAGATCGCGTCTCCGCCGAGCAAGGGATAATCTCGATCGACGATGCGTGATCGGTTCGTGTTAATCTCAAGCAGAAGAAAAAAAGCGATTCGCATATTTGCCGAGCTAAATAGTAGAAAAAATGGCATCGATCCGGTCAGCGAGTTGATCGACAGGCATCCCGATCGCGTCCTCGCGCGGAGGAGTATTTTGTCCACTTAAGCCCCGTTCGTCCTTTTCTCCCTGCCTGGATAAAGCCGACATTGGACTCTTTGTGAGCCGGTAAGCCGATTAACCCAGATGTATGCCTATACGCGCACGTAGGATTGGTTCGTATGCTCGGTACCGTTACTGCACCAAGATAACTTTTTAATTATCGCCGGCCAGCCGTCCTTTCCAGATAATCGCAAACGTGTATTTTAAGCGCGCGTATAAAATCCGCAGGATCGGCGGTATAAATTAACGTGCACGTTTCGATTAACCTCACGGCTCTCAAGGTCCGGAGAGCCGATTACCTAACGAGACACTTTGTTCCTCGTCGTTATTGTCGAGCGTTTAGGTAACACGGTTACGACGAGTGGAGGACTGCGAGCATAAATACCGAATGGAACGAGCAAGGGAGTCGCGCCGCTAAAGATTCGTAGGTGCTAAACGATGTTGGCGTTAAATGGAACGTCGCTCGAACCTTCCTTCCGTTAAATTAATTAACGCGAATTACTTGCGAAACGTGTGCGCGGTAGAGGTTTAAAAAGGGAGCAGCGCCATTCGAGCGGAATACGTCTATGGTGCCGCCGATGCTTTCCAGTTCGCCACACGTCCGCGGCAGACGCTCGCGAAAGTCTCCTTCCTTTCCGAGACATTTTTACGAGTTCATCGCGATGACAATTTTCTATTTGCCAGAGTGCCATTTCTCTCCGGTTGCTTTCCATCGAACATCGGCTACCGCCTGTCGGAGTCACTGAACTCTCGTTGCAAAATGCCAACGCATCGTCGGTGAGAAACTCACCGGCGATGTCCTTCCCGCGTGTCGAGAACGAATCTTGTCAGATTCATTAATACCTTTTTCACACGCGGCTGAAATGTGTACCATAACGAAAGTCATCGTACACGCACTCGAGTTTGTTCGTCTTAATTACTCGAAGACCGGAGTACGGTGATAAGAACGCCAGACGACGATGATTAATCACTAGATTACGCGTACGATAGATTTCGAGCCTCGCCGAGAAACATTCCGGTAATTTCCAAAATTTCAGAAGAGGAACTGAGAATTATCGTTTATCGATCAAATATTCGCATTATATTAAAATATATCACGTTTACTTCAACTCGTTTATTTTATTTTTACGTACAACGTTCGTTGAAACATCTTACGCTAATCGCTCTTAATCAAAGCACTTGCACTGTTACGAGGAAAATTATTAAAATGACGTTATTACGACACACGGGAGAAGGTGTCACGCGCAGAGTTCAGGGACGACGGCCGTGTCACGCGCAGCCTCCGGCGGCGATTAGGGCCCGCGACTTCCGTGCCTACGGGTCCCAACCTCTGCCCGGCGTATCCCCGATTCCGCATCCTGGCTGCGCCTCGTTCCACGCCGATTTACGTGTATCTTGTCCTGGCGTAACGAGGCGTTGCGCAACGGCTTCGGAGGCCGGCGCCGTAGCGCCGGAGTTTCAGCGCTACCGAGCGCCGTTGTCGCTGCGCATAAACCCAGCTACCCTCGGCCACGAACCGGCGGCACGAGATAGCGGTGCTCGAACCGTGCTTCTATCTGATCGTCACGCTGCCATACCGCTCGTAGATTTCGCGCACGAATATTAACGGTGCGCTCCAGCCGTGCCGGCTTTACTTGCCCGCTCTTTACCCCCCCTCGACCGCGCCAAAGCGCCGTGGGGCTCATTCATGAATACGCTTTGACGGTCCTTCCCGAATTTCGCCCTCGATCCGTCGGATCTCTAGGTAGCCTAATTGGCAGGATGATGCGCCTCGAGGATATCTCAAAATCCTTATCTCCGGGCTCCAGGAATAAGCAGCGTTAGAGGCCAATTGCGGAAAGTCAAAGTCGTGGTAGTGAATTTGAGTCTTGCTTCGAAGAATATTTCGGATATACCGGAGCGTGATGTCTCTCTCGTCTCGAGGGTGAGGGATATTTTTCAAGTCACATCGAACGTTTCTTCCCTTACACCGCTTGCCTTCTTCGAGTCGGCGTATCGTACGGTAACGGGGCTTCGACTCGTATGCATGTACCGCTACATTTCCGCCTAAAGATCTTTGTTTCGCGCGTAAAATTATCCGCTGGCTTTCGACGTAACAGGATTTCGATTAAAGCGGTAGAGGTAATTGCGTTTGGCGGTAGGAAAACGCGAAAGAGCGACCGAGCGGTTTATCGATCGACTCGGTGGGGAGCGTTTTTGTCTCGAGGGTGAACCGATGGGATTGGAAGGTGCTCCGAAAGGATAGTTAGGAATCGGGTATCGAGCGGAGTGGCGCGATCGATCACGCCGAGAGAAGAATAAGGAACTGCGAGAAGTGAAGGAGGACGCATAAACGGGGTATTAGCGAAACGTTAGAGGGCTGTGGCGTAGGAGCCGTTAGATCGGGATAAGTGAATCCCCATGGGGTAGAGAATAGAGCGGCCAGATAAGCGCCAATAATAATGAAGCCGGATCCCATTAGGGAACGCCCGATGTAACGTTTATGTTAATCCGCGCTTATGTTCTCCACGCCTCTACATTCCTGCAGGCTACGCGATATCGTACCGTGGCGCACACCCAGCCGGATTATTTGATTCCCGGAATTAAAGCTACCTGGCTCGATCGCCGAGGCTCGAATCGTATCTTCCGGTATCGTTAGCGCACGATTTGCGCATCCTGGATGAAGATCGAAAAATCGGGGGAATCGATCGTTCCACCAGGACGCTCTCGGTTTGTTTTTGTCGGCCGGCCGTCCACCGAGCGCGAGGACTACGTATAGGAATCGCTTGAAAATCCCCCGTACCGCGATGCGTACCACCTGCGTTTAGCCATTACCATAAATTCCACGGTTATCGCCATAAACTTCGACTTGGCCATCGATGTTATATAGTCGCCAAACGTACGAGGTTGCGAGTTTCGCGGTGATAGACTCGACCACCGGACCAACACCCGATCGTTTTGCTCGGCCAAAAGGAAGATCGTCCGGTGGAGACCAATTAACGCGCTGTCGTTAATCATCCCGCGTATTTGCGTTTATCTTTGATCTCCCGATGGCAATCATATTATACACCCGCCTCCTCGCTCCCTCAGCTCCATCCCTTTATCTCTATTTCCATCCGTCTATCTATCCATCTCCCCCCCCCCCCCTCGCCGATCCCGGGAGGAAGGAAAGCGCCGGAGAGGGTCGTAAATCGTTTAAAAGCGCGGCTAAGTATGATATTCAATGAGGGAAATATCGAATGCCACGTTGGCGCGCGGTCGCCCCTTTGCGATCGTAAATCGCCGGTATAAACACATTATTGTGTGTGTAAGTGGGTCATTAATATTCCCGACATCCGTGGGAACCCAGCATTAACGGCGGGCCGAGGGGCCCTTCGCCAATCCTGCGAAACCACCATTGGTGCCCGCCGGATCTCTATCGGCGTTCGAAAATTTCAGGCGGCTCTCGCATCGACGCCATCGACGTGCCGTTACCGCCTCGCCGTACCTCGTATAATTCGCGATTGTTCCCAATCGATTCGAGGCTGAGTCAAATGCGTTTTTAGCTCCACAAATTGTAGAGCAGCGGTTCCTTCGCGTACTTTCGCATACGCGCTCGCGGAAGACAGAGTTCTGGCCGATGGAGGCCTTCGAGAGAAACGAATTCCTCGATCCCTCAGTTCCGGAGGCCTGGAGCATTGCGAAAGTACATCCGCGTCGACGATCTGTTACCGGGAATCGAATTACAGCCCCCTCGAGAGGGAGGAACCGGGGAGGAGCGTGGTAATGGTAAATTATCGAGAACTACGTAGGAAAATCAATTTGGAAACCGCAACGACCGACTATATTACACGCGCATTATGCTCCTTCTCTCGTGCTTATCCGATATGTACGGGCACATGTGCGTGCACGATTCTCGTTAGAAGGCAAGAGTTGCGCGGAGCCCCAAAGTTGCAAAGAAATTTCCTGCCCCCTTCCTCGTTTCGTCACGCTACGTGGTTATCGTGGATGTTGCTCGCCACGGCATTATTTCTCCGGGGGTTTACGAAGACACGCTTGATAGGACTCGAGGAAGCTTTCGCGTTGGACGCACACGTCGGTCTCGATGTCTTAAACTACTGAATCGACGACTCGATACGGGAAGCAGTCGCCGTAACTCTTGCGTCTCGATGATCCTCCATACTTTGGGAATTCTCCTCGAGGTCATGGCCCAATTCGGACGAACGTTTGCCAACGCGGCTATTCTTTCGTCCCTTTAATTACTTTCCCACTGCACAGGCTCGCTGAATGAAAGACGGACATTTGTACATATACGGAATTCGAATTACGTCGGGGAGAAAGTGACTTGCATCGCGGCGTGATTCCTACTCAGTTTTGCTCGCGTGAGGCACGAGACGATTCTCACGAGCGTTGCGGAAGTAAATCTCACGTGACAAAAGACGCGAACAAACGCCGATTCTCTATCCCTCGACGAAATTATCGGACGACGTTTAGGCACAGCATTTTCGGTTATCGTTGCAAATCCCCAACTACCGCGTCTTCCATAGTTTGCAAATTCGAATGATCAAACGTTCAGCAATCTCGCGATTCATCGACGAAGCTGAGAATCTACCATTCAAAAATCTAAGTTCAATAGCCTTCCTGGCATTTGGTGAGAGTTGCCGGGCAATGTTGCATTACGTAGTATTGTTTTCTTCGTGCGACACCGTAGGAAGTCATTTCAGCGTCGCGTGTTGCGATCGATTAATTAAATTGAATTAAAGTATACTCGATGGAACGCGGGCGGCCGCTCGCGTAGATGTCCATGGAATTCGAGTTACGTTACGGAGAGAAAGTGCCTCGGATCGCGGGTGTTCCTACGAATCCCTATCGCGTGATGCACGCGGGACGATTCTCACGCGCGAAATCGCGAGAAATTCCGCGAAGGAACTTTGGAGTAGGAAAAATTTGGAATAGGAGAGGAAGGGCGACGAGCCTTGGGCGAAAGGAGGTTGTTCGGTTGCGTGTAATGCCCGTTCCACGAGTACGAATACTTCTAGGTCTTGCACGCGTAATCGCTTGGCTGCGAGAAAAATGGCGAAAACCGCGGCGAAACGAAATTGAGACCACCGCGTGCCATAATGAGATACAGACCTGGAGAAGTAGTTGAAAGGAACGCGAATCTTTACGGATCCTCCATTTTTGTTTCTCCACGATAACGAGAAGGTGCATCGATTACACGGTGCACGTTATTGGGCGTGTAGATCGCGTACACGTAGAGAGAAGAAAATCGGCGATGCGCGGACCGTGCACTGCCCCTGTTCTTAGGTAGGCGAGGGGACAGGAAAAGATCGCCGATTCGAGATGCCCCACTTTCTCGCGATGCAATTAACGTAGCCCGCCGCTCCGATAAGTGCATTATACACGAGAGTACACCTACGGGGCTTCCCCCATCTGGTTCCGCGATGGTATACGCCGATAGAGTTTGTGCCACAGGAATATAGACCTTTCGGCCACGATCTTGAATAGTAGGCGAGAGTAGCGACACCCACGGATTAATACAGGGCGGAAAAGAAAGACGGGAGACGACGGAAATAATAATCTACCAGGCATATTTAATACGAATTTCAAGATTCGTGGATCGAAAGAGGCTATCTACGACAACGAGGCGTACATATATTTCTTGTCTTCGATATTGTTTCTTACAAGTCCTGTATACCCATCGATCCACGAATCGACGCAGAGGTGTTATTCTCTCTCTCTCGAGGGCTCACTGTCACGCAGGATGGGATATCGTGCAACGAGTTCGCGCTTACTTGTTGCATCGCTTTGTGTCGTGAAAAAAGTGGGTCACGAAGATACACCCAGAGTAACTTGTCATTTATCGACTAGTTTTTTCTCATCTTCCCTTTCCCGTGATTGGGGAAGAACTCTGAAGCGATCGATCCCGGATCGTTTGTTTTGCGACCCATGGGAATTATTTACGTTGTTTGCAAGATAACGGGCGGTAACACTGCTAGGTTCGAGTCCGCTTTCTCGCAAGGTATCCTCGATAGAGCGCGATCGTTAACACGTTGCCGGTCGTGCTGGGTGGTTAATAGTCGTCGTTTCGTGGCACGTTCCACGTGCGCAGGGCGTACGTGATTAGCGAGAAATTATATTTACGATGCTACGTGGGCGGCGCGTAATAAAGTCGATCACCCGCAGTCGCGAGGACTTCCGCGAGGATCTTTCCGCGAGGGTGTGACGGCCGCTCTTATCGATGATTTTCGTCCTACGTCCCGACGGGAAATCACGGAGAAATTCGATCGCGGCACGCGAGCCAATGAATAATGGCGAGCCGTAGCGCGGCTAAGCGCGATGCAACGTGAAACCCGATCGTTTGATTTTTAAATCGTCCCCCCGGTCTTTATCCTCCCTTTACATTATGACGGCCATGGCTGTCAACGCACCTTGATTTTCAAACGCGGAAACGATTCCGATACTTTTAGGCTCGATACAACGGTACATTATCCGACTTGGCGAAGCAAGTTTAAAGAGTGCGGCAAATACTTATTAACTTCTTCGGGGAAAGGCAGCGATCGATGACGCTTGTTTTCCAGAGTCGCTTCGACATTGAACACAAGAGGATAGGGACGAGGTTAATCGGATCACGCCCTCAAAATTTACTCGACGAGTTAACATCGATACGGCTAGAAAAAGTAACCGGCTTTCGACAGACACGCCATTTTTCAAGGGTTTCTTCACCTTGTCGGACAACGCGAAATCTCCGACATCGACCGATTCTTCTTCGTAGCGGCTCTTCCACAGCCGCAAACCGAACACTACGAGTCGCGCATAGAGTCGTGCTTATGCATCGTACGCGTGGACGCAAACACGTGCCGACGTCTCTCCATCCGAGGAAGCGGATTCGCGCGTGGTTTGGCAGAATCCCGAGGGACGAAGGGCCGGCTGAACGGAGCGTTGTACGCGATCACGGCGTGTCCGTGCCGCGGGTTCGATCGTTCTTGCGCCGATAGATATCCCCGGGGTGGATGCACGGTCCATCGGAGAGAGCCGTCTTTCCGCGCGATACGCCGAGGAAGACGCGGAGGAGATCCGACTCGAGGCCCCTCTTCCGAGGGAAGAGGCCATCGGCCTGACCGTGACCTAGCCACCGCTCCTCCGGCGAACACGCGCGCTCGTGCACGCTCCTACGCGCGCACACATGCGCGCACATGCACACGAATCCTCCGATCGTGGCCACTCACGATCCCGCGGATAGTTGACGCCGAGCGCGTCCGTTCCTCCTGCGTAGAGGCCCCTCGGACACGCGTGTACCACCATCTCGCGTGCGTGATTGCGCCGATAGTGAAACCGACCTGTACGAGAAACCTCCGCGAATCACCGCTTTCTCCCTCCCTCGCCCTCCCATCCGGATAAAAAGGCTCGCAGGAGGCACGGGAAAGGCGCGCGGTAAGAAAGCCCGATCAACCCTTTATCGCATCCCGTTGCCTGAAATCGATGAGCCCGGCACTCGCACCGAGCAACCTCTGGTCCTCGAGTATGGGGTGATTTAGGACGATTCATTATCGGGGGTACGTCCGTGCGCCTGTAGCAGGCGAGTTTCGTAGCTTCTCGCGAGACGGTCGCGCGATGAATGTTCACGGCGTGGAACGAATCGCGCCGAAGATGATGGGAGGTCCAGGGAGGAGCGAGCGTCGGAGTCCAGGCGGCTATACTCGCTTCGCGGAATTTCACGGAGGAGCGTGACCTTGGTAAATCAAGAGTAGAGAAGCCTACCGGGCGCGGCGACTCGGGCCACCGCGGTGTCTCCGATCGCGATCGTATACATCCCCCGCCCCCGACTTATAATTAACATCGGCATGGAATTCCACGTCGTACATATTCCCTCGTTTACTTTATTCCAAGGTCCGATATTTATACGCCCGGCCGTAACGACCGCTTCTATGGGCTAAAAATTCGCGCGGAGATCGTAAATACCGTGGACGTATGCGCGCCAGGATGATATCGCGTCCGGCAAATGAATCTCCGCTCTATTCGCGGCGCGTGCAGTCCCCGCGGGAGAGAGAAAAAAGGGGGAGAGAGGGAGAGAGGGAGAGAGAGACGGAGAGAGGGACGGGGGCAAGAAAAGAAGGACGGCATTGGGAATTTAATCGGCGTAAATCTGCCGGTCCAATTAAATTGATTCCATGCCTCTCGAGGCGTCCGGTATAACTGGAATCGCTCCGGTCACCGTCCGGATCATTCCCGGGGGGGAAATAAGTCCGGATGAATCCTTTCGTTAATTTATCGCGCCATTACTTTCGTGCCATTTTTAGACTTAGGAACGACCACCGGAATCCTCCTGGTCCGAGTGCGCGAGACGCGCGTGCAGCTTGTAAAGTATGCGCGAGCGTATATTCGTGCATTCGCGCCTAGCGATGGGATTAAACGCTCCGCGACGATCCCAAAGGCCTATTTCCCGAGCCAGAATTCACGCGACCGCGAGTTTTCCGCCGGCGGATCGTTTGGCAAATTTAAGAGACCGAGGGATTTGTAACTCTGGCAAAGTTGGCCGATGCGGATGAACGTCCGCCGTGAACCAGCATTGCGTGTTCCGTATATTATAACTAGTTAGAGGTGTCTAGATTACGACACCGTTTACGAGAATTTATGAAGAAAGCTCGCGCGTCTCTGCGCGCGTATAACGCCGAGACGCTTTATCGCGGAAAATCTTAGAGCGGCCGTTAATATACGATTTGGAGAATCACTCTTGTTCCACGCCCCGCCTCGGTCGACGAGTACTTTCCCCTCTGGAAGAAAACTCTGCGCTGTGTGCGTCGTCCGTGAGTAAAACGAATCTCTCGAACCTTCCTCCTCCCCCTGGTCGTCTTCGATATGTAGATCGCGACCGATTAGCAACGGACGTTTACGGGCTCTCAAACCGGTAGGCGTTGTTCTATTAGCTCTACGCGCGTTTCTATGGACGATAAACATGTGTTTATAACGCGACGCAGACCGTTTCTTACTCCAATATTTGCATACTTAACCGAATATATCAAGGACGTGGTCGTGCGAAAAAGTATTTATCGCCTCGTAAATCGCTCGCAAAGGTCGGATATGAGCGTTTCTTGCACGATCGCTTAAGTGCTACCGAAGGAGGGCAACGGTTGCTCCGCGAGGGGGTTATAAATCGAATCGAACTCACACACCGGCGATGAACTTTACGCAAGCCGTATCCGTGGACGATAACGTCGCGTTTCTTCATCGAGATTGAGCGATCGCGTTCCGACGTTTTGTTTAAAGTATCGATTTAACGCGACCGATATACTCCTCGAAGCAGCGAGCTTTTCTCTCGATACCTCGGGGCCGTCCAATAAAACGATCACGATCGTAGTCTAGGCGTATGGCAAAACCGCGAGAAGATCTCATTTTGATCTAGGACTACGGCCGAAGTCAGGCCCATCGCTAAGTGCGTGTAGCCCGTGTAATTTACACTCGGCGAGCCGCGAGGAGCCGCCTCGTAGTAAGAAAATACGCTGTAATAAACGCACAGCACGAATCGACGTCGTAACTATTAATACTTGCGCGATATATTGCCCCTTGGGCTCGTATCGAGAGTATCCGCTCTTGCCGGGTGTTACTCGGATCGAGAAACTTCATTATTTCCAACGGTTGGCCGCGCTCTTTACGTCCACGACTTCTTCGAATGAGAAAACGATCGATTTGAGATAATAATACGTTGGGAACCCTCGCCTTCTCTTTCGTTTCACGCACCTTTATTGATGAATTCCTATCCAAGCAAGGCCTCGAACCCAACACGCTTTCCGTGGTAACGAATCGAACTTCGCACGGCTGCTATCGTTAAATCGACGAGCGATCGAACGCGAGAATATCTTTTTCGTTTGTCTGCGACGGTGTGCTTCTTTGCGCTGGCAAGCGGACCGAAGACATCGCGCGAAATTGAATTTGACAGTGGCACGGGGTTCTCTTCGTACAGGAGAATCTCGATGACCGTAAAACACCATGACATAGTTTAATAAAAGGCCCGGCCGAGCTGCGAGCCGGGCTAGCATAAAGTCATCGTTTTATGTACCATAAAATGTTACGGCACTTCTTAGCGTGGCGCGTTCGTCGTTCGTGCGAAAAAAAAAGAAAGGAAGAAAAAAAGAAGGCGAGGGGGAGAAAAGAAAGACGCGTACGATTGTGAACTTGCTCGTGCGCCAGGTCCCGGTTTATGACCGAGTCGCGTCAAGTTTTGGTACGGAAAGTCGACGCTTCGTTCCCTCGTAACTCGCGCTCCTTCGAGAAGCATTCGAGATTTTCGCTGTAGGGAGGAAAAAAGGGGGAAAGAATCGCGTAATTGCAGCAGGATATCGAGGATGCCCGTATATCTTTTGTCGGGAGACACGGCGAATGGCGCATTAATGAAGGAATCTGGAGATTCCTCCGGTTGAGGCATCGCGAGTAATGCTCAGGAGGTGTGCAAGCTTACTCCCGTCCTGTAATTCCAACTGCAATCGGCGAGATCTTTTCGACGTTCCTCGCATTCTTATCCGTCAGAAATAAAATTACGCTAATCTTTCATTTCGCCTATCGTGAAAGGCCAACGGTACTTTTTCTAATCCAAGCGCGTCCTTCAAAGAATTCATCGGTTTCGCGACATTCTTCCACCTCCGCGTCGTACGTTTCGCAAAGTAAGAGGTACGACCTTCTTACGAATGCCTGCTTCGCTCGCCTCTCCTGCATAACTGGCCGGACCAAATGATCCCTCTCTCGCGCGGGGAAAAAAAGTTATTCGACACGAGTCCTCCCTTACGCCGGTAAATCTCTCTCAACGTTGGAATCCACGCGAATGCATCTGCATTCTCGTTCCCCCAAGCGTTTCATGGCCTTTGCTCTCGACCTTTCCATTCAGAAACGCAAAATTTCCCCCTCGGCGCCAAGTAGCGGCTTCGAAACGTCGTCGAGGCCTCTGCACGATGCGAAGGCGGAATCGCCGCGTTGGAAGAGCGTGCTCTTAGAAAATATTGCCTTTAACAACCTGCGAAGCGTATCGACGAGAGACGAAAAAGTGGGCGGTTAGGAAGATGACCCGAAAGTAAAAACGGAGGAGTAAAATGGTTTGTGGAAAAAGAAAAAAAAGGTTCCGCGCGAAGCGCTGCGGGCTCGTAACGTGCGGAAAATACGAGGGTGTTTTGGCGAATCGGCGGATTTATCGCGCGATTTGCGAGCTTTTTCAGCCGCGGCCGCGAGACAGCGGCTGCGGTTGCAGCCGATATTTTCAGAACAGGGTGCGACGAACATCTGCGACCTCGCCTTCGTCGTTCTACCTTTCGTAAAAATAGTTTCGACTTTTACATTTTCTTCGAGTTACGAGACATCTGACCCTCTTCCCCGGACAACCGTTTGACTGTAATCCTTCGAACGTCGCCGGGATGTGGGTCATCTCGATCTGGAGCGATCTCGCACCTCCCGAGCATCCTGCGGACCTAGAATCTCTTTATCGATCTCGCGATTTGCATTCCGCCTCCCATCCTGAATTTTTCAATGGCTCCTATAAATTTCGTCGGTACGGAATGCCCTGGCGGAACGAATTCTTCTCGACTTTTTTTTTTTTTTGTTATAAGCGGTCCATCTTGTCGAACGCGGAATGAACGATCGGCGTTGGAGTCGTGGGTGACGGCGGAGAATCGTAATAAAGGAAGGACCTCCTCGCTCGTGTTTCTCGTGCGGCTGAACCAAGCGCGAAACTCGCCTGCCGCGTCGTATCTTAATGCACGGTACGTGTGCAATATGGCAATGCCGGCTCGTATATCTGGGGTTCATCGTGGGGCCAGGGGTCGCGACCCAATCGCCAGAAATTCCTTTATCTTCATTCCTGCGTTTTTATTACACCCTGGCCGTCTCCCCTCCCGCGAAGCCTCGTTCGATGAACCTTAATTGCGACTCGCGTCTCTTTGTTACGCCGGTTACCCTTCTCCTTTGGCAACGACCGCGAAGAGCTCACGATGGATAGATGCTGACACTTCCACGCGGAAGATCCAGCCTCGAAACTCGCTCATCATCTTTCGCTCTCTTCCGCGTGGGACATACGTGCGTACCGCAGATTCAACGACCCACCGCGGACGATAAATTCCACGGTGAATTATAAACAAACAAATAATACCAGTCCCGAACTTTGCCCACCACCCACTGCTTTTTTTTTCTATACGATATACGCGATTTGCGATGGTCGAGAGTTAACGTGAAATAGTAGCTTCTTTGGGTCATTAAACTTGCACGGTCGAAGCTGAAATTGAGAGAAACGAACGATCGGCTCCAAAAGCCGGGGTCAAGGCGAAACTCCAGCGTGAAATCCTACCCCGTTATTTGAGACGGTCCTGAAATTGAAAATGCACAGCCCGTGCTCGGATACTTCGCCTCGAAATTGAAAATTCGGCCGGGCTTGCGCCGCCGATAATGTTACGGGAAAAAAATACCGCGATTACGTGTTGTTTAAGCCGCCCATTGCAACATCCGCATTACGGTTTTTATGAATTTCATTTATCGCCTCGAAACGGGCATAATTTCTGCACGCGAGGCCTTTTAATCGTTGTGGGAATTACATTTACTCAGCGACTGGTTAACGATGCTTTCCTTAGATTAACAGTTAGAGCATAACAGTAAAGTGTGGCCGAAGAAAGCGCGACTTTCGGCCGTAGTTAGCGCATTTTCTTCAACCGCGGTCAACGATAGCGATACTGACGCTCGGCGAATACGAGTGTTTCTTCCTTTTCCCACATCATCCTCCAAAATAATGCGATGCTAAACGAGAAAAGGAGGCTCGATAAAGTCCAATAACGCGAATCGTTTGCATCGAGACGTATCGTCCATTTAAAATCAACGGGAATATTCATTACCGCATTGCCTTGCAATAAATCCATCGCGACGATCTTCGCGCGTAGCCGTAACAAAGTGAAACCAATCTAAGTCAGCGATGTAACTGTACAAGCCTGGCACGAAACAGATACGTTTCCCGCGGAAGGAAGCGATCAAAGATAATTAAGAGCGTCGGCTGGTGCAAACAGATCTCGGGCTCGAGCTCGGTTAAATTTCTAGGACAGAAGCGCGGCCACGCATGATCTCTTTGGAAGGTTATCGGGGTTTTTCATCGAGATGCGAGGAGCGGATAGGGGATTCGTAAGAGTCCTTCGGCAATGATCTCCCTTCGGTAACGACGACCTTACGTCGGTCGGTAGCGATCGCGCGATCGGATCGTCGGCCGAGTAATTAAGGTTACGTACGTAGCAATTAGATGGGTACTCACTCGTATTGCAGTAGGCGCATCGCGCGCCGACGAGAAGAGCGTTTCCTTCGGGTTGATGAAAATTCATAAAATTAATAGCCGCGTTGAGATTAACGACGCGGCATCGCCGTTACGAGGCGCTCTGGCCGGCTCGCTTTTTCCGCCGAATTTCAATTTCTAATCCTTTCGTCATCTCCGAGGATGCGTTGGGTAATTAACGTAATGATACCGCTGCGTCGTTGAGCGCTCCGCCGACATAATTGGATCATAACTCCGGATAATACAACTACTCTCTCGAAATGGTCACGAGCGATCGCTCTTGCGCTCCTTTCGAGCGCGATATAAATTTGAAAAAGAAAACGTACAAATAAGCAAAGGACGTCGCCGTTTGTCAATCGACCTTTACGGGCAGTTAATTAAAGACCAGTATCGGAAAGCTCGGCGCCCATCGGGATGCGAGTACGTACGCGTTCGGGAATATCGAATAGCCTTAAAGCCGAATCAAATCGATCAGCTCGCGTTCGATCGCGAGATACTTGCATCCGATAAGTTCTCGAATAACCGCTGTGTAACGTCGGTATAATTTAGGCAGCGGGATGGCAATTATGGTATATTATACTGCGACGCGAGACCGGGAGATGTACGCCGCGTCGGTTTGCCATAAATCGAAATTACTCGCGCCAAGTCGTATCGCTGGACTCGGGGCGGGGGAAAGGAGCTTTAATGCCGCCACTTTTCTAGCCCCCTTCCGGCCCCGTGCCACCGCACAATGTCACGGGCCGGCCATTAATTTCGAGACGCTAACGCAAATCCACGTAATCTCCTTAGGCGCGGCTCGTGGCCCACTGGAAATGGCTTTAACACCTCGCTAACGAATCCGATGAAATTATGTTTACGGCCACGACCCAGTCACTTCTCTACTCCTCGGGATCTTAATGTAGGATAGACACGGAGCTACTGTCACGATAAAGGCACGGCTAGCAGGATATCGCGCGATGCCCGAAGCGGAGCCAACGAGAAACCCATTCGACGATTCGACTTGGCCGGCATTACGCGGTATTCTTCGCGAGATAAGCCGCAATTACCGTTTCGCGCGGAGACAAGGCGAGTCCATTGACGGCAATTTCGATACTCGCTCGTGCGTGGATAAGTAGAACGTTAATTAGGCACCGTTGGCCGATACCGGCTAATCGGGTTACTCGGCGAAATTCCAGGAATACGAGAAACTCGCGGCGAGACACAGGGGCGGCCGCTTATTAGCGGGAAAGTAAGAAAGTAATTTTCCGAAGACTTAAAATATGGAGTGATAAAGGCTCGTTCGGTGGCATTAGGGACCGCATACTCGAAGTCGCTGCCAGTTTTCTCTCGCGTTATTCAGCCGTTTAATCGCGGCGCCGAATACAAGGATACTTACACTCGAGCTGCGTGGATCGGGTATAATGGATAGTTGTAGAAACATTTAACGATTCTATACGCCACTTGTATCCGATCGATGGTACGTCGAGTCGTTCTACGCGCGTGTGCCTCGCGTCTGAGCTTTGTCGGTCACGGTTTCGCACGCTTCTTGGCATCCAGCCGCGATAGAATAATAAAGCGGGCCATTTTTCTAAGTATTCGAGTAACTTTGGATTTAATATTTATCAAGTTCGCGGTACTCGGGCCCGGGGTTGACGCCGTCCATACTCATAACTTTGGTCTCTCTCTCTTCGTACCCGCTCCGTGCACGTCCCACGGTTCCCTCGCGAATGCGCTCCCATGGCAGACGTCGGCATTTGGATATACAGTTGCATTGACCCGACAGTAGCCCCGGCGCGGCCGCTGCAAATACGCGAAAATGTCGCAAAAACGGTCACAGTTATACGAGTCTCCGGGCGCTCTCCTGCGGCTCGTTTACGAGCACGTAGACGTCGTACCTGATATTCCGGCTCCGCGCTCGCGGAAGAACGTGTTCTCGGAGGAGTCACTCCTCAGGAATCCCTTGGTGCCGACTCGGGACCGGCCTTGGGCCTCCTTGAGCTCGTCTCGTGTCAATACGCCTCGCCTGCAGCCTCTCCCCGCTTTGATATGCAGATCGGTTCCGACGCAACGCCCGAGCGAGCTTCCTTGAAAGGAGAAAACGAAGCTGCACTGCCCGGCGCGACGTCTTCTGCCTCTCCGCGATTAAAGCGAAACGCCCGCTCCGAGGAATCCTTTGCGCGATCCATCTGGGAAATTTCATCTGAGAAATTAAAGCGGGACGACGCAGAGCCCAGGCTCCACACTCGCGAAACGCCGATGGCCGTTTCACCTCGGCCGAGTCATCGAGGCAGGATGACGGAGGTACCGGCGGACCGTTAAAGCAGGAAACACAATATCCGCGTGATTTGCGTGGCGTGGAAAATTTCCGTGCTCCTCGTGAACTCGCGAGTGCACGAGGCTGAAGCCAACACCTGGGAACGAATTGTTTACCTCCTTCGTCGCCCTCGAGTATCGCGCACGAAGATCGATCGTCGATCGTTTTATATATCGGGTATATCGAGGAGAAGGGAATATCGGAATTCTTGGAAATTAGGTTCGTGGACGCAAAAGGTTCGATCTCCGTTGTTTACACCTAAATCTGTGGAACGATGGTGGCGGGGACGAGTCGTGCGAGGAGAAAGACCGTTAAGGCAGGAAATAGAAATCTGCGAGATTTCCGTGATATAGAAAATGGATGTAAATAATCGACGTCGTATCCTGGCACGTAGAAGATAAGCTTCCTCGTGCACGGCGGAGCGCACGCTATCGATAGAATCTCGGAAAACAGTTAAGCATAGTGCGATTTACGGCGATCCAGGGCTTTGGGTGTGTTGATCGAAATTCGCGAGTATGCGTGCCAGTATCGATATCGTGATTTCCGCCGACGTTGTTACCGGCTCCGCCCGTCCTCCTCGATTCAGCTTCGGCATCGTCGACCGGGGTATACAGAGCGTGTCGACATCACGGTCGTGGCTGTCGTCGATTCTTCGGCTTCCCCTCTCCATTACCTAAATGGCACCAGTGGCGTGCTTAGAACTCGGCCCTGCCTGAATTTCAAAACTCTGCCGCGGAACGTTACGAAAATATTTAAAAAGCGACTCTCGGGATTCTTTTTTAAAATCGCGCCTCGTAACAACGCGGTCCTCGACGAGAAGGAGGACGACGATGAATGGGCGAGGAAGTACACCGCGGTGCTGAGAAAGTTAATTAGCGCGGTTTACGCAATAAACGAAAGCCTCTAAATCGTCGTGCTAATCTCATAACCTTAGAGTAATTAATGACAGAGTTTTTGCTGGCGCAATGAGAAATCGTGCCGTAAAGTTTTTTTTTTTTTGACGTACCGAGCATACATGTGCGTGCGTGCGACGCGTTGCGCTAATTAATTAACTGGCAGAAAGTACGAGTATTTATGGGGGGGGGGGGGGAGACAAGAAAAGCGGTCGATACTTCCAACGAGACAGGGGTGGTCGTGTAATTTATTTAATCGCAGGTTATAGGCATTCGATCGTAGTTCGAAAAATCGAGGAAAACACGACTCTGTAATTTTTTTTTATCCGTATATTCCGATTCATTTGCATAAGAAATGTATTTACGCGGTAAAACCAACGGTGCGACTAGGTGCGCGAGAGCGTAGTTACGACGGTGAGTGAGTTTTATAGACAATGGAATCATTCGTGCATTCAACGAATTGGATGCATTGGGTCGTGAAGAACGAATTGCCAGATGGCAGCGTACCCCCATAGAATTGTAATCGCGATCGTAAATCGTTGGAAACAGTTTCATGAAAACGGAAGCGGAATTACCGCGTGCCATTTTGTCAAAGGCCTTCAAATTCCTCGTTTTTCTTCATTTCAATACCATTTCCATTATCGAATGACGGCGAATCTATTCGTAAGACTTATTAACCGATCGCGCCGGTATTAAATCCTTTTCCCCTCATTATTAAAAAAAAAAAACCGGCGACATGACTTGCGAAATGTGGTATTTCCTGACTACGCCGAGGTATTACCTCGACAAATACGTATAAAACGACCAAGTATGAATGCAGGAAAATCGCTAAGCTTCTCACGTTCTTTTGGCTGTAAAATTTGAAAGAAACCGTGTCAGCTTTAGCGTTCCCACGACACTCTCACCCTTTTTAATCACTGCACCTCCATGAGAATAAACGCGGAGGCCCACAGTCACATATCGACTCCGCGCGTTCTCGTCGAAAACGATTATCCGCGTCCAGGTTGTAGCCCATTACGGATTATACACGGTATTCATTCGTGCCTTGTCTTAATTCGAGCATTATGCCAATTAGCTACTTTCAGTTTCCCACAACGTAACCGAGCGGCACAGTTTTTATCCGGATACTCCTTTATTTGCTCTCCCGTCTGTCCGTGGCTTACGAGCGACGTTGGACGTACTTACGGCGAGCGTTTCGAAATGCTCGACCGTCGGATGCGACCCGCCGAAGGTGGATCGCTCATTATCTCCGATTGTATTCCGATTCGGCGACAGGGCCGATACGACGACGCCCTTTCCGTGTAATCCGTGTGCCGGGCTTCGATCTCGGTTGGCGTAATCACGAAATTAGTTCCGTCACGTGTACAGACCTGGCCAGACCGGTATACGGCTGCACGAAAGCCTATTTACGTAAGTTGTCTTAAACGCGGTAATCGCGTTACGATAAGAAGCGCTTAACAAGTCGCCGTGGAATTATCTCGTGTCATAAACACGACCCTCCACGCTCCCCTTTCTACCGGACTCTGCCGTTTCGATGGACGAACCCCGCCGAAGATCGCGGCCCGATTTGAAAATAAGCCGCGCTCGGCTTAAACGGCCAACCTTGACTCGGCTTCGGACTAGTTTCCCTCGCCGAAACTTTACGACGTCTCGTTCCAGCGAGCCCCAGTTTGTCGTGCTCGATAGGCTCGAAGGAACCGACGGAGCGAGGAGGAAAATGTCGAAATTGGGTGACGCTACGGTGCCCGACTCTTTTTTCCTCTGGCATGCGCTTGTATATTTTCGAGAACGACCGACCGTCGCGTCCTCGATGATTTCGATATGTTACGCGAGTTTCAGCTTTTTCCACGGGAGATTCTCCTGCATTTTCATTACTCGTTTTTATGCACGACCGACGAATGAGTTACGCTCGGATCAACATCGCAAACTTCGGCGCTTTACGTCGGGTGATCTTGGCTAAATCGTTGGACTGCCCGCGGCTATTCGAGGTCAAACACACTTTGCGTACTTCGTCGAGTCGGGATGAAATTGATGGCGTATTTCCCGTAGGAAAAGAAACGATTCGATGGAGAATATTTTTCTCCCAGGCCGCGTTCTTCGACAGCCTTGAAAATCTCTCAGCCGATCGAGAAAGCCAAGCGGATGAGGCACACTCCGAAATAGAACGTTCGCGGCGGATGCACCACGCAAACATAAGCTTGCTGCAATAATATTTGCTCGCGAAGCGTTATCGCCCGTTTTCTATGAGCGCGCCAAGAGCGGGAGGGGGATAGGCGAGCGGCGTTAAAGTTTCAAAATCGCCAGCCGTTGGAAATTAAGCCGGCAGCCAGGCGAGCGAGTTTTAACGCGGTAGCTTTCGAAAAGAGCGATGAACGAGCGGTAGGACTCGCTCGGTTCTCGCTTCTCCTCTCGATAAAGGTAAGGCGATTATTCCGGCAGGTTTGGCGCTGAAAAGAAAAATCCAAGAGGCGTCGTCGTCCGTAAAAGGAGAATGACGCGTCTTCGGGACGAATATCGACCTTGACGTCCTGCCACACTTTCGGTGTTACGAAATAATTACCGCGACCGCCCCGTTAATTGCGCCCGCGCCAACGCAGCCTCGCGAGGGAGATCGTAAATTAATCAGTTCATTAGCAGTGGCTTTCGTTCCGCCACTCATCCCGATTTACCTCGATAAAATAATCTTCCGTGCTGCTCGATTTTTCCGAACCGCCCGGCTACTGCCTATAATAACATCGTTTTATAACCGCGAGGATCTCCAACCAGTTTCTTTCGAGCGTTCTTGCCTCTCTCTCACAGCCTCTCTCTCCCTCTCTTCTTCCTCATCTTCTTCCTCCTTCTCGCTCCGACAGCGACCGCGTAACGAGACGCTCCCACCTCCGGACGTTTCGTTAATCTTTTACGACTCCCCGTCTTGGCGTCTTGCTCGCTTTATCGGAACGACGGGTATTTTCCACATTATCTTTCCGTATCCTCATCCACCGATATTGGGTCTCTTAAAATCGTTTTCGTATTACCAAGGTTATTTCAGGGAAGCGCTGTGGAATCCGCGGGACGAATACCGAGCCCTTCCATTTGTCACCGCGACGACCAAGGAGTCGCATTATTCGAGCAAAGCGCACTCCTCCTTTTATCCTCGCTTGCTCTTGTAACGGAAGTTGCGCGCAATTGGGACAAAGTCCTGGCGAATGCGTGGCGCGATCGCTGAAGTTCACTCTTTATCTCTTTCAGGAACAAGACGTAGGATGGAACCGGCCGCGCGAGCAGTTGTACTACACTGAAGAGGAGGAGTACCTTGAGGAAGAGAGCGCAGGAGGAAGGAACGAAGGATGCCTACCTCGCAAGCCGCCGCCACGGAGCGGCGCAACGAGAGGACGGTCAGTATACATCGCAGACCTGTAGATCCTGGGTACACAGGTGTCCCGCGCGTATCGTTATTAACGGTGATAATTTGCGGATAAAGGGAAATTATTCGTCATCCTCGAAGGATCGGAACGGGTTTCCGAGATTACAAAGGGCCAAGGAGTCTCGTCGGGAACGTCGTCGAGGCGCTCTTCCGTGGAAGATGTTCTATTAGCGCCACGCGGGGAGTGTAATTTTCTGAGAATTCGCTTCACAGTTTACACCATGCGCAGAGTAGTAATTTGCGACGATACTCGTGCTCGAAAGGGCTTATTCCCGTGGAAGCGTGATTCCGCTTCTTGACGACCGACGACACGCTTTGCTCGTCGATTGACCAACAATGGGCTTGCCGATCATTTTCTCCCTCTTCTTACCCTCGCTCGCGTCCTTCCCTTTTAATTCCCGGCCCGTTCCAAGCCTTTCCAGGATAATCCTTCGCGCGGTCTTCTCTCATCGTTGCCTCGCTCTTTCCTCGTTAATTTACTACTTCCTCACTCGAAGGAATACGTATTACACCGCAGCCAGCCGATTCTCCATCGATCCGCATTGTTTTCAGAATATTACGCACGAACCGCCAAAACTGAAGACGACCCTAAAAACGCCGCCTAAGCAAGCGACCAACCCCCTTCAATTCGTCAAGGTTGGGCCGTGCTCCCTGTACCGTACGGCTCAGGAACAACTGCAGAAGGTTCAGGAAGTGAAGAAAGTCAAACAGGAGGTGCGCGATGATCCGGAAGATTGGCAATCGGTAAAATTACATTTCCGCCTTTTAATCGCTTTCCATTCGTGCGTTACCGTTGAACGAGGTACGGAAAAAGATTCGAGAGGAGAAGAAATCGGTGGCATTCGCAACATTGGATGTCCTAATGTGTCCGCAGAATTTGGACAATTGGAAGAGCAGTCGAAGGAAGCGGCAGGAGCACATAATCGAGCGAGTGGTCGAAGTGAAGAAGCTGGAACTCGAGGAGCACGACAGGCAGCGTCGTCGGAGCAAGACATTCTCGGAGATGATGGAGGAGAGGGGCAATAGGGGTCGTAAGCTCAGCATCAGCCTGGCCATGTATCACGAGGAGGATGCCAACGACCTGAGCGACCTCGGTATCGGCACCAGCAGCGGAAAAAGCTCCGTCAGTGGCGACACTCACGACGACACGCACAGCGTTCTGGTAAGCATATTCCTACAATTTTTCGGTCACGGAATTTTTTCTTACTTTGATAAATCTACGTCTATGAATATCTATCGAAAATAAATCATTAAGCGTACACGCAACTAAGATTCTGATGTTAGCCAATCGGAACCCGAATAGAATTTCGGAATATTTTTAGACGTAAGGACAAACATCGGAGAATTCTACGAGTTTTCGATAAATTATATATAACAGTTCCGCACGTTAGGTACACGTGGAGGTTCGAAAGGAACGGTAGCGAATACGATCGTGCATTTTCCAGAGCGACAGAGACAGTGAAATCGAGAAGAATCACTCGGACATCGACAACGTGCACGGCGAGAGCGGCGGCAACGACATGACAGCGTCGTCGAGCGCGACGACGGTGACGATATCCCCGACAGCGACGATGACGACGACGACGACACCGTTGGCCAAGAAACCCTTCGGGAACGGCTTCCACAGCAACCACAATCACAATCAGGAATACGACTCCGCGACCACCGCGACTACCAGCTCCCCAGAGCCGGAAGAGTACTCTTACGAAGGAGCGATCCGTGGCTACATAAACCGGGTTCCTCAGAACTTACCCAGGAGAACGGCGTTCGGCGCGAATCCGAAGCTGGACGGCGCTCCGTTGGCGATCAATGGCTCGAAAACGAGTCTGAACGACGAGTCGAAGCAGGCCTTGCCCGTGGTCAAGGTCGACATCTTGAAGCGACGGGAGATATTCGAGAAGGGCTCGCAGAAGGGAGCCGACGGCAAGGCGAACAACAGGCTCTCCGGCGATTTCAGCGGGACGAAATCGATCAAGGAGAGGCTCTCGAACCTGGAGAAGCAGAAGTACGACGCGGACAGCGAGGAGAAGAGCGCGAAGGCGCTGAACAGACTCTCCGGGGACATGAGCTCGATCCGGGAGCGGCTGACGCACCTGGAGAAGCAGGCCTCGGAGCGCGAGAGCAAGATCGCCGTCCAGCGTTTGCTCAGCGCGGAGGAGCTGGAGGCCGGGAGGCCCCTCAGGGAGAGGCTGTCGACCTTGGAGAAGTACAGCAGCAGCGACGAGTCCTCCGCGCCTGGCACGGCGCACGAGTCGCGGCACAATGGCGAGTTGAGCGCGAGGACGATCAAGGATCGCCTCAGCGCCCTGGACGCCGCCAGGGCGAAGGAGCAGCCGGACAAGAGGTCCGCGATGGCCGGCAAGCACGCGCTCTGCTTCAGGGACCAGGAGAACAGAATCGACACCTCGACTCCCAGCGAGAGAAGCTCCTCCCCCGACTCGGAGTATCGCGTGCCGAGGGCCGCCTTCCACAGAAGCCTCGACTCCCTGGACGCGGACGCCTCGAGCGGCCCCGACACTTTCGAGCGAGTGCAGAGTCTCGAGGAGCTCGACTATGGACGACGATATCCGGCCTCCTCCTCCTCGGCGGAGCTGCTGAACGACACCGACCGCGAGGATTCCGGGATTCACACGGCGGACGTCAGTTGCTCCGTCAGCCAGGCCGACGAGCCCGTGGACGAGGATATCGTGCACGTGGGTACGCTCGTCGAGAGGCAGGAGGTGATCGAGGAGAAGCCGGAGGAGGCTCGCGAACTCGAGGAAGCCGCTCGAGAGAGCGCGACGGAGGAGAGCGCCGCCGTGGCGGGCAACGAGAACGCGACGACTTTTGCCAGTCAACGGGAGGCAGTAGGAACAAAGAAGGTACGTCATTGGGACGATGGTGCATGGATATATCACGTAACTATGTTGTATATGGTACTCGTCGGTAGGATATAACGATGGTAGAGTTATCTCGTCGATGGTGCTCGCCAGGAGCAAAGATCGGAACTGATTATAAGTTCGCGAGCTAGCGCGTACCACTGTACAGTATTTTGTCTGCTCTATCGTACGAGGCTAGACGTCGAGCCGAAATCACATTTTCCTACGCTTGTGGGCTGGCGATCGATACAAACTAGCCAACTGCTCTTTGGTTCTCTAGGGTACTGCTGACACTTCTGGGGAACTGTCGACTAACAAATCACGACCGCAGACACACACAGAGATCGCTACTAACTGTAATACACTACGTCCCTGTCCCCCCGCTAGTCGTCCGATTATATACCAAAGTCCCAAAGTACCTCCGCGAAGGACACCTCCCGAACCTTTCCCCAAACCAAAGACGACCGCCTCCAAGGAGACCGTGGAATCCAAAGTGGAGTCCCCTCCCGAGCTCCAGCTTCCCTCTCCAGTGCCTACGCCCGCTATTTCCTCCGAAACTGTATCCAAACACGTCGAAGAGGCGAACCGCGAGAATCTCTCCGTGGAAGATTCGACGAACGCTGCTCCAACCTGTTCCAACGCCAAGGAAGTTTCCTCCTCGATTCCTCCCGCCAAAGTTCCCACTAGCCTGTCGCTCGATTGCAGCGTTACTTTCACGAGCAGCTCCTCGCCCAAGGAACCCGGTAAATCCACGCCCGTCACCTCCCCACGGGCCCTGTCCAAGATCCCTACTCCGCTTCCTCGTAAAACCATAGGCACCAAATCCTCCCCGACGAGCTCCACCTCCTCCCTCAGTCCTCCTACATCGCCCTCCTCTCCCAAAACCCCCACGACGAAGGCTCGATCGACCAATGGAAAGAGCACCGGCCCTCAATCCCCCAAAGCCTCCGAGATCCCAGTGCCCATCGTCCCAAATTCTCCCAGTCAAACCGCTCCACCCTTTGCCCCCAACCCTGGACAGGCCAACACTCCGAAAGCATCCCCGACTAGCACGAAACACCAGGTGACGGTGGTCGAAGGAACTCTGCCTGCGGATAGACGTCGAACGGTGGTGGAAATTTGCGAAAAGGTGGTGGTACCTCAGGGCAAGACACCCACGACACCTCCAGCGACGCCGTTCATCACCGTGGACCGCGTCGGTGAGAAGCAGGGCTGCACGACCGAGGTTAGGATCGACCAGCAACGTAGCAACGCTTTGAGAAAGTCTTAAGGGAGCAGAGATCACCTCTAAGATGATCCTCGATTAGAGCTCGCTCTCGCTCGCCCCTCGTTAGACCTAGCTCCCTCTAACTCGCGCTAGATCTTGTACATATATACCGGAGTACTGGAAGGACTGGGTACGTGGCAGGAATCCTCGGGGAATTTGTCCACCCAAGGGAGGACGAAGTGTCTTTGCACGCGAGGGATTTCCATCGGGAAGTCTCCCTCGATCGATCCTCGACGCGCTTGGGAGTTTGGCAACTCGGAATCGGGGATCGAAAAGTACGTTCTTGTGGAAAAGTTTGCCTTCTCGCGATAAAAGATTTATTTATGTAGGAAAGTCCGTGGACGATTTGGCACGCTCGTCGCGCGTCTCGGGATCGTGCGCGGTTCGAATTCAGCCTTGTAATCCGACGAGTGTTTACGATAGGTCTCCCTTACCGTCGTAATCGAGCCTCGTGTAATTCGATAAACTGTTTCTCGGCCATCGGTTTCTCGAATGGGAGAGAGGAAAGAATTGTATCCTGCCACTTACGACTTCCAGCTAATACAAACTCGCGCAGGTCTTCGCCTATCGCTTCCATACATATTTATTACCCAGCATTACGCGCAAACCCTGGCAGAAGCGGAGGCGAAGGGCGATAGCTAACGATGTAAATAGACGATGCAGGAGCAACAGGTATATAATAACCCACGGTATCGCGTAGAGCTAGATCGGGTAGCAGGAAGAGACGTACTGTCCAGAAACAACGACCAACCGGCCGGAATAAACTCGACGATTATCGGGGCTCGCGTGAAACTCGGCTGGCCTAGTCGCAAACGGCGGAAACCCTTCGTCGGCCTAACGAGCCGGTGCCCATCGATTACTCGAGCTGGATCGCGCAGAAGAACCGAGTCATTGTGATAAAATCCATCGCTCTTCGTTGGGTCGCGTCCGCCCCTCGCGCCAATCCTACGATCGGCTCGATCGCGGATCGCGGATCGAGCCAGCTCACGAAAGCGCGGGGAATCGACGACAATGGAAATCATCGATACCGCCGTTCTCCGAATACTCGAACATAAGACCTACTCTAGTTTAGCTTATAACGGTTGTATACTGACTTTAACACGAGTTACGAACACCTGGCAGGCAGTAGTGAATAATGATCGTCGACTGTAGTACTTGGAAGGAGTATATAAACGATGAAATATAAGATTCGCTGGACAGAGAAACGTGTGTGGTTCTCCATACTCTCATCATCTCCACGCTCTCACGCCCGTCGACCGAAACGCGCCGATTCTTACGGTCCTTCTATCCAGATCACGATCCACCGTAGGACAATCGCGACCCGTTGAGGAGAAACGAAATTACGCGAGAAAGGATCGCGCCGTTCTCGTTTTACGGCGCGTGCATCGATATTGGTCAGAGCTACGGACGTTTATTGAGCCGCGATAGATAATGCCTTATCGTTTCTATGGCGCGTGTTGTCGTCGAGGCGCCTGCACGAGCTCGATAGGCGGTTGCAATCCAGCGACGACCGCGTCCAAAGTACCGTCCCCATGACACGGAGGTCGGAGGTCGGCCTAAGTGGCATCTAATTATTAATAAAGCACTTGGCCGACCTGCGACGATAGCAACGTCCCGCTTCGAGCCGACCAGTCTGCTGGTCTCTCGTCCTCGTCGAGTCGCTCGGCGTCCCTCGATACGACCGACGCGCCATCGAAAGGACCAAGTGCCGCGCCTTTCTCGCTTCCAAACCATTACTCGGAATAGCGTATTTATCATTTTATCGTCGCTTCATCGTCAGTGAAAATTTGTTGATTTTCCATTGTGTGTTAATTTTCCACAAACGCGACGGATAATGGGCTTAACCCGACGGTGTCTTTGCGCACGGTTGATCGTTAACAAAGGATCTGATCGCGGTGTCGCAAAAAGCTCTCGCGGTCCTGTGCCGATTAAAGTCTCGGGAGCCGTATAACGAACGGAAAAATCGGTCTTTCGTCATTCCGCGACAGCGTTGTTAAGTCTTTTCTCACCGACTCGTGGCGCGTCTCTTTTTTTTTCTTCTTAATCTCTTTCACACAGCATACATCAAGATCAACGCACTTCTCGGTCCGCAATCTTGTCCGACTGCTCTAAATCTAAGTTCCACTGTCTCTAACGAGGTAAGATGTGATGCAAACCGCTTCTCCTAGCTTGAGCAACACGACCATTTCCCGATCCTCGTATTTTCGACGAGGAGATTTTTTTGATTACCCTTCGAATCATTAGCTTAGCTAGGGTTTTATCGAACGGGCCTTGGTTTTTCGTTTTACCCCATCCCCTAACTTACTTCGAGCGATCTCAGCTTCGGTTCACCCGTCGATGCTCGTCGGCTTTGTTTAGAAGGTCTGAACGATATCCCTCGACTTAATTAATAGTACGTAGAACCTGCATGGCTCTAGCTTAACGAACCACTTGTGGTCATCCCGTTAAATTTATCTCCTCGGTGTTATTCACGGGAAAGAGCACACCCATACATCGCGAAGATGCGAATAAAAGCGTGCCCTTATTGCGGACAAACTTTCTTCAAGGCAATGCATCGACAAAATTTTGCCCCATTTTGTAAAACTCGATTCTCTACCGGATCGCCACGATCCAACGAATCTGTCGTTTCAAAATTTCATTTCGTCGATAATTATATGTACCTGGAGGTAGTGTGCGTGAACACGATCGTGAGTCAATCGCATTTTAGATAACGATCGCCTTAGTCATCCAGACAGATAAAATTGCAGCGCAGGCATCGTCGTTAGTTTTTCTCGAGGTGGAGATCAGAAGCCCTGCATTGAAACATTTTCGGCGTGTCGTCGTGTGTCTTTCTTATCTTTGAAGTACGAGAAATTAATTCAGTGCCAAAGCCGTACGATCAAAATTACACGGAGAAGCTATTGAATGGTCTAAACATTGGTATCAGATAAGGGCTAGATATCTCTTATCGCCGTTGCCAAAAGAGCTTATCATCGTTCGCTCACAGTTCTTCGATCTTCTGCGAGAGCATAGGATATCAGAGTCTGTGGAAAATCGTGGAAAATTGGGTAGGCCTTTGCATGCTAAGCAGAATTTTTACTCGTGCATGTATCCAGTTTTGGCGTTTTGTTTTCATAGAGTTGTATTTACCAGAAACGACGGTGATTTAATAGTGAGTAGCGTTTTGATGTTTGATATCTTCACCATTGTTCGATGAGTTACACTCGCGTAGTTCAAAAGCAGCATGGAATGCTTCCTAACGAGCATTTTCTCTCGCTGTCGCTTAAACACGCGCGACTGTGATCGCACGACGACTCTTGTACGAATTTTGCAAGTCTCTCGAACGGTCACGCGCAAACGCAAATGCGTTGTTCACAGATAATACGAGCGGAAAAAGAATCCGGTAGATAACCGGAACGAATCGGTGGAATGCAAAATGATCTCTCGCTCGATTCCTATTCCCTCTCAAGTTCTCGCTCTGAAATCAGCGTTTCTCAATTCTCGCAGCGCCAAAAATATATTCTTCAAGTTTCACGCGCCGATCTTTACACGATCCAAACAAATTATGCGCGCCCCCCTTTGACTAATCACGAACGTTAATCGCGGTCCCATCGTGTTACGAAAACATTACGCTCTCTTTCACCGAGCTTATCGGCAATAAAAATCGGTACTCGTGACGCGATTAAAATCACTCTCGCAGGGCGATCTTTCGGTTCTCGACAGGTGAACGGCGCACTGTGGCGAAAGCTTCCATTCTGCCTGGATAACATTAATATTTCTCGATCGTCTCCAAATTCATCTAAAGCATAAAATATGATGGTGTACGAAAGAATCCTTCGAGACGTTGTCCAGTCAGAATCGAAACATCGACCACCGTGCACCGACAAGTAGGGATAACCAGCAGCCAGGTTTGGGGTAACGAGGGAAGGAAGCGACGGCCGAAAATTCCGGTCCGTCGGGCCGCCTAAGTTTGAGAAACTCTGCCCTAGGCGATCCGCGCGGCGGTGTCGATTTGCATAGAATGTGGCGTTGCAAAATTCGTGCGGTGCTAGCCGTAAGCCCGGATCGCGCTCAACGCCGTACACGCTATATCGCGGCGCGTCTCTTCAGGAGCCGATCGTTATCGAGGAAGCGGACGAGGAGGAGGAGGCAGAGCCGATTTGCCAGCAAGACGGGCCGCCAGTCGAACGCGAAGAGCAAGAACGGGAGGAGCCGCCGATGAACGGGAAGGCCGAGCCGATTCCGACGAGAAAATGCGTCGAGGAGCCGATCGATGACCACGATGCGCCACCACCCTCGACCGTTCCTCCGGAGAGGCCCTCGACCTTGACCCTGGACAAGCAGGAAGTGCCAGGACTGGACGCCGTCAGCTTCCTCAGCCCGGTCTCTCCGATGTCCAAACAGGTGACCGCACCAGAACTCCTCGCAACGCACCTTCACCGAATATCTTTTCCCTAAGCATCTATTTTTTTTGCAACGTTTTATTTAATTCATTGCGGGAATTAAAAGTGTATTTGTCTCCGAATCTTTGCGAAAGGATCCTTAATGGAAGGAGCATTCGTTTTTGGATTTATTCTAATCTCGCGCTATCTTGCTTAATCTTACGATACCTTTGCGTTATTAGTTTCTTTCTTCGTTGGTAGATCTTGCCACTGAATCTGGCTAGCGACGAAGAGATAGTGGCGGGCTTGGCGTTTCCCTTGGGTCCACCGACCAGCGTGGAACCGCCTAAGGAGAAACCGCCGCCACCCCCGGTCGATGTCAGCGACGAGGAAAATCAGCCGATGGAGGAGTCGCCTTTGAAAAGATTGAATTCCACTCGTAGGATCAAGAAGGAGTTACGGACGAGGCGTTCCGATTTTCTCGGCATCGAAGGGGTAAGCGATCGTCGCCTTGCTCTATCGTACTCGACGCGAGTCATATCATAATACATTCGTTTCCATCAAAGATAGACTTAAATTCATCGGAGTTCGCTGGAAAATCAACAACGACGGAGTTGCTGGCTTTGTTATCAAATAAACGTTTCCTCACTTCCACCTTCGCATCCTCTCACGCAATTCCGCCGTATGGCTTTCACTGGCTTCCGCGTGCGAATGTGTTCCGCAATTGTTGGCACACTCACCCGTATAACGAGCGTTGTGAAAGAGCGCACTATCGGTGCAACGCCGTTCAATTGCACTCATTAAGTCACGCGAGCGAATTTCCGTAAGAGACAGGTGCCGATATACCGATCGGCAGAAACACTTGGTAGACTTACGCAATGTGCTCCTTTTGCACCATTATTAAGGAGACGCGAGAACAATACGCAGAGTTTGCGAGGCGCGCAGAACCTCCTCGTCTCCAACCGACTCGTTATAACGCCGTTCGTTCGAGGACAGCGTGTTCAAAGTGCCGTTCCCTCGTTTGGCAGGTAAACGACGACGATCTGGAGCGAGAGTTGACACTGACGAAGCCACCGGACATGGCGGCGATTCTGGCCGAGGAGAGAAGAATCGAGCAGCTTCATCGTCGGTCCTACGACACGGACAGCAACTACGAACAGGACTCGAGCCACGAAAGGGACTCCGGGGTGGAGCTGGGCCACGTCGACGATTGGACCAAGCAACCGGTCAGTCCCGACATGTCGCAGCACAGTCGACAGAGCAGCGAGCCCTTTGGCGCCAGCGTGACCTCCTCCGAGGAGGACGAGATCACGAAGAAGGAGAGGGAGATCATCGAGGTCCTCGAGAAAGAGGAGCAGTGGCGATACGGGAACAATCGTGAGCTGAACAGGTAGGGTTCTCCTGCGAGCGATAACAGTAGCGGTCGAAGGCCCCCCGATTTCGATGCATGCCTTTACGGTAAACGGTATTCGCACAGCGCAAAACAGTAAAGGTTGCCCAGAATCGAGAGCTAACAAGTAGAGAAACCGATGGTTCCGCACGTACCTCCTATTCGCACTTCTCGATATCTCAAAGCCGTTCAACGCATAGGTCGGAACCTCCTCGATGAATCTTGGCACCCAGCATACACTTTCGAACGACGTCCCTTCACTGCGTACACGCAAGGCCGACTTGGTTAAGAGACCTGTACCACTTCGCGCACGTATCTAATATGTATATACCGCTATGCCCTAAGGAATCTGTATATCTGTACATCTGTCTGTAATAAAAGCTTTCTTTCCTCAAGGATACGAACGTCGTTTAAATGCTACGCCGCAGGCCAGTCCTCGCACGTTAAAGTCCACGAAACTTTCATAAAGTTTCATCACGGTTTTCCCTCGTAACACAACGTTACTCCCGACTATCTTATCGTGGCTTCACCTTCGCCTTTCTCACCCGACTTTTCTCTCGCGCGCACCCCCCCTCTCATCGGGATTCACCTCCGCGCCTCTCCGCCGAGGCATCGTGTCGTGAAACCGAAATTCCCATGGCCGCTATCCGAGATTAAATCATTCCGATCTGCGTTGGTGGCGGTGCAGCGACCTGGGAGAAAAGTTGGCGCACAAGCTGCGGGAGCTGGAGGAGGAGAAGATGCAGCTGGAGCGAGAACGGGCGCAGGAGATGGCGCTAAGAAGACAGGAGGAGACGCTGCGAAAGAACGAGGACAATATGCGGAAGCAGGAGGAGACGTTGCGCAAGCAGCAGCAGGAGGAGGCTGCGAAGCAGGAGGAAGAGGAGGAAGAGGAGGAGGACGAGGACGAGGAGGAGGAGGAGGAGGAGGAGGAAGAAGAGGAGGAAGAGCCTCAGGGAGTGGAGCAAAAGAGGTGCGAGGAGGAACTGAGGGCGCAGGCGGAGCAGCTGAGGATCCAGAGTGAGATCGAAGAAAAGGAGAGGAGGGTCGCTGATGCGCGTCGAAAGGAGGAGATACGGATCAGGGCGATGGAGAGCCAAATACGCGAGCAAGAGGTGAGAACTGTGCTTTTTCATTGGCCACGGTGACCACCTCGGCAATTGACACCGATCCACCGTATCGGCCGACGTTTCAATTCCCAGTTCGCATTGTGTCGCTGGACAGATTGGCCAATAGCGTGCTCCAATGAAGGAGCAAACTACAGTCCGAACGACCGTGACATTGAAACGATGCCGGTCGTACCGCTGTTTTTTATACTATCCCCTCTTTACGACCGTCTCGCACGGAATTACGTAACGCAGATGCGCTTTCGAGTCCAGACTTACCAGCAATCTGTAGCTTAGTTTGACACCTGATTTAACCCTTTGAACGTTACTTCGTACAGCTCGCGCGACTTGCGCGACTATCGGGATGTAATCCGAGCCGTGGATGTAACTCGAAGGGTTGAATAACGTAGTAGCATGCTCTGACTAAGCGTAATCGTGACTTGTAACGGTAGCATTGTTAATACTTATTCGCAGAACAAGGCATTGGTTGGTGCTGGGTTGAGCAACCACGACGACGAATTCGCTTCTGGGGTAAGGGAACGTTATCATTATTTTCACGGTACTCTATGCTCACGATGCTTCACCTTAATGCGGATAGATAAGACGCGAGATTGAGATCGCTTATGGCACGACCACCGACTGAAACTCTTAAAATTACGCGACTCGTATAGATCAAAGTATTCGCCAAAGTAACTCTAATTCACCAGTAGAATTTTCACTTTGCTTAGAACTTTACGCGGTACTTTGCTTTCTTTCCGTGCAAAGGTCACGGACGCGATGCATCGTTTCGCTTTTCGCAGGAAGTCCTGAGGGTGGAAAGGGAGCTCTTGCAGCTGGAGCAAGAAGAGCTGAAGCGGCAGCGCAGTAATCTGGCGTACCGTGAACAGAAGCAACTCCAATTGGCCGAGCAATTGCAGGAGCAATGGCAATCCTTGCAGGACGTTGCCCAGAGCTCCAACAATAACGTTCAACAATACAAGCAGCCTCCGGTTAATTATAGATCTTCGATGCCAAATCTTCAGCTTCAGGACGCTCAAAGGCGGAGACCGCCCCCACCCCCGATACCACCCGCGAAACCCCTACGTCTGGTCGAACAAAGGCAGAGGGACGTCACCATAAGGTAATCAACATTTAATCGACAAGATCTCATGTTTTCGAAAGTACTCTTTACCATTCTGTGGTCCACGATATTCGAGATTGAAAACTTATCTCGTAGTATCGACGTATCTTCTTTTTCAACCATCATAATACCGGCGTACGTTTCGCGCACTTCCAATCCGTACTTTTAACAACGACTCGATCGTAACGAACACCCGCCTTCTTGTAGACAATACGCGATTCATTGTTCGACGGAGGTCCAAAGAAATGGCAGGAAGTGCAGATCAGGGACGGAAGTTGACGCAATTAATTATGCGCATGGAACGCTCGGTCGTTCGATTTCCTGTTAGGGCATTTTGCTTCGTTGCATCAGCTTTACGTAACCTATGCAGCTCGTTTTACTTCTCATCGCGATCATTCGGAATTCGCTCGTCGTTCTCGACGAACCTCCAGTACCTAATGTCGATTTGATATGAGCAGGAACAGCCGGATTCCTTCGGCGGACTCGATCCCCCAGCAGGTGGACGCCTCCCTTCGTCACAGCGCATCTGCCACGACGCTTTCGAGTCACGCTGGTCAGCAAATGACGAGGCAAACTCTGCAGGCGCTCAGCGCAGTTCCCCGCTCGCGGATCGTTCAGAGCGACCAGTGGGTGCAACGGAGGAAGAGCGACGTGCCGCGAGGAGCTTACGATCTGAATTATCAGCACTGGCTTATCCAAGTAAGTAAGGGGCATGCTTTATACCGGATCAACGTTTGTTCAATTTACTGGATCAATTTTGCTTTGGATACTCGAGGGATCCTTGTATCGATTCGGTATTTCAAAAATAAATTTGCGATCGAAGAAATTTCGAAGCGGATGAGAAATAAATAGGGCACCGAGATTCGCATTATGCTCCAGTAACGCGAGATGAGGGGAGGCAGAACGTGTCACTGAAACGAGGTAAAAAGCAATGGTTTTGTAGGAAGCAGAGCAGAGAAGGATCAACGAGAAAAATCAGCGTTCACCGGCGCGGAAATCTCAACTGCACGTAACCGGCACGTCCGTTCCTTATAGCACCGCCCCAACGAGGACGGACAGCAAACCGTTACCCGATTCCATAATACAAACTCTTACGCAGAGAGTGCAGAATAGGGCGCAGGAGAAGCCTCTGCCGCCTAGAAGAAGGTGGGTAAATTGAATCGAGAGGAGGCACGGGCATCCTATCCGAGTTTCCAAACGAGAGTGAAGGATCGATTATCGAAGCTGACGGGGATCAACGGAGTCGACGTAATCGCATATTCGAATTCCCAGGTTGGAGCATAGCACTAGCCAAGAGCATTTGCCGTTGCAGCATCAGCCTGCGCAACAGCATACCCTGCAACAAACGAAACCACAGCCAGCACAGTCGTCGAACGGTCAAGAGAGCCAAGAAAAGATGCTGAGTGTAAGCGGCAAGAAAAAGTGCTCCCACTGTGGCGACGAATTAGGTAAGCCTCTAATCATCGGGGACGACCCAAGCCGTCTTAATCCCAGCCGTACATGTTTGAACGACGTAACGAGCAGCACGAGTTTTGTCCAGGGTGAATTTTGATTGTCACGCTTATACGTATTTGCGTCCATTACGTGCGATTAACGCGGAGATGGTTCCAACTGACCGATTGTTGTTCTAGGTCGAGGAGCCGCGATGATAATCGAAAGCCTACGCTTGTTCTATCACATGGAATGCTTTAAATGTTGCGTGTGCCACGTGAGACTTGGTGATGGATTAATGGGAACGGACGTGCGCGTACGAAATCACAAGCTTCACTGCCATAACTGTTATTCCAGCGACGACGGTACTCACACTCTCCTCTACTCGTAACGTTAACCCCTAAGATCGATAGACAGGCAAACGCCAGTGGCGTCCGAGTATCCGCAGGGCGCGCGACCATTCGTACGAATCGTCACGGCCAGATCCTCGCTTCTGCCCGTTTGTCCCGTTTCTCGCGTTTCCCTCGCCTCATCCATGCATTCCCTTTTTCAGGCGTCAAGTTCAGCTGCGTATAGGAGCGTTGAGGCTGCGGCTAATGGAATCGTGCAAGGCTCGAACTCGAATATAGCGGCCTTTGGCTATATTTTGTAAGTTTTAGTTGGCCGTTTAGGACCGCAGCCGTCCCTCCGTGTACATAGTTTCCGATCGAGTGATCTGGGAGAGGAACGGCAAAGTGCTCTCCGTGAACCCTTTCGCTAGGACACTGGCCAAAAACTGACTTTCTTACCATAAAATCCCTTGTTTGTCACCCAGTGCGAGACCTGTAATTAGAGATGAATTATCTAACAAATCGATCGATAACGTGCATATCTTATGGGGGGGGGGGGGATCGGAACTCTAAGTCGAAAGGAACTTAAATCGGCGTGAAATATATCGATGCCATATGAAAATTATGTTTACGAATTCCCATTGGTCATTCCATTGGCCGTTTCTAGCGAAAGGGGTAAGTAGCCACTTTTCATACGCGTGTTAACTCAAGGGAGGGTGGGTGAACTTTTAAGTAACGCCAATTTGTTTTCATGGACTAACATAGCACATACGCAGAAGATGTAAATAGAATGTATTTATGTAATTAGCGTAGAGATAGTGGCCGTGATCGGCCGTCGAGAGAACGACGCGAGGACTTAGCTTAATGACGACGAGAAAGCACTGTATATTTTTGTATCATATAGTTTTCGTGGTATTTATGAGAAATCTCTGACGTACCGGTCGAACGACGAAATTTGTACCTCCGCTTCTAGAGCGGAGCTCGCTTAAGTGCTTGCAAGTAGCGACGAGAATCAAATCGAGTAACTTTCTCCTACGGAAATGATTTAGGTTTCAGTTATTCTTAACTATCGCAGAGATTAACATTAGTCGTATCGAGATGCGATTTCGGGTACGAAGGCCCTTTTACGTTTCGAATTCGGTGCATCATCGTGATGTCGATAAAGATTAGAGAGCGATTATTTTTCAATGTTTCGCATTAACGCGTTCCGCAATTTGCGTTAATGATCGCATCGTAGATGCATATTTACTATTGTGAAATATTGTAAGATATGTGTCTCGTGTTATTACACTATTGTAATTTTATATTATCAGAAATAAATCTTTATTATAGTGTCTGTAAATCGTTCTCTCACTCCTTCCTTCGAACCAGAATGCATGTTTCTAGAACAACGATAATTATTACGCCAGCACCGGTACAGAAAATTTGGTAAGAATCTCTAACCACAAATATCCATATAAATATCTATAATTCTACAAATATCCGGAGAATGTAAGCCGTTAACATCCGATTCTCGTATTCGTGGCAAAGTGCGCGTCGCCCATTTTGCCGCACCCTACTTCCTTGCAAACAATTAATTCTAGGCCACGTTACATAATCTCGAAACGGCCGTTGGGGGCAGAAGGCAGGAGGCAGATTGGAATTTTCAAGTGCATCGCGCACGTCACGCGGACTGAAGTTACCAGACATGCCGAATCGCTCTATCGGTTTCTGTAATCCGAGCTCCGCGGCTCTATTAATACACCATACAGAATCCTCGAAACGAATGCACGGCCATTTTCATCGTGAATGTTATAAGGGCGCTGGTTACATCTGCGTCTCTATATATTGCGGCGACCTCAAAACGCCGGTCATGTTTCGAGAGCGATCGACCGTAGCCTTCGCAGACCATGGCCTTCAAGGTCACCTCGCTCCTTCCATCGGGACAAAACATTATTAGAATTCCCCTTCGCGCACATTTACATAAGTTCGATTGTTTTTAATAGCGCCACGCGTGGGTCAGCGAGCAACGCGCGTTCTTTATCGATTTTCCAAAAGTCGATTCAAGGTAGTCGCGAGGGTTGTTCGGATGGTTATCGAGTGAAGCGTAAAAAGCAAAGCTCGTATTTAGCCGGGTTTATGTACGAGTTTTCAGAATTACGTTAGATCGACCATCGCGATTCGAATCGCATAGAGTAGGTCACCGCTTCAGGGTCTCTTTCATTTCTCTTAAGAAGCAACTATAATTGTCTGCCCCTAATGTGAGTCGAAGGAACCTCGACCATACGCTAATTTGTCCAGCAATCCGTGGAGTATTCTCTAGCATAAAATATCGAATAATACATCTTCCACGAGTACACGCTATAAGCGATGGTTAAATAATGATCCATCGCGAGAAATATAATGGACATGGAAACAGGATGAATCGAACAGCGTGTAGAAAGTGTTATCGGAGTAAGATGTTTACCAGCAGAGAATATAAATCTGCATCTCTCGTTTGATGTATGGGGAAAAGTTTTGCGGAGGTACTAAAATACGAAGACCAATAAATTATCCGGCGACTCGAGTATGTATAGTAATAGTACACTGAGAAATCCTATCGATTTAACGTAGTTCGAAACCGTCCATCTCGTTCGATCCTATTGCTGGACCCCCCTTTGAATTCCAAAGCTCTCCAACTAAAGAGTCTATCGATATCGCACCCAACATTAATAACACCGACTATGCGTATAAATTGACTCAACTTCCACCAGGCTCGCGTGCCACGGAATTATCGGACCTGTCGAATCGTTTTATCGACATCGTTAATTCGAGTACGGAGCCTCTATTAATAGCTGCGCACCCGCGTAGGTACGCGCGGCTCTCGAGCACGCTCGAACCTTGAGGAACGGAACGTCTACGTGCTTCACGGATCGCGCCAAAATTCGGTTCATCTTCTGTACCACGTTCTCTTTTCCGACCCTCTACCGATGCCCCTAAAGGGGAATCGTGAAACTCAGTCCGTGGAAGGAAGCCCTTGTGGTCAGTGATGCAGTTCTACGGTCAATTCCTACGGTCACCTGCTTTAGATAGCGAAATGTAAAAAGCAGCATATAAGAATCATACTGTACTTTGCGAAATTTCTTCGTGACGTTCGTGAAACATTCGTTTGTGAAATAAGTATTTTTAGAGAAGGCGCATTAAGTAGACATACCAAGTATATAGTATTGCTTTTACATCGCTGCTCTTTGACAAATTCGATTCGTTTAATAATATGGATGGTTGGAGGAACTGATGAACATAAACTGAAAGGATCAAACGATGTACGCGCGTTACCGTATCTCGACGGATCGTTGTATCGCGCACGATACGGTTTAACGAGGCTCCGGAGGATAGAGCGCTTTGGATTAAAACGAAAAACACTGGCCGGTGGCCAGGTAGGTGGGCGAGTATGTACGTCAAGCGCCCGAGACAAGGGCTTTTCAGAGAAATCCTCGTTTTCCCAGGAAAATCAAATGAGAATCGACGTCGTGCCTCGAAGATGACGAGATTCAGCCGTGAGTAAATTACAGAAGTATATAGACGCGTAGAGGAGAGGTTTCACGTAGGTGTATTCCCAGGTCGGCAGTAATCAACAACAATGGTCATAATTTAATGGGAAGTAGAGCGTAATAAAAACCTAGCCATTTTCATAATTACGTAATTATAAGACCAGATGCATTGGTTGTAGAATTATCGCTCTATCGTATCCTTTGTCGAGCTAAAACAACTATCCATCCTTTTATAAATTTATTTTTAATTTTCTCCTCCATCCCAAGCAGTCGCACAAGTTTTTCTCTTTTAAAACGCGTCACGAGCCTATCGATAATTTCCTATCGGATTCGATCTCGTTCAAAGGTCAGCTTCGTCGAGGAAAATAATCTTAAAATAGTGCCCGACGGATTACATTTAAAAAAAATGCCAAACCCTTTCAGTTCACCTAGGCGGAAGTAAAGCATTACAGAAATGCCGAGGGAAATAAAGGTCGAAGTTTCGAGTCGCTTTAAAGCTCGAAGTTCGCGGTGCCGAGTTAAAGTTACCGCTGAAAGGCCAAACCGCGCGTACCGGTATCCCACATTCGGTATGCAAATATTTCGGCGTTTAGAAGCGCGTTCCATTTTTAATTTAGTCTACCTCCAAGCGGTGAACAGTGCTGACTGCGCTGTCTGCCAATGGGTCGGCGTCATACCCGGTATTATCCGAGGAAGCTCGGGAGAGCCGGCTCAGTCGCGTGATAAACGTGGAGCACCTAGGTAGGTGCGTCTGCGGATACGCGAAGTATACTGGACCTCAGTGGCGAACGGTGCACTTATGGACCACGCGAGAATTAGTATGTTGTGTCGGATACCCTGAGACGATCTTTCATCGAAATCCCTTTCGATCGGTGCTGCGTGCTTTACAACCTTCCCCAGCATCCGAAAAATTCCACGACTTCCTACGGCGTCGGTGCGAAAACAAATCTAAGATTAAGCCTCGTATCTCAAGAAACTTTGCTTCCTTAAACATAGCCGTAAGTATTTTTTACGCGCCGATTTAATATAAGATCAGCGATTATTGTAGATTACGATTAATCGAGGATATTCTCCCGGTGTAAAAGATTTTCGAGAAAGCTGTACGTGCTTTAAGGTGACTCAGATTCTCATGACGCATAACTTTTCGTAAAGACAAATATCGCTACGGATAAGGTTGATTTGCTTAGACACGCGTTTTCAGACAGCTGCGTTTACGCATCGTGCCACTGCACTCGCTGATTATTACGAAACGAATTCCGAGTATAATGTATTCCGAACCATTCTCTCGTTGTACACCGTGTTGTGTAGGTCAATATTAACAGACCGAAACTACCGTTAATCTGGAGTCTCAATGTTTTCCCCATCCTGTGAAACGCGCGGATACTCTCGCTGAAATAAAATGCAAGCAAACGCGTGGACTAAAACGTGTAAAATAATCTATAACTCGTAATTCCCACGGTGAGTGAACGGTGCTTAGAACGATGACGAATTTTCGAAAGCACGATCGTCGAAATTTTCACGGGACTTTCAAAACCGTTTTGTCGGTATCAACGGAGCGAGTCCGACGATAGGATCAAACGTCGGTACGCTCGGATTTTTATTTCGGACACGATCCGATGAAAATAATTTTAGATACCCTACGGTTAAAAGCGGAACGGATGTAAACGTATATGATAAATTATAGAAATTTCAGGCTTTCTATTGTCATCGATAATCACATAAATCCATTTGCGATATAAAATCATTATTGACAATATTTATTTTGCATGGAATACTGGAAACACAGTTTTGAATCAACTCCACCTCTTGCAATATTAATCGCGATTACAAGAATACCAGGAGTGTACTAAAGCCTATGCTTCAAAGGTAACACGTAAGGTATTTCACTCGGGATACGATCGAGGAGCACGGGGAGGCATTACATAAGATGAGTCTCCGTTGGATACACGAAAATTTGGAAGCGCCCACTTGCGACGAGGAGTGCAGCGACATTGACGATAGCTGCAGCGACGAGAGCTACGACACGGATCTGTCGCTTTCCGACGGTGCGCAGGAAAGCATAGAAAACGAGAAGGGAATCAATGGCGGTGGTCGGAAGAAGAGGGAAACGAGAAGACACCCGACGACGACTGTTACTTTCGACGAGAACGGGTATTCAGCGATAGTCTTTGATTACCTCCTCTTATTCACGACGTTTAATTATCTAGAATAGGAGGGAAATGCCCCAGAAATGAGCGCCGTTTAACGTCGTGTAAAGCGTATAAATGAGCGAGCGTGTTCTTACCACCTGCCTGATTGATATTAAAATAACGTTACTCGAGATAGAGACGGCGTTTATGCGCGGAGTGAAATCTACTACGCAGGGATATTAAGCGACCAGACGTAGCGTACCTCGATCATTAAACGTACGATGAGTAGATTCATCGTCGCAGTTAACCTTCGATATATTCGATAGACTCATACACTACTACCCGTACCTTTTATTCGTTTATCGCAATTAAACCTATTCGAGCTTTATAATCCTTACCTGTTTGACGTGGGAACCATCAATGTTCCGCCGTGCTAACCGAATCAGAGAGCGTTTATATGATTTTATGATTCGTACGGATGGTTAATCGACCGTGTCACCGAGTACGGATGTGAGTAGGGAAAGATGGGGTGCACGGGGATCGAAAAAAAAGAAGGAAAATCGTGGATCGCGTAGTCACCTCCCCGGTGATACGCCGTAATGCACGATCATTGATCACTTGACTCGATTAACTTTCTGCTCCATATCGCTGCAGGGTCAGTAGGTGTAGTAGGTGCAGGTCTCGTTATTGTCAGTATACGAGCACCGTGGTAATACCGGGGCTGCAATTTCGCTTGAATTGCATTAAAGTCGCGGGGCATGACGCGTAACGTAAAATTAGGATCGACATTTACGAGCATTCTCCGGTTTCGGTCGGACCCATTGAACACGCGGCGATGAATAAATTAGCGGCCGTACTACAAATCGTATTACGCTCCGCGCTTTTCTTGCGGCCGATCGAGAATTGGAATTCGAACGATGTTTGGGCGGTCGCGTTGCCCTCGTAACCGTTTCTTAAATTCATTAACGCAAGCCGCACGGTCGATTCGAGGGATCGCGGGTGTAGATCAAACCCGTTTCCTCGACAACGTTTCGCTCTCTTCACCGTAAAATCGATTTAGAATTAACGGGACGGGAGAACGACCGAAGTACGGCGTAGCGCGCGTCATTCACAAAGCTTACCGACCTGGAAAGCCCATCGGCCTATTTTTCCTAACATCATGTTATACGTCTATAAATAGCGGTTCTCGTCTTCGTATTGAGGCTGATCTAACAGCGCGCTGTTTCTTGAGTAAATTGACACGCGTATATGGCACGGAGTGCGCGCAAGGTACGAGATTACGCGGTCTCGTTGATGACTTTTCAACGCGTGCCGCCCAATCGGATTTTTCCGTATTATCTTAGCACGTACCTTCGTTCGCGACGATGAATCTTCCTTGTAAACCATCGATTTTTCCAGCGCGCCGCATTACGTCACATCCGAAATACGCAAACAACCACCTTGCGTAATATGGGACCCGAGAAAGCCTGCTGAAAATCCGGTGTACAGCTCTCTCGTCCTAAGACTATACTGTCGAACCGGTTATCACCTCGCTATCACTCCGTCTGGACGTGTCCGTGGCCTGTCCGGCACTAACGAGCCTCACGGTAAGTTTCTCGACGATAACAAGGATGTTCCTACGATCTCCATGTTTGGCTGGACATAGAAAAATAATCCTTGCGCTCCTCCAGCTTTGTTCCACATAACAGCCGTGTCCTATGGCGTCATTCGAATACAGAGCGTCGAAACGAGGCTCTTTCTGGCGTTCAACAAAATGGGTCGCCTGTACGGGGAGGTAAACGAACTCTTCTTGATATTTAGACGGAATGTATGTAGATGAATGGTGCATCCTCTCATTATGGTTGGCTCGAATCTGTATCGTCATTTCGACAACCTTGATCTACAGTGGAAAAAATCGTACTTAGCTTACTTTCCGGTTTTAGCCGAACATGAATAAGGATAATACGGAATGGGAGCAGTGGAACATCGGTTCTTACGACGCATTTCGATCACGAAAGTACGTCCGATACGGATGGTGGATAGGGATAAAGAAGAATGGCCGCGCAAAACCGGGACCAAACACACGCTGGGGACAAAAGGCGATACAGTTTTTAGCGATAAGGCAGGATTAACCACGGCGTACTCGAGATGTTCGATGTAAATTTACCATTTTATACATTTTGCTTATCGTGCTTTATACATAAGTGCTGCATATGTTTTTGTACACATGCCGAGAAAGATTTACGTGTTAATCGGCGTTACAACAACACCGTGCGAAACCTCCAAAACGTAACATTATTTTACATCCAAAGTTGTTGCGCAATGTTGATCCAGAATGTCGAAGGAAATAAAGTGCAGTAACGGCGGACGATTATTGTAAATATTATACAAATATATAGTTTATTCAACGTAGATCCTTTGACGGGGACATTGACACAGATATGTAGACGTACAGCGCACTTACCGTGAGCCTTGCATCGATCCCCTTTAAGCCGCGAAGCGATCGAAGAAAGAGTGTGCACCGAAATTACATTTTCCCGAATAATAACCGATTCATCGACGCGACCTGCTGCTTCAACGCGTGCGCGAATAATCGAAAATTTCCTCTATAAAGAATCGTTTCGTACGCGAGAGCGCGTTGCTCCTCGAGGCTCCTTATCGAAGAATGCAAAGGGAAGGTGACTCACACACGAGGATTCGCAAGTGCCAGACGTCTCCTTAGCTAACCTCGCTTTTGTTTATTTTCTTGCAGCAACCTTACACCTTGAAAAAAGTGGTTTACGTGGGTAGACATAAGTAGCATCGATTATTGGTATTTAATTAATAAGATAATATGTACTGCACCTCGTATGTTATACGCGATGGTTTAGGCACTTTTGAACGTATGTACGTAATACTAAACACTGGTCACGCTTTGTTCGTACTTCATACTCGATAACGATGTATCGATCTCAACGTTTCATCGCCGTTCCATGTACCCGTCTGCCAATTTCGTACGCACCACGATCCTTGGAAGCTCGTCGAAAGTCCTGATCGAGTTTGATGGCTCGACGTTCGGTTTCGAGCAGGTTTAGACCACGTTCATAGCACCTTTGGAAATATTCTTCCGCGAATCACCGACAGCCACTATTAATACCGACTCCGTTACACACGCACGATGAATCACTCGTCCATCCATTTGATATTCGTATCGGGAAGTGTCTCGTGTAAAAATGTAATTACTGTCATGGACTTTAAGCGTTTATCACAGATACCAGCTGTGGCCCTAGGACGTTTATAATTGTAATCCGTACTCATAGCACGTGTCTTAGGTTTTGATTAGGTCGTTCAGTTTCTTCGCACACAGTGGCTTCAGAGCCAATTTCTATACGGACAACTCGCTCGACACTCGGACTCCTATTTCGATCGTTACGCTCATGTCTTTTACGATACTGGTCGTTCGTGTTCCGTAAAACATACTCGCATCTTCCGTTCGATCGTTTCTAACAGCGCTCGCCGAATACAATAGCCGCGAGAACGGTCGAGCAAGAACCGTTGCGTGTCGCGTATTAAGTCTAATAAAGGGTAAACTTATCCTTGAACGTTTCCTTAGTCGACGGGAATGTGTAATACCTTAAGATTATTCTACAATCACGCGACTATTAACCATGACGAAAACTCAGGAACTCCGAAAGTAGGAGTCGATGCTCCGGTAAACACTGATCTTGGAATAAAATAGAATAAAGTACTTTGAAACGAGATCCGTAGAGATTAGTGCCGAGTTTCGCGCGCGTTAGGTCCGACAACATCGTTCGTTCGTTTCGTAACTCTTAGGCCGCATATCCAAACTCGCGGTGGATATTTCGCGCAGAGGTTTATTGCAGCAATCCACTTCTGTCGTAACTGACGGACCTGAAGGCGTCCTCCACGAGATCGGTTAGACATCGCACAGCTTGCAGCAGAGCCGCTAACAGAAGGGACAGGGACAGAGATATGAGTTTGCTGGGCACAAGTGCGTTCTCCGAAGCGCTTTGCCCCCTGCTCGACATTTTCTTCCTCTTCCTCTTGTCACCTCCCTTGTTACCCAGGCCCTCCTTCTCCTTCTCCTGGCCCTTTTCGCCGGACATCATGGCGCGTCTCTGCCTGCTGGGCGACTTTTCTCGCGACCGCGACGTCCTGCTTTCCGCCTCCCTCAACTCGTTCGGACCTCTCATCCCGGACTTGCCATCCCAGCTGGACATGGCGGTACGTCTGTGGGCCGTGATGGATTCGATCTTCCTCCGAAAATCCACCGCCTTCGCTTCGACCGCCATCCAACGTTCCTCGCCAGAGCCTCTCCTAACTCGACTCTGCAGGGACCTCTTCTGCGGCGATTGCAGAGTACCCTCGGACTTCGCCTTGATCGAACTATTTAGACCGTTGGTCGCGGACTCGAAGAAGATATTCTGCAAGGAGATCTTCCCGTTATCGTGCCTGTCCCCCGATTGCATGTTCTGAAACGTCGGATTCTCGTCCAGGGAATTCGTCCTGCTGTGGCACTTGTCGCGGCAGAAGAGTTTCTTCTCGGCGCAGGTGCTGTTCAGGTTGTAATCCACGACCGCCGGCTCTTCGGGTCCCGAGGAGCAGAGCCTGATGTTCTCCTTCGCCTCGTCCAGCACGATTCTCCTGGGGAGAGTCTTGCCGAGGCTATTGGGAACGAAGTTCATGGGCTTCTCGGAATCGGCGTAAAAGCCCGAGGCACCGTCCGGATGCGTCGGGATGCCCTCGGTCCAATCGTGGTTCGATCCGTCGTCCATGGACCTGGAGGCGTTGTTCTCGTCCTGATTGGCCGTGTCGGAGGATTCCTCGTTCGACGCGTCGAAGGGAGTAGCCGCGGCATCGACGTCTCCATCGTTGTTATCCTTTATCGTTATATTCTGCTCCGTCCACACCTCCTCCTCCTCCACCTCTTCCTCCTCCTCCTCCTCCTCCTCCTCCTCCTCCTCCTCCTCGTCCTCCGAGTCCAGGGACAGAGACTTGTCCCTCTTGATCACTGGGACGATGCCATCGGCGTAGAGGAGCTCCTGAACCTCGAAAAGACTTCTCTCGATGCTGGGACTTTTGTACAGAAGGTTCCTCAATTCCGGTATATCGAGATCCTGCACGTGAAGCAAGTTTTGCTCGATGTTCAGGAGACTCTCCTCGATCTGCACCAAGCACTGCTCCATATCGCAGGTCGTTTCCGCGTCTTTATCGACCTCCCGCTTAGCCTCCGAGCCAGGAGACCTTGTTCCGCTCAGCTCCTTCTCTCTACCCGAGATCTCTTTGTTGCCTTTATCGTTTCCCGTCGCCGAAGGAGGCTCCGGAAAGAGCTGCCGCCTCCAGGACTCCGAGAGCCAACCCGACGCCTGAATCAGCTCCTGCTGCTGCCTCTGACTGTCGTAAAAGACGCGATAATTGCTGTGACTGTTGGCTATCTCGTAGTTCGTGCTGGTTCTCGGCTCCCAGGTCAGGCGATCCAAGTCCCCGAGGCAGCCGCGATCTCTGTTCTCCGAGGAGACGCCGCTGTGACTGTTGGCTACCGAGTAATTCCCCCCTTCGTCGCGGTTCGCATCGAGGTACTGCCTCAATGACATCTCCGAGTACAACTCCGTGTACTTGTTATGACTGTTCGACTCCTGGTACGCGTTGCCGTGGCTGTTGGCAAGGGGATAAGTCGTGCTGAGGTCGAGGTCTCCTCTCGGTCTTTTGACGGGGAGATTCCTGGCGCGGTTGTAGATGGAGGATTCTTGCTTCCCGTGGCTACCAGCGTCTTGGTCGTCGTCCTCCTCCTCGTCCTCGTCGTCCACCTCCATCGCTCCCTCGGGGTACGGAACCTCGTCGCCGGGTACAACGACCGGCTCCAAGTACTTGTCGTCGATGAGTATGTAACCGTCGAGGACGTTCTCGTCCAGGTCGATCCACTTCCTGGCGCCGTCCTCGAGGACCCTGGCCCTCTGCTCCGGCCCATCCTCGCGCTCGAGTCCTTGCCTTCGTCGCTCGCGTATCGTGGGGTCGTGCACGTGAATTTGCACGGGGCAGAGGACGTCGGCTCTCCCCTCGATGTCGCAGGCTGCGGGCGGCGTCGAGGCCACGAGGGGCGCGACTTCCTCCAGCAGGGCCTCCCTGGATTCTCTGTACCTGTAGCCCGGACAGGGGGTGTCGACCGGCGAGTGGGAGAGGAGGTTGACGTAGCCACCGGCGCCCCTGCCTATGAGCGATCAAGTGATCGTCGGGGCGTCTGGGTCGTGATCCTGACTTTCGTTCAACGCCTCGTTGCTCGTCCTCGCTCGATTCAGATTACAGACGACCTGAAGCAGAGAGGAGTCTCTCGTAGTGCTCGATCTTGGGTTTTAAGAACGATATTGAAGGGAAGTATCGCTAGACGTTATAGGATCTAAAGCTGGGATCTAAGTATTTGATAAATATAATGCATGATCGTCGTAAGGACGATAGGATTCTAAACACGTTGTATCGTTATCGTGTCGATATCCACGTGTACTATCGATATACTGCACGTGAAAGACGCTTGACCCTCGTTGACATTATCGCAGCTCGGAGTGGTATTATAAACGAGTAGTGCGAGTGCTGGCAGGAGTGAGAGAGCATACGATGATACATATAAGAGATTTATCGGTGCGATACGCGCGGTAGTTGGAGGCTTAAGAGGATTAATAAGGAGTCGTTAAGGACGGAGATAAAGTCGGTACCTTTGGGTGATTTATTCTTATATCCCTGAATTCCTCGGTAAAAGTCAGTATGTACACGCAGAATGCAATCGCGCATAGCCATTCGGTTATCGTGCTGGCCACGTGTAATTCCCATCCACCGTCCTCCTTGTACCACTTTCTGGGATTCGTGCCTGAAAATAAAATAACGAGCGTGGAGAAGTTAATTTTAGGAAGCGGCCGTTGCGGCCCGCGAGGGAGAGAGGCAACCAACCAACCCTTATAGGCCAAGCGCGCCAGCACGCCGGTGATCAGTATGACGAAGAAACACACCGTGCAGAAGGTGGACAAGGCCGTTCGCAGGTGAGCGAGTCTCAAGGAGCATCCCAGTGGATGTAAGTAGAACGAGCACACGGCCTGGATAATGGAAACAAAAGAAATTCCTTGGCGCAAATCTCTCGTGGCTTGACATTTTGCCCATCCGCGTGGGACGTCGAGTATATCCACTCGTCTAGCTTTCGACTAAATTAAGCGAAGTGAGGAATCGAAGTCCGCGCAAGGTAATCCAATTCTACTTCGAACGAAACGTGGATACTCGCGATGCACGAATGTCTGCAACTCGATAGTACGATCCATAGTACGATAACTGGCATTTTTATTCTTACATTTTCCTCTCCGTGTCGTCGAAAGAAACGACTCGAGCGTATTTTTTAAATAAACACGATTAGGTATTTGAGGTACGGTAAACGAGGCACCGTACGCCGATGTCACGGTTGCGTCAGCCGTAACGCGTAATTGATAGAATCGAGGAAAATGATATTTCTTTTCGCGTTGCGTAAATCTGAATAAACGGAGCTTGTTTTCGTACCTGAGTCCAAAAATAAGCGGTGCCGCCGCCGAAGCATAGGAGCGCACCGATCAAGTGCACGACGACGACCGAGGTCTCTTGGAAATTCGCGACCATCGATAGGCCGAGGGTGGATGTTAAGCCGAGAATTAGAGCCCAATGATTCCATTTTGGCAGGGAGGCTTGCAGTCTAAAGGTGCTGGAGCACTCCTTCACTTGGGAGTACCTAATGTATATGATGAAGCACACTGAAACGGGAGGCAAAAGTATGCTAAACGAACCTCGTTAATCGCAGGAATCCTTGATAGTTCTTTGCATTAATATCCCGGGGCGAGAATCCGGGCGAAGTACGTGACGCTCATAATTTACGCGTGCACTTCACCAAGACTGTCCTTCGTTAATGCATGGCCGATGAAATATTAATGAAGTCGATCGCTACGTCGCTGGGTTATTCGTGAAATTAAAAAGTATTTAGCCTGGTATAAATTCCTCGACATGCCCGTCCGCGTCGATTCGATAAAAAGGGGGTGAACGATACTCAGGGGCGTAGAGTCGCATACTTCGTATTACGAGGTCATCGGCTCTTCGTTGCATCCTCAAATGGAGGTCACTGTACTTCACGGAAAACGTCGATCGATTTGATCGCCGCGCTAGCTGCGAGAGATTAAAGGTACGTGGGCAATCTGTACACTTACTGAGCATGGCAATCATGTTAATGAACTGAGCGAATATGCAACTCTCGGGCGCGTATGTGGCAGCATCGGAAATGTATGGAAACCCGGCTTCCACGTGCCCCAAAAGGACGGCTATGACGTACCTGTAAATCGAGTTAAATACCGATACCGTGAGACCGAATTACGGGGTCGATAACCGCGTTAAATCCCGATAATAAATACCCATGCGGCTTTTCTCGAAATAGTCCGACTTACGTTAGGATGAAAACGGCGGGCAAGGAAACGAAGAGGACGATCGGCAGGTAATGCAAGTTGACCAGGAACTCTTGCTTGTCCATGATAACGGTGATACGAATTCGGTCCTAGTCGGAGGCTCGCGCCGGGAACGATGACGTCAAAGGCCGAGGTCCGCGATCGACACTGCTATCATGAGGATCCGCGTGCCGATGCACGCGTCGATGCAGCCACCGACGAGTCACGATCGTTCATGCTCGTCGATCCTTCTGGGCAAGGCTCTTGACTCTTCCCACGAAGATCAACCACCGCAATGTCTAGACCGAGGACTGCACTGCGGCCGAACTGCCATCAATGAATCTCCCGACGCACCTTCGATGCCAAAAGATCCAATTCACTTCGACGAGGAGCACGAGACTTCCTATCCCCTCGGGTATACGCGAGCCATTAAATTCCCGAATGCGCGGAAATTCTTCGTAATCCCAAAAACCCCTTACGAATCGTCGAATTGAGCGCGTAACGGCAGAGAAACTAGAGAACGTTAGCGACTTTTGAGAGTATTGCGAATAGATAGCGGGCTTATCGCGTTATGCCGATCTTCACGGTAGGATGATTGACGGGAAACACAACGCACGTACGATGCGCGGTTAACGAAGCGCAGACCGAATTCTCGTTAGCAACACTGTCGGTCTTGGAGACCGCGACGGCCGGCGGTAATAAGACGGCTATGATGCACCGTCATACGGTGTAGCAGCGGGCGCGTTTAATAATCCACGCATGACGCGTCGACAACGTGCGCCACGCGTGCGAAGGTTCTCACGCGGGCGTTGGCTGCGTGTCTCAGGATCGTCGGCGGCCTTCGAAAGGCGGAGCGAGCAGCCTTACGTACGAATTCTGGCTCGCGAAACGACGTGTGCCTGGACGAAATTCCGGGTACCTTGCCGAATGTTTTGCTCCGCGACGCAAAGGGCCGTCCTCGCAGAATTTGGCGTGCGCGCCCACTGGAAACCTTGCGACGGGGGTGGCGAGCCCTTGAGGGTCTTCTCTCGTTGGGGTTGGAGCTATCGAGCGGCACTTGAAGGGCACTCGCACGCACGATATTTCGAAAATCCCAAGGAGCGAGCGAGACGCGGAATCGGCGAGCGTTTGCGGAGAATTGGGGAAAATTCGGACGGGAGAGGCATCGGAAAATACTGAGGTTATGGCCGCTCGTGGGCGATCGATGCTGCGCCAGCACGAAACGGCGCCCCAAGCAGCTGCGCCACGAGACTGACGGAGTCGTCGCCGCCGTCGACGTCGCGCTGTCCCTCGAGAATTTCCTCGTCCGTCCACGCCGCTCGCACGCCGCCGATCTTTTCCAAGAATCTAACCACCGCCGATTTCCTCCTAGATCCTCTCGATCCTCCACGATCGGCGACTCCTCCTTATTTATCGTGAATTGCGAAACAGATTTACGAAGATGGAGGGAATTTAGAGGCGCGAAAATTTCCCGGTAGTATCGCGACTGATTTTATATCAATCGACGAGCAGGACTTTCGTACGTGGAATTGATCCTCGCTGCGGTCGACGACGACATCGAACCAACGTTCCCTTCTCCGCGCCACGAACGAGTCTCTCTTACATGGCGAGCACGGTTTTTTTTTCCTTCGATCTCTATAAGGCAACGGATCGTCGGGGGAATATTGCGAGGACTAATTCGAACGGTGGTTGGGAGTAGGATAGTTTATAACGCTTGTCGACGCTTAGATTAATGGGAGATAAGGGTAATCGTCCTCGATAAAATCGATAGGACGGAAACGTTAGCTCCGTGCACTTGCACGCGGATATGTGAAACGCATGTAATTTTCCCAGAACTCTCGGCAAAAATGCGCTCTTATCGCGTTGATTTTCAAGGCCTCGCCGATCTAAGCGCGATTCGCGCGAGCGCCGCGCGCGTGATCTCGCGGGAAATACGACAAAGTAACGAGAACCAGCTGCGCTCGTCTACCGGATCTGGCGATTAACCGCGAGCCTTATCGACCGTGCGAAAAGTGATAAGCCGACATCTAGTGGCAGCCGATTCTGCTGAACTCGTTTTTAGCACGGCGCTTTCGCGGCGCGTACTGTGCTGGCGGAGAGCCCGAAAACTCGGACTTCCACCGAGAAGACGGAAAAGCCAGGCTTGAAACTTGCTTCGAAAATTATTTTAAACCGTAGTTCTGGACTTTAGCGATCGATTCCAAGAAATGAAGAAAACTTTTCTGCTCTCATTAGGACGCTGGAACGAAAGGGACCGTAAAAACCGTACTGGAATGATTCCTTAAAGTTGTCGGTACATTCTACTTCGTTTTATTTGACTTATAAAAAAGCTCGAATCGTTTCACGCTGGCGCCGCACGACAGAGCGACTTCGAGTCTTAGAAATAGTCATCGAGGCCTGGAGGGAAGAAAAAGAAGTGCAAAAAGGGTTGTAAGAATTCAAGTATCCGGGAATTCAGGACTCCTGCATTGACATCTCCGTCCTCCGCGTCACGTCGTTACTTCGTTCCTTATCCAGATACAGCACCTGAACTTAGAAATTGGTAGTCAAGACTTCTTTCGCCAATTTGTGCCCGAGATTCGAAACGTACCGTAACCACGGGATCCTCGAAGTAAACGAGCCGAAATTCCGGGACAAACGTGAGGAGGAACGCGCAATAAACTATCGCGAGAATCCACTCGGAAATGGCACTAGCGACGTGCCAGCCCCATCCTCCGTCCGTTGGCAACCACTTCTTGTAATCGTCACCTGCGCTACAACATAGTCGTCACGGAAGGATGCTCGTACTCTTCCCGATATACGAAGAACGATTGAGCAAGGTATCACCTCGGAATTCGGACATCGATATGTAACCGGGCACGATCGTGGCGATAGTCAAGATAAACGTAAGCACCGACAGACCTGCGCGCACGTAAACTATTTTTCTACCGTTCAGCGCTGGGACCATATTGTAGCTTAAATACGTCTGAAAAATAATCAGATTCGAATGTAGCCCTCGTTCGTTTATTTCAATTGGCGATCGCTCTGTTCTCGGCAGAAGAATAAAGGGATAATTCAAATAAATACGTTTTGATCGGAATAGATGTGTTTTGTAACGCACCTGGAGACAGAAATACACGGTGCCGGCGGAGAAGCAAGTCATCGCTCCGATCATATGAGCGGCGACGACGCGAGCCTCTTGGAAATTCGCTAGGATGTCGAGGCCGAAGCAAGCCAATGCGCCGAACCAGGCGGTCACGAGAATGATCTTTCTGCTGACAAGATCGCGGCCTCTTTCCATTTGCCATTGCAACACCTGTCGATGCCTGATGTACACGCAACAGGCGACTGAAAGGATTGATCGTTCGGACCGTCCAAAAAATTCCAACTTTGTTACATTTGGTTCGAGATTCCGCGACTTACGTAAGAGCGCGGCTATGTTCAAGAATTGCGCGAATATGCAGGATTCCGGCGACAAGGTGCCCGTCTCCGATATGTAAGGAAACCCTGGTACCACGTGGTCCCAGTGTACTGATATGGCATATCTGAAACACGAGTCGCGTATAAGCAACGCGTGCAAGTAGCCACGGAGAATTATGACCACATTTGCTCCGACGATCGTTGCTACTTTATTGAGCTAATATTTTTAAACATCTTGACCGATCGAGGGACCGTAACATTTTTTCGCGAAACTGATCGATTCTCTGTATTTCGCGTGCGATTTGAAAAGGGGTGGAAGGTATACGCGGTTCGTTCAAACCCAAGGTGTTACGTATCCATCTTCTTGGCGCCTCTGGCTAAAGTCCTGCACGTCCATTGTCTCGAAGTGATGGACTTACGTAATCAGGAACGTCACTGGAATTAAGATGAAGAGGCTGAGTGGTAGCACGTGCAGTTTCCCGTAAGGCATCCTCGAATCGCCGTCCCGAAGAGCTGGAAAGGACGTCCGTCTTACCTAACGATGTTATCACATTCTCGACGGCTGGCGATGCTGTTCGTCTCTCACGCCTGGACGTTCCTTATCGGGTCGATCGAAATCGACCCGGGGAGCTACGTCCTGGATGATAGATGAATAACCGAATACGCGTAATGGGGTTGAGCGAGTGTGCTCGGTTCTCTTATAGACGTAAGAAGGACCCGAAGATAGGTCGAAATAGATGGAACCGACACGTGGAGTGCTCGCATTGGAGGTATGTCGCAAAGCCGAATCGCTTGAAATTTCAAGCTATACCGAATCTTAACTTAGATCTACCATCGACGTGATTTGCTAGTTTAGCTTCACGCTATTACCGAATGCGTGCTATTGAAAGCTCGAGAAAAAATTTTGGGAGATCGTGTATAATTATCGTGTTAAATTGTTTCTCGCTATATGTTAATTGCGTTGACCGTGGACTCGAGTAGAACGATAGCTTCTTACCTCGCCGGTTGAATGGATAGCCAAGAATATTTTTTTCGCTTGGAAATATCACCGTTGTCGCCACGGGGCCACTTCGTCATGGGACGCCTTGAACCAACTGTCCGTCAGCGCTGGTAACATACCTCTTGCCCTACGCAACGTTCCAATCGTTGATTGCGCGCACAATCGCAAAGTAATTAAAGCGCGACAGGATTTTAATCATTCGGCCATTTCCAACTTCCACTTCATTTCCCACTCCAAGTTATTTCAAAATTAGATTCAGAACGCTATCATTTACATCGGAATTATTGGCACTATTGTGTAAAATAGGATTTTACGACTACTTTATTTCTATAGATATTAAAAACGCTTCACAATCGCTAACACGCCACGTGTCAAAAGTCTCGAATACCAATACAGGGGGCTAAGAATTCCCGATTAACACGACACGATCGATATCGTACCCGTGGAAACTCGACAATCGGCTAATGGCCGATCTTATTTCTAGTTCCACCTGCTTTGAATCGCGCATAGCCTAGCTCCCACTGTTGTCGCTGGCGAATGAAATATTTGCGATTGCTCCTGAAAACATTTATTATTTGCGCTCAAGTCCTATGATCGATCACGCGCGTTCCGGGAAGGAATAAAGTCACAACTGTTTCGTAAAATCAGGTTTCTGTATTAACAACGTTACATTACAGTTAGGCAGTTTTGTTCAATGTCGTTCTCCCTTACTTTGCGCCTTCTAAATTCTTTCGTAGTAATTCGTGAATTATTGTTCCAGTTGTTTCCGATCCCGCGCCTATTCGCACGGGACGGTCGACTAGTAATATTATTAATTCATCAACGATAGAAATACAAAAAGGAAAAAATTTTACGGAATAACGTTTTGCCACCGGCGACGAGCGCCTTCGGCAAAGGATTGGCCAAACTTTACATAATAGGGCACAATCGATATTTAACGACAGAATATACTTTCATACAGATAAAGCAGCTAAGCGTATCGTACTATGTCTGGCTGCCTTCGTTAATTCATTCGTAATCGCATCTTGCGTCGGGGAATACAACGCAAACAATTCTTTTATTTCTATCCGCATATAAATCAGTGAGGGTATTCTGAACGATCTCGAAACTTTAATCATACTTTTTTGCGCGCTATTCTTTCAACGTATAAATATTAAAGTGTAAGATGCACAACTGATCTTTTTAAAAAATGTTAATAATCGGTATCAGTGTTGGGTAGATACCTAGGCGTAATCGTTGCTCTCTAAACGCATCTTACCCAGCATCGATTAGTACACGCATGTTTATACGAATATATCTGTGTATGTATATACAGCGCGTGCCGTGTATGTACATTCTAATATAAATAGTTTGATAAATAAATAGATACATATCGTTATTTTAGTTGTACATACCGTCTGGGCCGGCGAGTTCGATCGCAGAAGATAAAAGGTTTCCATCAAAAACATCTTAAAACATCTTAAAACATCTCGCACAACGGTACGCACGTGAATCACCGCCTTCCGCTACGTATATATTTTTTTCGTTACATGTCGCTTAATGCTGCTTACAAATTTTTTTTTGGACTAGTTTCAAAGTCTTTTGCTGGCGCGTCTACGTATGTATCGGCATAAATTCTCTCAAACCGTCAGCGACACGACCTCTGTGTCTACGTCGCGCCGACGGCCTTCGTACCTTCGCTACGCGTGAAGAATTTATTGGCTTGTCTACCTACGTACCGTACTATGACACTACTATTTTGATCTTACGTTGACGGTTCGTAAATCGTATCAAATTTCGAACCGCTCTCGACGTCGTTTCGAGTTACACGCTTTAATATAATCAGAATTTGTCGAATAAACCGATTCCTCTTTACTTATATCAAATATCCTCGTTTTTATCTTTGCCACGTTAATAAAATCCACGTTAAATTAGATTAAAACAATAACATTGAGTAGTATACGTGTAGAGACTCTCGTTGTACCGGATAAAACAAGGGCGAATAATCTCCCGAATGGCAGAGGCTAAGAAACGCGAGATTTCAATACCTATGCGTGGCAGTGTATTAGCACAAAGTTTAAACAAATACGTCGACGCAAGCCGAGGTTGTTTCCATGTGGACGGAACGTTTTCGTGGTTCCTCTCGTCGAAAGCCGACATTATTGTCCTTAATTGCACCGCGGATTACGCGACACGTCTTACAGGAATCTTACCAAGTAAGAGTGTCACCCTTCGCGCACTGCGATGACTAATTCCTAAACTTACTTAAACAAATGAGGAACAAACGAGACGAATAATTTTCCTTTTAATCTACGGACGCCGCTGTCCCGAAGAGGCGCGATGCCTCGACCAGCTTCGATTACCTTTCGCTTCCTCTATCCCTACCCGCATCGTCGGCGAATCTAAAAAATCCCCTCGAGAATTATCTTAAATTTATTCTCCATCTTACGCTTCCGCGTCATAAACCTTTCAACTTCCTTCCTCGATGGAAGGTACTGTCACGCAGGAAAGGGGATCACCGTTATACCTTCGACTTACAACCAAGCAGATCCGTCGCGAGGATAAAACGAATGGCAAAAAATCAAACCTCCCCGTAATTGAAACGAACTCGACGAAATTTACTCGATGATACCAAGGAGCATCGAGGTCCATCGTGCAGCTCTATGGATACATTATGTGCTGGCTTCGTCAATAACCGTGATCACCCTGCTATTAGCATTGGGAGGTACATTCGTGAGGCGCCACTTGGGCTTAGAATCCTCCTCCTCGGCCGTTGATTGCCCACCGGTCGCTTGGCCGCAGCTGGCTTGCCCGCCTTTCGACCTCGCCAAGGACCATCTACGGCCTCTCCGGTCCATAATGATGGGCATCTCGGCGATCAAGTTATTCTCGAACTCCGAGAGCATTAGATAATTCTCGACCTTGTTGCACGAGGTTATGCAGTCCCCTATGTAGTCGAGATCCTCGAGCAAATTGTCCGGCAGGTCCATGTCGGCTATTCCCTCCTCCGAGATGCAGGTTAACTCCGGTTTGTCGGGGCCCAGCGCGTCTATCATCTCGGCTACAAAGACATTACGAATACGTTGGGAGAATATTCGATATTAACGATAGAGTCTTGAAACGATGAAAAGAGGGGGCAAGTTAGTTTCGTGTAAACCAAAAAGAGATCGATTAATTTTTTAGCAAACGACCGAGGCATTGGAGTAGCTTTCTACGAGTGTTCTGAGATTTGACACGTTGCGATCCGTGGAACAGAAAGGTTTATTTACCTGGTGCGGGAGCAAAGTCTCCGCCAAGGACGAGGGCAGCGGCTGCCGCCCCAGCAGCGGCCACGTGTGGTCCTTCGTTATCGGGCTCTTGGCTGAAGGATAGCCTTCGTCTCTGGGGGCAGCTATCCGATACGCAGAGATGCTTGGTCCCGTTGGACCTCGTGTGCTTGTGACGGGACAAGTTTCTTCGGTGAAGGTCTATGAAGAACAGAGTAAAACTGCCGACAAGGACGCACGTCGAGCTGAAGTAGTATCCGGCCTTACCGCCACAGCCCACGTTCATGTAACCTGAGGGAAACGAGCAGAGAGCATTGGTACGAAGGACGACCCGCAAATGCGACGAAGCGCGAATAGTATCAAATTTTTTCATTCGTTTCCTTTGGTCCGCCTATTTTAGGACCCTGACGTTACCGGATATTGGAACTCCGATCGCGATCGGTATCGCCTGCGAGCACTGAACGAAGCCCCACGTCCTGGCAAAGTTCCTAGCCCTCACTCTCTCGTACGTGTACATCTTGAGGCTATAATGATAGCCGCCGCAGAAGATGCCTGGAAAAAAAGGCAGGTGCCGCTTTATTGCTCGTAACTCTATCTCGAGGGCTTTATTGCGAAAGGGAAACGAAGGAGGGGCCGGGGAAGAAAACAAAGGTTACGAGTTTGGCCGTGGACGGTCAAGATTTTTACGACGCTGTTTGTTGGGGGTATCGATTTTCGGAACGACTTTTACCTCGACGAACTTGGTTCGCGACAGTTTCTGTCCTCTACCTTTCCGAACAATGATCCTACGAAGGGAATCGTTTATCGCGCTGTCTCTCCTCCGTACGGACTCCGAACTCGTTTCGACGAAGGAGGTACAACGCGCGGAGTATTAATTTTCGATCGAGTAACGTACCATAAATCCACGCGAACATGACGTATCCGTGGTAATTTCCTTGCACGGCGGTGAGGGCCAGGATGCAGAGACCGCATACAAAGACCGCCGCCTGCGTAAGATACTGTCTGGCTATCCTGCACTCGACGCTGCGATGAACGACCAGGAGACCAAAGGCTACGCAGCCGAGGGTCCAGGCCAGGCCGAGATAAGCCTGAAGGAGGACGACGGTGTCACCGAGCCCCTCTTCCTCGGCTTGATGCGCCTGGATCGAAATAAAAGATCGTAGAAAAACTCCTTCCCCAGATCCTGTTTCTCGGTTTTACCAGGTAAAATATCGGCGTGTTGATCCCAAAGGCAGATATCCCGGTGGACACGAGCAGTATCCTTACGGTCTTGCTCTTCAGGGTGCTGAAGTCGAAGAACGGCGGTCTGTCGTCCGTCTTGTTCTTGTCCTTGATTTTACGCTTCTGATTTTTTAGATGCAGTATCGCCCTACGCTGAGGATGGTACAGGGACGCGCTTCGGTAGAAAGTACCCAGAATGAAGGTCAGAAAAACGACGCCGGTGACCGCCTGAAGACCCAGTCGCCAACCGATTTTACTGCCGATTTAAACAAAATTCCATAGGCACTTTGATCCGGCGAGTAATTAATTTTCATGGACGACAGTGGATAGGAATGCGGAGGAAGTAAGTAATCTTTGACGATCGTCTCCTCCGTCGATGCAATCTGGATGTGATCGATAAAAAATTATTTTCCTTACCTAATGGCACCTTTTATGAACGCAGACATGACGGCGATGCCCAAGCCGCTTCCCGATACGATGAAAATCTCCACCAGCTCTCTTCTTCTCTTAAAGTACTGCGCCACCATTAACGTGCTGCAGTCTCTGGTCATGCCCACCCCTATGCCTGCGCAAAATATCGAAGGAGAGCAGATAAGATCCCGAAGATTGATTCCGGTCCGATCGTACCACGAGGTACTTTCGACCCTTTTGTCGGACATTCCCTCGCTCGGGATTGCCAAGGGAATCACTCGTTCGAGTGGATGGAGGACACGCTTCGGAACCAACGAGGGTTCCAATTAATAATCGGTCAGATCGGGGGCGAATGAAGCCACGACGAAATTAGAACGGCCGTCAACCGACGATATTTTGAATATTAACGAGCGTTTTAGCGTTCACGTTATCTCACAGTTTACACTTCCGCGCTTCAAACTCGAACTTGGCCGAAGGATTTCGAGGCCAAAATTGTTCGTTGCGAGCATGGAAGCTGTCGTGATATAATACGGCAATGATGGACCGAATTTCCATATTATAATGTCAGGGTATTTCATACTTTTCCCACGTATTTCCCAGAATAGAAACGGACGGACGTTCCTCCGGGGAGAGATGTAAGGGCAAAGGACGTCTAGTGGCCCATTATACTTATGATCGTTACTCACCCACGACGGTGCCGTAGCTGAAGAACAATTGGTGGAATTGCGAGGCGAAGGAGGTAAAGAGGCAACCGAGCGCGGTTACGAGACCACCCAAAACTGCCGTGACCCTCGTGCTCTTCCTCCGGCAAAACGCTATTGTCACCGGGGACACCAGCAGAGCGACACCGGTCGACATGGCACCCAGCCATCCTGAAAGATCGAAACGTTAATGGATCGACGAGAGTTGGACCTCGTTGGCCGCGGAAGGGAGAACTTTGAAGAGTTCCGCCATTCGCCTCCTGCAAATGTCAAAAGCATGCATGGGAAGGCGAAAGGACCTTAGCATCGCGGCACGTCGCTGGCGACGCCGATACTCGACTGGCGCCTGTTTCTCATTTCGTCTGGCATATTGTCCCCCCTATAACCGCTTCTGTCCGCCTGTCCATGTACCGAGCTATCGTTCCATCTATCTATCCGTCCATTCCTCCATTCATCCGTCTATTTAAAGTCGCCGATCGGGGCCAGTCCCCGTCACAACAAAGATCACGGCGTCATCTCCCGGATCCGAGTTTCCGGAACTGCCATTTCTACGCGAAAACACCCAAAGTTCCTTCCTTCTGTCCGAGCATGGACCAGAGCCAACTTTTTCCGCGTGCTACGCTCAAACGCCGATTGATCCTACGCTCTTTCCATCTTTCGATGTCTTTCACGTTGATTGGACGCGCGTCCCGAACCGAACTCCCATCCCTGACGGACGGGAGACGGGCGTCCAGATTGAGATACACGGAGAGATCGAGCCGATCGACTCGAGCGAGTCCGTCGGTCTTTTTATCGGATCTTGTCCCCGTATCGAAGAGAGATTCTCCTGCGTAGAGGCATCGACGCTCGTATATCGGAACGGTGTATTTCTAAACACGTGCCGGTGTCCGAAATACGCGTACGTCCCTTTGCCGTGTTCATCGACCGGTTCATACTGTGTAAATGCGTACGATGATAATGTGACGTTGCGACTTGCAACTTTGATAAGGAATAGATCATTTCTGCACGAAAAGAAATCCCGAGTTTTCGCAATTTCGTGCACGTCGCCTCTACTAAGGATCCTTGACAGCGGTCAATTGGATCACCGTTAGGAAATCACGATGATAAATCGATCTCGCTCCGAGATAAAGCCATGACCGATCTACGCCCCCCTTCGCTGTTCTGCTCGGCACGTAGGATCATCCTAGTCATCGTTCCCCTCGCGTATCTATGCCGCACTCTCGCGATCGGTCTTCCTAAGACGCCGATTAATATTGCCGGCGTTACTAAATAGAAGCTGACTCTCGATCGAGGTTAAGACCGTTTTAATGACAGCAGTGGCGGGTACGCGGAGCGATTAGCGGCCCTCTTAGAGCCGAGTCATTTAATTAATTTTCACCGTTCCCGCGGCGAGAGTCGCGGATGTCGAGCCGGCACATCGATCAGTCCTGTTGCCAGTGCCTTTTATTACAAAAGTAACGGCTGGAATGGAAGGGGCGGGCAAGGGGACAACCGAGGGGGAAAAAAGGCGGGTATTAATCTTTGCTGGAAAAACGATAGAGCCGCATTAAAACGTTTCACGCCGAGCGGGAGTTCGCTCGAGGGAAGCGGCGACCCGCTGGAATTTTAAGAGCGCCGATCGCTCGGCCAGAAATCTGAAACGTCACCTTAAACGGACGTCGAATACTAAGCGACGGCGTACAACCCCGCGAGTTATGGATAGCGATGTCTGAGACCGTACGACCCTGGCGATTAAATACGCCGGCATAAACATTCGTAAATTTTCAAGAGTCAGGAAAACGGGAGCGCTCGGTCGAGAAAATTCGCTCGGGGCGACCAGGCAGGGGGGAAAGTTTATTCGAAGGCACGGAACGTCGAATAAGAAATTTATGAATCGACCACGTGCCGAATGTCCTCCGCCCCCGCGGGCCACGATCCAGGTTTCGGAGACAACGGCTCGTCCGGAGGATAAAAAAGCGGGTATTAATCTCACTGTACCGGCAAGAGAGTGATGGGGGCCCGTTAAACGTCTCGCACTGGTGGCAAACATCTTACTCGTGGGGAACGTCACTTAAGCTCCGTTCTTTCCTCCGGATCTTCCTTAATTCTCTTTTTCTCCGCGCTGTGCCAGGATCCCAGCAATCCGGCGTCCTTCCTCGGATTTTTCCGAGGGGTCCAACGCGCACACCCACCCACGTACATCTATATATACGCGCGGATTCGACGGAAGATATATAGGCTGTTTCCGTTTTTATCGTCGAAGGTGTTAAATGCCATTAGGGGAAGAAAAAGGGAAATCCTTTTGGGCGGCCTGCGCCACGGCCGGGGAATACAAAGCCTTATGCCTTCATACGTCTTAATTATAATATTTCGAGAAGAAGACTTAAGATCCTTCAGCGTAAATATCGCGGCTACCGACAGATTTATAGATAGCGCACTAGTGCGGAAGGTCAGCCCGGGATTATGTAAGAAATCAAGCGGCGGCTATTTCCACTTTGTCTTACCAGATTTACGCGCCGCATCCGAGCGACGAGTCTCGCGTGGGGCGGCAGGGCTATTCGTCGAGCGAGAAATCGGCCGGAAACATAGGCGAGTAGGGCGAATTGTAAATTTCGGCGGAGCCCTCCGACGCATAATGCTGCAAGTATTAAATCCTCCGCTCGTGGCCTCCCCCCTCCCCCCTCCCCCCACCGCCACTCTCATCGCTCGGGATCAGAATCCTTTATCGAGGATTGTAAGAGAGGCGGACCACCCCCTCCACGCTCGCAGATTCCACCCCCGGCCTTCCTCGTACTCCTTCGAGGCCGACGGGCGAACGAGAGGGAGAGTGTACCGCGAGAGAGCGAGATCCGTCCGGGTCAACGACCCAAAGGATTGTCGGGGGTTCGCCCGGCGACCGTGTCCTCGCGAAGGACGAGGCAGCTCCACTCGAAAGCCACAAAGGACCTCTTGCCAACTACTCTCCAAGATATATTTCCCAGCAATGGGATTCCCGAGCGTATCCATTTGCTCCTTTGGTCGCTCGAGCCCTCTACGACGACGCGCCAAAGGTGGCGCGTTTTTTTCACCATCGGACGTAGCCAGCTGCGGAGTCTTTGTGTATGCAAATCAATGGAAATTCGCGCACAGAGAGCAACCGCTCTGTATCCTCGAAGGAATCAATTTCTTACGGATTTAGAAATTGGTGGAACCTCGTCCACGTTTATTCGCTCTATTTTAATGCTCGACGAAATAAACGATAAGTGGACCTTAGAGTTCGTCGTCGAAGGTCGAGGGGAAGCCGGGCGGGCATAAATTAAGTCTCTATTGCCGAGCGGGGGAGAGCTCGTTAACGTTTAAAAGTGTCGAAAGACAAAAAGGACGCCGTGGGCGAAGGACAAAGGGAAAGCTAGAGTAAACGGCGCGGAAATAAATCAGGGCAAAGGAGAGAGGCTTTGCGAGAAAGATAATAACGACGGACGGATGTAGCTCGAATCTTTGACGTTCTTTGCGTGCGAAATTAAAGCGTAACTTTGTAATCTCCATTATACAGGAATTCGAGCGAAACCCTCGCGGTCGTTAATTGGTACCTAAACCGAAGCGATGTTCCGTACCGGAGCATCGTAAAGTATAATGGTGCGTGCAGAGTTTCTCATGCCGTTGGTACGCGAGACGCTCTGATAATTCCGCCATCGGTTTGGCTGCAAGAAAACCGCTGACCATTCTCGCCGTTGGGGAGAGTAAACGGTGAAAATACTCGAGAAAACTGGCGGAACGAGTGCAGGGGTGAGAGAAACGGCGAAGGCAAATGGAGCTTAGGCTCGCCTTCGTCGGGCAACGTACCTACGTTGAGGACAGACTGCCGATATCGCTTCGTCCCATCCAGCAGCAGCCAAGCTCCGACAGCCCCATGAATCCCCGTGCCGAGAATTTGCACCATAACGCCCGTTACGACGACGACCCAACCCCAACCGCTCTCCGGATAGTAATGCTGCCTTATGGTGCATCGTGCGATATATCTACAGCACGTGAAGGTCGCAAGTGCGAAAATTGTCCGGTTACACGCACCGCTGCGAAACGAATCTGATCGTACCCCAGGAAATCGGGGATCGTGACGGCGGTGTAAAGGAGATCAGCCAGAATACCTGGCGGCTAAAATTGCCCGACACGACTAATGTTTATCTCTTAACGAGCGCAGAACCGTTACTTTACCGGCGCAGGGAATCATTATCATTACGCTTATCGCCCAAAAATATAACCCTCGCAATGGAATCGTTTCGAGACAGGGGGTCTCTCAAGATTGATTTAAAACGAGATTTATATTATTATAACCGGACAATACCGTGAAATACAAAAATCTGGACCAATGTCCGGCACGGGGACGGGTAGCTTTCGATCAGATTCGTTGCACGTAACGAGGATCTGACCTAGGATCACGATTGGCGTCCTCCTCGTTTCCTTTGCGCTCGTCCCGCGCCTGCGAGCAAACGATGCCCTCGCATTCCGCCGAGAAGGAATGCTCGCCGGAAGTCGCGAGCCCGCTGTCCTCGTAACCGGGACTTTGTACGACATCCCTTCCTCCGTGCCCCCGAGTCTTCATCCCTCGATCCGCTGGAGCCTATTACCCTTGCCGCCAAAACTCACCGCTCCGTCCCGCTGGGTGCCTTTTGTTCCTCATCACTGCCGCTCGCAAAGGACGTGCCCACCGGTCTCGATCGGGACTTACATATCGCCTCTCCCTTTCCCTTCCCAGCTTCACCCTCACTTCACACTTTACGCGCAGTCGGAACGTTGAAGCGGCGAGCTGCACGTACATGGACGATTATTTTTCCAGTTATTCAAGCGAGTCGCACGACGAAGCTCTTGTTCGCGTTTCCCTTCCGATCGAAGCTGAGCCCAGAAACGATCTTTGCGCATCGCTCCATTCGCGCGAGAACCTCGCGTCCCTTCGAGCGGCGATTTGGCCGTGGCCAGGAGAATGGGAGGATAATCTGTTTGCTTAATTCTCGGTATCGACCGATAGGATACTCCAACCGCGAGAGACTCGGCGTTCAATATGAGCTTCCGGCCACTAAGTCCACAGCGCGGCTACCGCGGGCTTCGGAGAATTTACGGTCCCCGTTTGTTCGAGGAAATTTTCCTCGGTCAACGCAATTTGGCTTAGGTTCCGTCGCTTAAACCGCACGGCGGAGGGCGGATGATAAACCACGGATATACGATGTACACATCCCACGGTCGGAACAAACTTATTCCTCGCATCCGTGGCACGCGCGGAGCCAGTGGCGATGCTCGAGAATTTAAACTCTGGACATCCCCCCGAGAGTTGGAGCCTCTGTACCGGCGGTAGCTCGGGGGAGAATCCGGGGCCAGAGGAGCCGCGCCGACGAGGATGCCTAGGTAGCGTATGTATGTAGAGACGGGCCGACGTCACGGTAGGTCGGTGTTTATGTACGCTCGTGCATTATGATAAAAGCTAGGCAAACACGGCCGATGAGAGCCGGGCCGGGGATGCCGCGGGGCAAAAAGAGATGCGTAAACTCGGATTTATCGCGCGACAGGAGCGTGGCAGGAGGGCGACGGAGACCGATGGAGGCAAGGAAGCCCGAAAGGAAGGGACCGGGAAAAGAGCGTGCCGTGCTTTTAATGTACGTGGAAACGCCGGGCGTAGCGAATAACGCTCGCGTAATTCCGAGAAGGAAACGGCCCGTGACTCCGAAGCGTCTCGGGGGAGACCCCGATTTTTCGTCGGCGGCCGTTATTTGCATTTAATTTCCGACGACTTTTCGAAATTGCGGTCGTAGCGAAGTCTTGCGTGTAAAAACCACGCGGGCCCGTTCTAATGTCAGTGCCAGATTTCTTCGACTCCTCTGTACAGCGCGCGAGAGTTTCTGGGCAACGGGATTTTTCTTCTTGCCAAATAGCCGCTCAAAGGGGGGGAACGTTTTAAGGGAAGCGTCCAGAAATGTTAGATCCTGCTCTCGAGCGTATTAGCAACGATTTAAGCCGGCAAGAACTCTGACCGATTTTAAGGCCGAAAAACAATGAGAAAGCGAGGCCGAGAGATTTTTGGATATTTAGTTGCTACGAGGAAACGACGTAAATCGATCGGGAGGAGATCCGGCCGGAGTAACTCTCGAGGGACCGCGATTAAAATTCGCCCACCGCTGCGCCCAATTGCCAGGGCAAAAATATTCTCAAACGGTCGGTTTCGGTCCGAAGCGGGTCAACGACGGTACGTGCTCGTTATCCGGACTAAATAAGAGTATTTGAAGCGGGACGCGACGCTCGACACGATTGCCGCGATATCTTTTTCAAGCATCGGCATTCTTACGGCGCGGCTCGACTTCTCGCTACGGCCAGACTCACGTCGCTCTCGAGGACTCTACATAGACATTTTACCATAAACACTCGTACCCGAATCTCGATGAATTACCAGAAAATACCGCCACTTCGATTGGAAGGATAAAACCGATCGCGATATGCGATTCACGTTTGGCCCTATCCGCGCCTCGTAAAACAGCTTTATCGTGCTCTCAAAATATTCGTAGGAAACTCTACGGATGGACTGCCGAGAGCGAATCGAATACCGCGACTATTCGATACCTCTGTTTACACGGTCATCGCCGACGATATACGATCGCTACCGTGCATTATTTCCGTTTACCGCGCCATTTCAACTTCCCACGTACCGAGCTGTCCTCCACGGCGTGTACATCAAGGTGGAATTATTTTTAAACCCGTAGAAATTTCGACGGTGGCGAGATCGGTCCTCCGCGGCGTCGCTGTCGGAATATCGCGAATCGCGAGAGCCACGACACTGGGTTGAACGGAGGTCGGCGACGATGATCGATCCCGATAGGCGAGCGGGATCTCGACGAATCGTGGATCCGAATCGAAGGATCGCGGCACGCTAGATGAGAGACGCGATGTCGAACGCTGACTGGGTTCGGAAGAGGTGCTTCGGAAGAGACGCGCGCTGAGACTCGAGCTTGCGTAGGGGAAGCCGATGGGCCAATCCCCTCGTACTGCGACCTCGCCACGTGCTTCCACGGCCAACCGTTTGTAATGGGACTCGCGGTCTTCGGAGGTAAACCGAGGTAATCTCTTACGCACCTGCGGTAAGTGCCCCCGATTGCCTCCAGCCCTGCCCGAAATTTACCATTCGTAATTATAATGTACCCTCCCGCTGTCGTATTACCGCCTAATAAGGTTAGCCCGCCGTTACGGCGATCAAGGAAATATACGGTTGATTTACTTGCGCGGTGGAAGGTAACGAGCGGCTCGATGCCTTTGAGCGAACAGGGATACCGGTTTGCTACGCGGATCATTATGTTATTCTTTTCGTGCTCTGGCCGAAAATTGTTTTTCGAATTTAAAGCGAAGTGTCTTACACGCTTTCGTATCGCGGAGAAACGAGTACAAATTGCACGTAACGATATCGTTGATCCTCGGGCATTTGTTTTCTCATATTTCCCTCTGCACCCCTTATCGACCCGAGCTTAATGACCATTCGCTAATTTAAGCCGAGAAAATGGAGTACTGTAAGGGTAATTTGCATACTGTGCCGTGACAAGAAATATACGCTCTGTATATATATTCCAGTAGAATCTACATTGGGCACGCGTTAATGCGAGATAAGGTAAAGCGTCGTTCGAGTTTACGCGTTAGAACGCGACGCGTATCGTACCATTAGCTCCGAGTTTCCGAAGCCTCGTGCCGATTACTCCTAAAAAAAATCTAAAAAAGAGAAGGGAGACGGGTCCTTAATGCGAGTCGATACGCGAGCTTGTTTCCGTTTAAGTCTCTCGTCGATAAAAAACGAAATTCGATCGGGCAGGAGTCGGGGGGAGGGCGGGTAATCGATCCTCGATGCCTGTTTTCGCGTGTCCACGGTGTTCGAGATACGATAATGGAGTACTCGGAATACCTCGTTGAGCCGTGTCCGTCGACGATGCCGTGCCGATACGATCGTTCCTCGATCGCAACGCGGCCCAACCCGCGGTTTAAAACACGCCGCGGCACTTTGGCGAATTATGCAAACGAGGAAGTAATATTCGGGGGGACGGTAATATTTGGGAGGTAACGGACGACGTGCGAACGCCTTTCGCGTCGTTGACCGTCGAGGTGGATCGGCGAGTAGCTCTCACGGAAAATCCCGATGGAGAGCAGGTGTCCCGTTTCGGACGGGCGCTCCATCTTCGGCCGACCGTCGTTCACCTTTAAACCCGTCAGCCTTCGCGCACGAACGACGTACCGCGCGACTCTTGTAATTGATGAAGAGCCGAATCGCGCGCCGGAGGATCCGGCGCGATATAAATACCGCCATCGGCCAGGAACTCGTCCCGCGGAATTTGCATGGAGTCCGAGAGGCGGGATGGGAGAAAAATCGATGAGCGGTAGAGGCGGGAGGAAAATTACACGTGTTATCACCGCGTAAACACGAGCCTGACGATGCTCGCCGGCGTCGAAGGCGGCGCGCGACGCTCGCAGATGGGGGAGAAGTTTAAAGAAACAAATGTTTCGAACGTAATAATACGGGGGTGGCGATAAATCGAAGGGAGGGAAACTATTATCGCGCGGTCGTGCTCGTAAAGTGAGCGCGACGTTGAGGGAAAAGTTTGGTCGACCTCTCGGCTCTTCCCACCGAGGGGCGTCGATCATCCGAAACAGCCGAACAAACTCCGGAATCTCCCTCGTCCCTTTTATAGACGGTGCATTAACGCCGCGAACTTGATCCAGATCGCCAGACACGATGTCCCGGCATTCTCGTTCGCGAAGAATCGATGGCCAAAGGCAACGCACACGGCGGATGATCATTCCGATCATCGTTCGTCATCGCGATCATCGAGGAAAATCGACAAACTCTTTGATACCCTTAGCGAGAACGCACCCTGTTAATCTCGTTCGCGCGCTGGTAATCTGGATGCGCGAAGAGGCCAACGGACGTGTTTTTCTACATCGATATTTCTGTCAGGAGGAAGGTAAAATCGCGGCGATACGCGCTTAAATAACCAGGAGCCCCTGGGTGGCTTCAGAATGCTCGCGACGAGATTAAGACGACCTGGAAGAGTGCATAAATATCGTGGCGAATCTCGCGGATCGTTCGGCGTCGTATCGTTAGCCGGAGCCCGACACCGCCTCCTATTTTTACCGGGCCGCCGCGTTGCAGCTGTCGAATCGCGGGGTAATATAAATCCTGCACGCGCTTAGGATCGACTCTCTCCCGCTTCCGTCTCTTTAAAATCTCTCCTCGATGGCCCTCCAGAAATTAATCAGAGCCACGCTGCCTACGGTCGATGGACTCTCACGCGGCAGATCCAAGTACGAACCGCGCTCGTGGCTCGTGATTTTCTCACGTGAGAATATACCTTAAACAGCGGGTCCTTGACCAAATAACCCTAGCGGTCTGCGCGGAAATGAATTAAAGAAGAGGAAGAAAGGAATCGCGCCGCAGAAATCGAAGGCTCCATTCCGCGCGCTATTCTCGTACTCCTTCGTATCTTTATCGGCGCTGCTCCTTCAAATCCCATTGTCCAAACATACAGGCTCGGCTGGCGCGAGAGATCCCGTCCATAAATATGGAGATGATGGAAATAATGAAGGCAATAAACGTGGACGTGGAACAGTTCGGTCGGATGGCGCCCCGTGAAGAAAAACAAAGCGAATAGAGGAAAGCCGATGGATGGAGCCATACATCGCCATACATCGCGCCCTGTCGACGGACTCTGCTCTTAAGCACGACGTCCGCGTCGTACTTAATTGTCGTCGAACGTTCGAGTGTATCCGTTCAAGCGGAGATCGCGCCAATATGGAAATTCGGGATATTATTGTTATTCTCGGTGGCCGGATGCCGAGGGCAGGGCACGAACGAGGAGATATATAAATGCGGAAACATGGAGAATCAAATTGCCGAAAGTCCTCGTTTCTTTGGACAAATGGCCCCGGCTAATGGCCGTGATCCTACTTCGCCTAACCAATCTCGTTGAATTCGTTAAGACGTCGGTAATAACGGTGATGTACGACCGAGGCAAATACGAGCTGGTCGTCGTCGACAATCGGCGTAACGGGACGTTGGGAAAGTCGCAATGTCAAGGTTCCCGCTGGTGCCGCGGCGAAAGGTGAATTCATCCGTCGGATACCCGTTTCGCCCTCGACGGTGATAAACTGCAAGCTCGCAGTAACTTCGCAATTCCGCTTCCACTGGCTCGAACCAGAGAAGAAACGCGTGCCCATTGTCGAGCTCGCCTCGAAATAAAAAATACGCGGACCGACTAAAAAAATCAGTGATAATATCCGACAGTTCGACGATCGGAGGATGCGATAAAGAAATTAATAATCAAAACTCCTCGAGTCTACCGAAAGCACGTTCTTAATTTTCGACCAATTCAGCCGCGTGTTACTCCCACTGGAGCAAGCGTTGGATGGCGAAACGCAATTGTATTTTTTGCTCCTCGAAGACGATGACTATAATTCTCGACCTCTCGCTGCGATACGTTGCCCTTCTAACGGTGTATCGGCCGATCGCGAAAATGATCGGGGATAAGAACGGGGAATGGTAGCCCGTCTTACATCCCCAAGCGCGATGTTATCGGGGCCAGACACGATACGTCGAATCCCGGTGATCGCGAACGGTTTCTATCCCTCTCTCGTGGCGTGTAATCGAAAGCGAGAGTCGCTCGGCGGCGGAGGTGGTCGAGGGTCTGGAAAAGAGACGACGGCTGCGGGAGGGAGGAAAGGAGCGAGAGGAGACTCGAACGTGGCAGTAACTCGGAGCTGCTACATGAGTCACTCGAATAGATTGCCGCGGAGTCGTTAGGCGCCTCTCTCCTTCTAGGAGAGGAGGAGGACGGAGCGAGCGGCGAGAGAGTTTCGAGTAGTTTCGAGTTCGCGTGCGATCTGGAGCATCTCGAGTGGCTCGTGTAACGAGCCAGATCTCTCGTGCGGTTTTCGGAGCCGTAGGAGGCTGGTAGATTGGTCTACCGATAGGCTCGCAAATTCACGAGCCGGATAAACGCTGAGATTATGGGCCGGCGCGCGGATGAAGATACAGAAATGATACTGCGAATACGTTTTGGCATGGAAGAAACGTTTCTTGAAAATCGACGCTGGCTTTGGTCGTTGGCGAAAATTCGATATTTATATACCTATTTGTTTTTCCTGTCCGTCTGCGGGCTTCGCGTCTTATTTTTCTTCCCACTTTCGCCGATATTGATTCGGCTGCAGGGATGCGTTGGGGAGGATGCATGCCAGGATAAGTATTCGATGTCGCCCTAGGGCGAATTTCTTCGAGGGATCGTGAATTCGATAAATAATCCAGACTTGTCTAGAAACGCCAATTACGTGGGCGATTGATTGCACTACCAATGACGGACAGATTGCGGGCGATTATACAAATATATAAAGGCCGATGAAGGAATGTTGTAGTAGTAGGGATCTGATAAAATGTCGCAAATACCTTGAACAATCGTTAGTAACTGAAAACTACTCTTTTGAATTTAAGATTTTATTTTTAAAGTGAATATTTAAAATGCAAAATAGTGTAGGGGATATGTGAAATAAAGAAATTTAATTCCAACTAGCAGGTTATATGACAAAAAAAAAATATATATATATATATATATATCTCATTAATCTAAATGTTGTAAAGCAATGTTTTTAGGTTCGTCCCGATAAGTAGCCGCTGAAGTTTTGCGAATTTGACAGTGCAGGCTCCACGGTGTAACGATTTCTCCACGGGCAAACCCTCTACCTCATGTAGGTACGTGGTAACTTACTCCCCGGTAACTTTTCAGGGCCGATAAAGTAGATTTCCTGTAACTTCATGCCTAGACCGAGTTATCTGATTTAGATAAATCTTAACAGCAAAGTTTTTACCGGTCGACAGCATCCTAAAGCTCGCAGAGGATACTATACGATAGTTCTCACAATCGAGTCAGAGTTTGTCCCTTTCGCGCGAAGAAGAGGCTACCGTTGAAATCATTCCGCGTAACATAAATTATTACATTATCAGCTCCAAATTTTCATGAAATTAGCTTTCATTATCAGCCGCCTACGTTAACGATTATTTCATTCTCTACTCGATGCCAAGCGTCATCTTTCCCTTGAAAGATACTTGCATTCTTCACCAACCAAAAGTCGTACAAAAACATCTCGGCGCAAATAAACAACGCGGGAAAATCGATGAAACGTTGAAAATGATAAGAAAGTTTACGATATCTGCGGATGACAGTCCCGTATCGAATCTGGACCCGTTTTTCTGCGGGCGAATATCTTTTCGCTCGGGATAGGGCGGTCGAATTTCTTTTTGTCGGAGTTTTTGCGCCCTACGTAGGGTGAGAACGCGGTGTCTTTGGCAGAAGGCGTAGGCCAAACACCGGATGACGAAGTGGGCCTCCGATTGCTGCGGGCAGCCGAGCGATACGAAGATCCCCTTCTTGCTTTGTGCGAAAGGCGGCAAAAATCGCGCTGCGATATGAGGACGATATTGATAGGAAAACCCCCATAGCCGCTTATTGTGATCATTAATAATCTTTTATTCCGAGTTACTCAAAAGGACTCAACCGTCACTGGTTATTGGATCTAACCATCCATCTTGATTCGATTATGATACAGAATAGAATTTAGAATCATTCGTCGGTTGAAACGATCGTCCAGTTTGATGGATACTGTTTTGGTTTCGTAGAGAGGCTCATCAGAGGTTCGCGCATAGGCATAAGTATCGGGTTGTTATGCCGCTTAAAATAAAAGCCATTTCGCGAGATACAAATATTTGTCCCGGAATACTGAAATGGCTGTTTGAAATGAGAGCAAGAACGTTAAGCGCGATCTTATGTTTTGACATTCTGTTCCTCATTTAGATGCACCTTGGAATAGGAAGCGGTACGTGGCATCCACATACCCTCTATCTAGTTTTTTTCCGAATATCCTGAATTTACACGTCGGTGGAATAATATTAGCGGCCCAATTATTGCCAATTACGCGACTTACCAACATTGCATCGAAAAATATTCGGTCCATCGTTAATCAACCAGAGCTTACTTTCCTGCTTATCTCCGCATGAAATATTTTCCCCGTCAGTACGTTTATAATACTAATAACGTCTTCGGATGAATGCACGTAAGTCCATCGTAAGAAATGAAAGGGCCTTATAACGAACCTCGCGCTGAATCGCCGGTGGGACTACAGTGAGTATAGATAAGGAAAAAACAACAATATCCCGCCACGCAAGGACATAAACCTTAAAGTGCAAACCTTAACGAAGGCATACGCGTCCGGCAAAAAGGTTGATTTATCGTATCGTCGCGAATAAATTTTTGAAACGCCCCCCAACACTTAATCGTACCTCGTAAGAATCGCGAACCGCACCGAGCACGGCAAACCGGCAATCCTTGCGCCGATACACTCCATCGGGTGTATTTCAAATTTCCATAAATAGCACGATATTAATAACTATATCATTATACGCCGGAGTCCTTGATCCAACGATAAGCACTACAATGTATGGTTAGAGAATTTATTATCAATTAGCGGGTACCAGCGGGCGCGTACACGCCGAGCCGCGTAACCGGCACTTTCCACTATGTCGCTATCCGGCAGAGCATTTCCCGGGACATAAATTTTCGTTACCCACCGGCAAGAAATAAATCGTTTTCATAGACGCGCGACACATGCCGATGTAACGACACCATAAGGATGGAAGGTACCGGCCGTGTCTTCGACAGAGCGATTTCTTTCCTCCGCCTTTTTTCTCCTCCTCTAGCCGGCCCACGAAAGATGCGCATACCTACGGAGCAAAAGGAGAACGGCTGTGCGGAGCCATCGTACCACTACTCGCGAGCATTGTGGCCCCTTTATAAATCACTCTCCGTGGCGAATGATCGGAACGCTCGCTGCCCTCCCGTCGCACGCGCCTTCACTTTCGTTTATTTGGCCCCGCGGACGTGCGCGAGCAGACGGTGAAATACGGCTGAAAGGAGGCTCCGCTATCGAGATGGGATCTACCGCGTGTACGGATGATAGGTACACGGGGCTATTAACTCGTAGGAGCTGCGCGTCTACGTCGAGATGAGCTCTTAACCCTTTCGCTGCTACCGACGCCTCGGCGAAATAGCCGCTCGTCGTACACCTACGAGCTCCCGCCGATACTTTTTAAGTCGGCCTCTCTTTCGTTAATATCAACAATCGGCGCTAGGCACATTATCCGCACGATAACATCTCGAGGAATTATAGCTTTGATCCTCCGTACCGGAGGTGCGGTGAGATTTTTTTCCCCGAGTTAATGGACCTCGAGTAACGCGAGGAAGGTATGCTCGCGGGTAAAAAGTTGCCCGGCCAACGAGTGTGACCGTGATGTATGTATAGCGCGCATGCCGGCGATCGGAGCCGTAGTTCTTGGTAACGGAAGAGTTAATACCGATTACACGGATCCCGAACGGTGGCTCTGGATCTGGTTTTATTCACGCGCCTGGTTCATCCGTCGAGAGTCTACCGACATCGGTCTAGACTCGACCGAGGGAGAGAGGAAGAGCCGGGAGATAAGCGTATACGTTGCAATGAATCGGCGCACGGGGAAGATAGATAATAAGGACGACTGAGCGCATTACGCAGGGCCGGCGCGATCTTTACGATGCATCTCTATTTACTCAGGAGTAGGTGATATCGCCGGGTTCCATCGGAAATGAAAAACGATAATAGCTCACTTAAATAGACCGAGGCGTACCCTGCCGGCGAGGTAATGATAAACAAAGAACGTAATATTCCGAGTGCAGAGCTCGTTGGGCAATTCCGCGCCTAGGATGGAACAGGGTCATCGGAGCTTTCGAGGATACGTCAAAAACACCTTATTTAATTTCACTGGTCGGTTATTAGATTACCAGAAGCGGCGCGAGCCGGCGATGCGCGGCTGTAATTGCATTAAAATCAATTACGCCGAGCAGTTGTGCCGGTACACGCGGGTGCATTAAATACGAAAGCAATTAAAGCGCCTGCGTAATTAAATATAAATGCGCATATTTGACCCATAATTCCACCGTGCGAAACTCGCGCGTCGCATCGTCCAGGGGTTGAGGCGGAGGGTCGGAGAAAAATACGGGGCGCATGACGTTATTGCGACGTAAATTTGACGAACAGCTTGGCACGAAAGCGAACGAGGCTCGTGGCAATGGACGCGACTAGAAAAAATATTTTTCCGCGGAAGCCTGCAAGTCGTTATGCTTGCCGAAATTCGTGCGATTTACGAATGTGCGCTCTGAAATTGCACGATGGCCGAAGGACGCTCGGCGGCGTGTATACGGAGAAATGGCGGTGACTCTCTTTACGAGGATGGGAAGGGCCGATAGGCGGTGAAACGATTCGCCGTTAGCCCTGACGAGGTAATTCTCGATTAGGTTTACAGCGCGGAAATGCCATAGAAAAATAATTACTCGCGCACCGGCTAAGGGCGGGACGTCGTCCTTGGAATTATCCGGTGGTCCCTCGTCGACCCCAGGATTCATTTTCGTCCGTTCGCCCGCAATTTAACCTAGGATCCATTAGACGGATCCCGATTGATCTCGTCGATTCGGTCAATGTTCCACGCAGATTCACGGCAAACGCTCGCAAAATCGCGAATACTCGCCGCGTTGTAAGTTACTCCCTAATGTTCGAAAGCACGCTTTTAAATACGCGCTTTACGACATCGGCTGAATTTCGTTCTTCCTCGCGAGTGCACGAAGTTTACTCTCCGCTCCTCCTCGAGGTCCGCGCGCCTCCGTCTTCGATAAATCCCATTCTCTTTCGAGCGATGTTACGGCACGTTAGAAGCGCGTTTCCTCTCACCCTCGATTCGCCTACGTGCCGCTGCTGTCCGGTATTTTTGCCTGGCCCGTATCTCTCATTACTTTATGAGCGGCAATTTGCGGCACGAAGAGTGGCCCGCGATGCAATTTTATAACGGCCGCGGTTAGTCACACTTGTAACGTGACGTTTCGACGTTCCGCCACGGAAGTTGGGCCGCTCGGCCCCTCCCCGTGCGAATTATCTCGAATAAATTCGATCGACGTGGAAACTGCGGCGTCCCACCGGCCGTTTTAGTCGTTACCGATAGATATTTATAGCCCGGAGTAACGGCGCGCTACGCCATACACGGAACCGCGCCGTTTCGGCTCGCGGTAATGGGAATAAAATGGGACATTGATTCCAGGCGTGAAAGTGGCACGACCCTGGAACCGTTTTCCTCCGTCGGGAGCACCCCGATCACTCCTTCGTTTGCTCCACTCCCGACGGATGTTCCACAAATGAGCGGAACTCGGATCGCACCGCTGCTCCGCGCTCTTTTCTCTCCGCATCGGCGCGATAATCCCGGAGCCGAGCTGTGAAGTTTCTCGAAAGGCGCGATGCATCCCGACCCTCTGCTTCTCCTCGAAATTGTCTTCCAAAGGCATAAACTTCGATAATAAAACAGCCAGAGTGCGCCTCGGCCTCGCAGCGGGGCGTCGCGGTAAGTTTTGGAATCTAAGCATTTTTATCGCGGCGCCAGGATCTTCCGCGACTCTTAGCGCTTCCCCCATGACCGGCCTGCATTTTGCATTTTGACCCGCGAGGAATTCCACGACGATGCGGCGCATATTTCATGCCCTTATCGGAAACGTTCCCCTGACCAGACGGCAGACGCCGCCAGAGGGCTGCGAGAGAAAGGCAAGATGCCCGCGTTCTATCCCCTAGTTCACGCAAGAAGAGAGTCGGATTTTAATCTTCCGCGACTTTAATCTCCGAGTTTCTCCTTCGAAATCTGCCCGAATCTAATTTTTTTCGAGCGGTCGCTCCTGGGCCGCGTATCCAGGGTTGGAGGTATCGTGATTTACGGCGCTGCGAGAACGTCGCGTGGCGCCGGGGAAATTCGAGATAAAGGATAAAGGGATGCCGGTAAGCGACAAGGCTATCGCGCCTGAGTAACGAGATTGTAATCTTGTTAAGCTTCGATCGCGATTCGGTGATTTTGTCTCGAACTTGATTCGAGCTTTGATCGACTGCCAATAATACCGGTGATCGGCGTCGTTTTTACGATTCAGCTTCGTCCTGAAAATTGTCCATTGCATTTTTGCGCAACGACGAGGGCAGAGATCGATCCGAAAGAGACCATAATGTGTCCCTGTCTCCGTAATAGGCTCCAGATAAACGCATATTGCGCGCGACCGCTCGGTCGCGCCGTGTAAAATAGGGACGTGGAAATAAGAGTCCAGATCGGCGACAGATACGTCTACGCCGTCAGTCGATAATTGAGCGAGCCCGCGACTTTAGATTCTCATTACGATAGGAATTTCCACTAGCGGTAGCGGCCGAACAAAAAGTTAGCCCACCTGGGACGTGCGCACCTGTTCGCCCGTATGCGCGTATCTAACGTTATAAACCGGGGAATCCGAGGAGCCTCATTAGTTTCACCGCCAATCTCGATCCGTTTACTTATGTCGGACAGCTCTTCGCTACCTCTTCACCGGACATGCGGTTATCACGCTCGTTTTGTCAGGGGCTATAAATCGATAAGACTCGTTTCTGATGCAAGCTAATAATACGGGCCGCATGGGGAGAGAACCGTAATATAAATAAAAGCTAAATTCGAGCGGCAGTAGGCGGACCTGCGTCATAAATCGAAAGCGATTCCTGACAGGGCTCTCTGATGAAATTTCGGCGTACCGAATTCGTTTAAATACGTTTTAAAATATGCCTTCGCGCGGAGCCAGCTGGGCCTCCGGCCGACGATCCTCGTCGATGCTCATCGACGAGTCGAACATCCTCGAAGCGAATTTTCGCGGAGGAACGCGGTGAGCGGGGACCGGCCGTCGGTGGAAGCGCGACCGAGTGAAACCACGGGACTCGCCTCTTCGCTCCTCGCTCTCGATCGCGTAGTTTCGATTCCTGGCACCGGCTAGAAAAGACGTTGGCCCACCTAAGGAGAGAATCGAGGTACGGATGGGGCTCCCCACGCGGACACCTGCTCGTGAAACGGACGCTCGCGGAGTGCGTACGAAGAGCGCTTTCTCGGCGGTGATCTCGAACGAGAACGGGATCAACGCTCTAACGTAGGTCCGCTTCGATGACGTCAGCCCTCGGTGCTAGCCACTAAATTCCTTCAGCTCGAATCGTTTCACCGAGTCAGCCGGAGGGTCCCTCCCAGGAGAGAATGACGTAAAATCGAGAGCGCGATTCGTCGTGCCGCTTGGATATTCCTCGTGCACCTTGCCAAATAGTTTCTCCTTGTGGGAAGCGACGACGCGTGGTTATTACCTTTGATCCGTAACCCTACTTTGTTTTTCAGACTCACGCAGATGGAGCTCTAAGGATTTTTTTTCCTCTTCTCGACAACGATGCTAAGCGCTATTATCCTCTTTGCAAAAGATAGTCCTTCTCGGTGGTTCGATTTCGACCCACGGTACTCTGATAAAGGAACATCCCGGCGCTTCCGTCTGGAAAGGTATCTGGGACACGTATACGTACAGGATAAACCACGCGCCATCTCCTCGAAACTCGAAATATCTTATGGCAAGGGATTATTACGCTGGACGAGCACGCTCTCAAGCTCATATGCGGGATTGTGTCTGACAGTTGTTCAACCGTTTCTCCTTGAATATTCTCTAAAACGCTGAGAAAGCCCCTGGGTCGCTGTCAGTCGCTCGTGGAGCACCGTTTAATTTAATCTCGTCCACGTGTATTTTATAACCGATATATATATATATATTTATATGCAAACAAAATATCGTACGCTTCGCTCGTATTTTTATCCAGATTTCGGACTTTCTACGAGGCATTTCTATCCCGTAAACGCAGGAGCGGCTTGAACCCCAATGACTAATACATTCCATTAACGAAACACGCGTATCGCGTCGCGTAAAATTGGCGCGTAGTTTGTTCCTCGAATCTATAAAAAGGTAGCCTAAACGATCTCTCGTAGCGATGTCAGGTCGGACACGCTTACACTCCGGTGGCCATTCGACGCGATCAAAAACGAGAGCGTGTCGGGCGCGATAAGTGAAATTCAAGTATTGTCGAAAAGCGACAGATGTAAGAATACTAAACGACACTCGGGATAATTGGCCGGCGGCCAAAGCGCGAAATATACGCGGGTATCTTTCGTACGGAAAACGAGGAAAAGCCGGCCGGACAGAGTGGTTGAGCGGCGGTGTAAAAAATGCATCAGGATTTCGGCCCAGCTCCGCCGTGGCACCAGCTGACACGTTTTAATTTCACGAGACTCTCCCACGAGCGCAAAACTTTCCATTTGCGAGTTTCAAACGTCGTGCTTCTTTCCGGTATTTTTACTCCAGCAGAGGATTCCGTCGGTGCTCTTTGCCTTCATTAATCCTGCTGCAAGCGGCAAACGATCGATTTTTCCATCTTCACCGCAGTGACGTTGAGCCGATGCTGATACCAGAAGATATTTTTTACCCGTACAGAATTTTCATCAATACATTCTTTTTTTATATATATATATTGTACGTAGATGTCTAAGAAAAATATTTTAATCGATCATTAGGGAGCATTTTACATCTTTTCTATACACATATACCACCATGTATCGCATAGCGTTGTAATTAATAAGGCGAAGTAGTGGGAAAAAAAATCTCCCCATCGAGTCGCTGAACCGACTCGACCTTTTTTTGCGACGGACTACGGAAAAGTCGAATGGAAATCGGAGAAAAAGCGAGGCGGGCCCCGTGGGAGTTGGTTTATCGATTCGCTCGTTACGCAAACACGCCGATCAAATTCGACGGCGGCCGATAGATAACGATGTACATACAAACGGGGATACGAGGCTATAGATTCGAGCGTATACGGTCAGCTGTTACGGCAACGCGGCTACTAAAGCATTCGGTATTATTCCGCGTAAGCAGTGCTCCCCATACCAATTTTGCAAATGTCCCGCGTTCGAATCTCGATTAAACAACGTAAGCTTTCGGGGCAAAGCCACGTAACTCCGGCACACGCACACGAGGTACATCAACGAGCAAGGAGACTCGTATCCCAAACTCGATCGAGCGTATCGGAGGATCTATCGACTAACCTGATTCTAGGTGCACGTGCGGCCCGAATCTCGTGGCCACTTGCTGAAGGAAGACACCCGAGGCGCCGTGCATTCCGTGGGACAGTACCTGCACCAGCACCCCTACGAGCAGCACCACCCATCCCCAGCCCCCCTCGGGATAATAATGCTGCTTCAGCGTCAGCAATTGCTTCAAATCGGCTACCAACTGACGCGAACTGTGCGCTCGTCCTGGAAGGGCCGTCTGCTCGTTGCCGCTGCAGGCCACCCCGCTGTCGTGCATGGACAGCCTCGGCAGCGACCTGCTGCGATAGAGCGACGGAGTACCGGCTCCTCGAGCGCGCGTGTCCTTCGGCGCCTCCTTCTCCTCCTGCAGACCCGCATCGCGCTCCAGATATCCGGAGTACTTTCCCAAATAGGCGTATCGATCGTAGGAAAAGTGCGATTCCCCGCAATTTTCGCACTTCCTCGGACAGCCTTGCCTCCCTCCGTTCAACGATTTTGCACCCTCCGCCGCCGATCGTCCTGCCGACCGACCGGTCTTTCTACCTGGAGAACCGTCTCGTTTCTTTACGGGAGACTGGAAAGAGTCCTTTGGGGAATCGTGAATTTTACAAGGCGCCGGTCTTTGGCTCCCTCGAGGGACTCGGTCCAGGTACACGCCGCTCGTGTTATCGATCACTGGATCCGCGTGGTTTCTCGATGATACTCGCGGAGGAGAGGACTTTACGCGCGGAGGAGAATCCCCTTCGAACTTGCCTATTCTGGTATTCGGCTCCGCGGAGCTCGAATACTTCCCGGAGGATACTATTTTATGGATTACGGGCTTGCAGGAGGACGCGACGTTGTTTGTGCGATTCTGAATTCCCGTCGATGCACCTTCGATCTCTTCACCCTCGTCCATTACGGCGATCTGCCTCGTATAGTCGGCTTTATCTTCTGGATTCCCCAAGCTTCGATCCGTCCTGCTCTCGCAAATCTTCCCGTTCTTGGGAATTCTCTCTTCCGCTCCTCCGCGTTCGTTTTTCAGATCGTTAGCAACGTTTCTAGCCGCGTTGCTTTCCGTAGGCTTGCGTATACTCTTCTGCCTTTCGATCGATCCGCGAGGCACGGAGTTGCTCTCGCGGTTTGACAGCGGGCTGTCATCGTCCAAGGAGTCACGAGGCACGAGGAAGGATGAACGAGATTCTCTTCTAGCGCCGTGGTCCTCGGAGTCGTTACCGCTGCTTCGACCTTCCGACGAACGATCTCGATCCCGTAGCCCCGGTTTTAACGCCTCGTCCGTGGATTCCGCGGAGCAATCGCCGCGCGAATCGCGATCCTCGAGTGCCTCGAGAAGCTCCTGGTTCGCATGGCGAAACTCGGCCGATTCGCGGACCGTCACTTGCTCGTCGATCTCGAAATCGGAAGTGGCCATTATACGCCTCGGCCTATCTCAGGCCTGGACGTTTCTCTCGGCTTCGCGTCCTCGACGTCGTCTTCTTCGCCGTCTTCGTCGTCGCTGTTCCGCTTCTTCCGACTCTTCCATTTCCTTTCCAGGGAGGAACCCGTACCTCGACGGACGTACGTCGTTTTTACAACGGGCTAGCTCTACCGGTAAGACGTGGAATCGAATCCCGATGATTCGCTCGGGTACGGACGCTTATCGGATGCCTCGACTCTGCTTCTCGTCCCGAATCTTTGCATTTAGAGATTTCGAAGAATACCTCTGCTCGACGGAGTACCATCGATCGTACGAGGTTTCCTCGATCGAAATACACTGTCGCTCTCTTCGTCGTACGATTCGATCGCTCCTCTACGACCTCCGAAAGGAATGGAAAAATATCTTGGCACGATAATCGGCACGGAAAAGGGCGAGAGCGCGTCGAGAAGCGGAGAGTAATTATTTCGAGGATAAAACGAATGGCGGCAAATCACGGTACTCCGAGTAACGCTCACGTGCGTCGTCAGACATCGGTAGTTTCCCTTGCGTCGCCAAGTTTCCCAGCACGTGCCAAGATAATCGCGCCTTTGACCAATTTTGTGCAACGCCAAATGCCGCGTTTATTTCAAGAAGAGACGAGGTTCCTTCCGTCAGAGAGGGGAAGCGATATTCCTCGATCCTGCAGGACGATCGTGGATGAACGATCGACGGATTCGCAAGAGCGCGGATTCTCCTCGATCGAAGCTCCTTCGACTACGAATTGCGCGGTATACATTGGTCAACTATGTTTTCGACTAGGAGCTACGCGGTGTACATTGGTCGCACGGGGACACGCCGACCGTGCGCGGCACGCTCAGCTCGCAAACTGGCAGACTAGCACGGCGGCCGAGTGTCGTGTGCCCGCGACTGCGGCGGGCAACTCCGCTTCTGGAGTCTGGCCGTCGAGTCAGGCCGATCCAACAATGCCGACAAGAAATCTCTCACGTGACTCTTTCCTTCGCTAGGCCCCCTCTCTCCATTGTACCCGCGATATCGGCGTACGCGTATCGAATTCCATTCTGCTCCGTTTTTGACCCGACTCCGTAGCGTTTTCCGCCACTGCTCATCGATTTGCGGACGCTCCATCGTCGTCTTCCTTTCCTTTCGTTATGCGCAAAAATCCGCCGTTTAAAAATAATCCTGGATCATCGACGTGTCCGATGCAAATTCCATGCGCGAGGAATAAAACCGTGATCGATCGGCAGGATCCTCGTGGAAATATCGGGTCTTGGGTCGAAACGAAACCTCCCTCGAGTGCCGCCTGACGACGCTCCGAAAAATATTTCGAATTTAATCCGCCCCTGTCGCGTTCTATCCCGCGGTACTTTACGCGCCGTCGCTTTTGTGACTCGGTTATGTAATTATGCCGGGGCTTGCCGTGGATTTCGGGGGGATTTGATTAAGGGGAAAATAAAGAGGAAAATCGCGGCGATAATCCCGAGCTCTCTACTTTCACCCAAAAATTCCCCCGCGCCGTCTTGGCGATCGCCTCACGGCCAAATCCCCGTTCATTGTATACCCACCCTTTTTTCAGCGCTATTTCCTCCTTGAGCCGAATATATGAATTCGAGGGCCCGTATATGCTCGATATCGCCGAAGGTGTCTACGCTTTATTGATTTATATCCGGTATATTCCGCGGGCCAGAAATAGGCGCACAAAGGCAATCGCATCTGTCACGCGCGATAGAAAATAATACCCGGAGCGAATAACGTTCCGATACGTATGCATAATTTCTTACCTGTCAACGCGCGGATAGAAGGGTGGACGGAGCTGCAAAAAATTGGGTGATTAAGAGGCAAAGAGAAAAACGACGGCCGCTCGGAATAGCCCCACGTCACAGACTCGGCTCGTCCCGCCCCGAGTGAGGTTCTTGTTTTCGAAAATGAGTACCAGAATTATAATAATGGCGCAATGGGCAGCGTGCTGCTCTCCCCTTCTCGAGGTGAATCTACAACGTGTAATTAGAGCTCTTCTGTCGGGTCAGCGGGCCGGTGGTAAATACCCGGCTAAATTGTCGGAGAACTCGAAATGGGCTCGACGTTGTACCACAGAAAAATACTTTTCCTATAATACGTGCTATCGGGCTATCATTAAATCGTTCTTCTCCATGGCGTGATTTTTATTTTGGCGCATTTACGGGTACTTGGCCGCATGGTGATTATCAAAGATGGAACCAGTATCGGAGCGCTCTGCGGAGGGGCGGAGAGGGGCTTGGTCGAACGACGTTGAGAGATCCCTTATGCTGGGACCCCGAGAGGAGGACTGCCTGGCAGATATTGCTCGTTCGAATGACGTGCCACAATTCGAGAACAGATACGCCCGACAAAGAGTAGCCCTATCCGATAGGGAGGTGTACGTTTCCACCCTTGGTAAGACGATATTTCCTTCGCCGTTATCGCTACGTCGCTATTTATACGTTTAACATTTTTTGCTGTCACTATGACGATCTACGTCCTCGTTTGTGCGTTGATCTTCGCCGTTCGTAAATTCCGATGTCCGACATTTTTTATTTATTCTGATTTGCGTTCGCGGACAAGTATTATATTATTGTTGCGTCGTTTCTTTATAGCGGAGATTGACAAAAAATGCACTCTCGAGGGCCTCGTTCGGGCCATCTTTTTTCGTCAAGCAGCAAAGTAGCTTAAGTCCGTTGTTCTTCGAGGGACTGGATTATTGCGAGAAGATGGCAAACGTAAGCCTGTCGCGAATTCTACTTTTGGAGCCGTTTGGTTGCCCTTCCTGCGCTAACGACTCCCGGTACGATCATTGTGTAGCACATCGAGATAATTGAATCGGGCATTCGACACTGGTACGAAGTTTGGCTCTTTTGCTTTAGCCGGCTTTTTCGTTGTACGAACAACCAGACTTTTGTCTGCTCGCCCAAGATGCATCCTCGAAGGTGTTAATGGTCCTTATTAATTCACACGTTGTTTTTATCTATTCGACGCGCAAGTTTGAGGTACCTACTCTATCGCTTGGCTCCAACAAGAAAAAGGTATTCCTCTCCACGGTATCAACCCTTATAATTAACAAGCCATTAATGGACTAAATGGCAGCTGTTGCACGTAAAAACGACGTGAAAATCTCGACACTACTCTCAAGATCGCCAATCGATCCTCGCGTTTCTTGTATTTTTGAACAATGACCTGCGATGTGAAAAAATTTACAAACTACGGGCGGTCGATCGTTCAACCCTCTTGACCACGAGTATCGGTTTTGCCGCAGAGTGCGCTACGATACTCTGCCTTACGTCGGTAATACAGCGAAGAAATAAAATCTCTCTAAACATTCTCTCGCGATCATCGTACGCCACACCACAGATGTCGCGATGAGAGAAAACGAGCGGAACGCGGCCGCAATTTTAAATATCGCTAGGCCAGGCGCTATAAAATTTTTAATTTCAGGAGAGAGGACAAAGAGCCGGTGCTAAGACAGGATTCAATTACACCGCACTGCGGAAGTGCGGCGTCAATTAGACGCCTTGTCGCTCGTATTTAATACTATCCGAAATAAGAAACGAATCCCGGGCCGTACGCCAGAAATTAAACTCAACACCCAGGTTGGTTCTGGGCGACAAAAGTATCGATCCAAGCCAAAGCGATAGGTCCGACAAAGTTTGTCCGAATTCTGACGAATATCCTTCATAAGTGGTCGAGATTCCGCCGCAACTTTGGCCCGCAAAAAATGGCACGGTCATATGTTACCCGTTGTAACGCGCCTTCGTGGTAAACGCGTAAGAAAAAGTTAAAGGAGGATAGATATTGGCACAGGGGTGGAACGTAAGAAATACTTTTGTTGGTTCAACAGGCCGAGAGTAGGTCAAATGCCAGAATCGACGAGTGGCGAGAGCCTTGATACTCCGAAATTACCCATCTTCTCTCGCGCCAAGTCGTCACCAACCCGCGAAATGTCCAGCGATCCAATCAGAACTGGATATTTCGGTGAGTGCCTCTACCGTTGACTCTACTTCTAATAATAATTAGTTTCTGGAACGATACCTCGCACACGGTCCATCCGCCGCTAAATGTATTACTTTTCCAACCTTTCCAACCCGTCAAACAATCGATATTCCTACGAGTACAAGCGTACTTGTACATTCCATATCTCTCGTTCGATCCGGACACTTTAATACCCTGTACGATATGAACGTACCCGCGTGCTTTGCGTCGCGATTGTAAATCGCTCGTCAAAAAATACAAGGTGAAACGCGAACGTTCTCCCGGATTTCCATGCGACGTACTTCAGAGCGTAATTCGGGAAATAATACGCACCCTCTCGAATTTACGATCTTCGTTATCGCCGGGGCACGATGAGAATTTGCGCCTTTTATGCACCGCCATTTAATCTCCTAATGCCGGGAGTCATGATCGGTCGACCGGTAATGCGAGTTTACCGGACTTTCGGGTCGTCCGTTAAATTCCGGGACGAAGCCAAAGTGACCACGGGACTTCGGCAATTAAGAGGATCGCGCTTCGAATGGGAAGTCTATGCACTCAACACCGAGCCAGGGTAGGCGATTAATGTCTCTCCCCATCCCTCTCCTTCCCGCTTATATACGAGGGCGAGCATCTGTTGTACGTAAATTCTAGCCGCCCGCTCGCAGTCGTTAGCCAACGCAACGTCTCTCGCTCTTTTGATCTCGAAGAGGCGCTCCCACGGGATCGAGTGTATCGACCTCGGTCCTCGTCGCGATTCCAAGCGAGGGTGCGGAAATTTCCATCCTCCGGATCCACGGCTCGATGGCGAGGATCATTACGATCCCAGCATCGCTCGAGGTGTGCCGTTAATCGGGTGGCACCGTCGTACGATAAAACTCCGATTCGATAGTAATTCCCGTTGGGGGGAGGCCGGGAAAGTTTTCGTCCCGCGAATTCGGGGATGAAGAACGAGGAGGATTATAATATGCGATCGCGGGGGTATCGTAAAGTAGGAGGTTTTGGCGAGCGCAAATCAAACGATAACTCACCCGCGGTATGTAGGGGATGGTGATAAAACTTGACCGTAGCCGGTCGGGCGAGGGTGGCTGGAATCGAGAGCTGCAAGCCGGGTCCCAGGAGATGCACCAGGGTACCGACCACGGTAACGACCCAGCCCCATCCTCCCTCCGTGTAATAATGTCTACAGAGGAGCCGCCGCGCCTGCACTTGCGGACTACCGTTCTGGGCTCCGGAGTTCTTCTCCTCGAGGGCCTCGACGCCGCGCTTCTCGGCCTCGACGATCCGGGACTCCACGTCGGCGGAGCCGCGCTTTGGCCTGCTTCCTGGCTCTAGCAGCGGCCAAGATCGCGCCCGTGACATCGACATCGCACGAAGGTCCTTCCGCGCCTCGGGCCGCACTACGTGCCCGTGTCGTCGACGCTCGAGCTCCTCCCGCGAGGGCGTTCCCAGGTCCGCATCCGCGGATCGCGCCGAAAAGACTCGCTCCGGCTCCTCGCAAACATGCTGCCGATCGTCTCGGAAGCGGGCTACGTCCTTGCCGCGCGTCTCTTCCCCGTTAGCCTCGCGGAAGGATGCGCGCCCTCCGCGTGCCGCGCGATCGACTGCCTTCCCTCTCCGCCTCCCTCTCGCTCCTTCCTCCGCTCCGCCCGCTTTCGATCTCCAAGGTCACTTTGTCGGCCCTACCAAATCCCCCGGAGAAGTTTCTCCCCAAAGGTTATCCTGAGGAGATTCGATAATTGTACGATCTCCCTCTCTCCTTCCTCCTGATCCTCGTGATTACGCACGGTCGCTCGATTTAACGTCGCGCGCGACCGACGCTCGGGCGGATTTTAACGAGTCTCGAGAACCCTCGAGGCGGGACGAGTGGATTCGAGATCTTTTTACTCCGAGGAGTATCGAATGTACCTAAGCGGAGTATCGCGGATACGCATAGATCCTGGAGGTACTTAGCTCGCCGCATTAAGAACGTTTCGAAAGGTTTCGCGGCGCGACCGCGTACCGGACACGCGCGAGGTACTCTTCCGAAGCGAGGCAACGATGAATCGAGGCCCGCCCTCGGTACCTCGAGAGGCGAACCATTATAAATTACGTCGTACCGCGGTGAGCCTTTGTGTTACGACATCGATCCGCCGGTCCGGCCGCGTTAATGCACGAACCGGCGGGGGAGGCTTTAACGCTCGATTTTAATAAATTTCGCGCGGGCTCTCATTGTGCCCACCGGGGATTTATCACGGCATCTATAAATGCATCGGTCGACGGTACCGTCCGGCTGGCACGCCGTTCTAAAAGCTTCTCGCTGATTGTGGAACGGGTTATCAAATTTCGAGGCTTCGCGGGAAACGGATCTGGCGGCTGGTAACCCGGGCCCCGTATCTCCGAATCGAATCGAGTCGAGTTTTTTATCGCGAATCGATACGGCCGCGACGCGGTGCACGCGCACCCCTCGCCAATTTCTCGCCGGTTATTGCGACCGTGTCGAAGGTCGCCGCACCGGAGTGTGCCCGTCTTAATTGGAACCGGTTTTTGATCGAGCGTCGATCATCGACCAACCCCGAACTCCTCCGCCGCCTCGCCCCTCTGGCTTTGCCCTCGAGGGCTACTCTCCTTCCTCGGGGCGTCCTGCCCTTTCTTTCTCCACGTCGCGCGTCCAGACCGCCGATCCAATTTCCAGCGCCGAACGATACGCGCGGCCCGATTAGATGGAGAACGCGATAGAACTTGTGTACCGCGCGCAACGAGCTTCTGGTAATCACGAGGATCGGTCGTGATTATACGGCTTTGCCGCTCGAAATGGGACCCCGCGCGCGATCGGCCGGAGCGACTTGGCCGAAACGCCGCTCTCCTCGGACATCACGCGAATCGATATGGTCCGAGAAACTCGATATCGATGGGTCCCGCGTTCGAATCGACGAGCGACAAACTCGACGGCGGTGTGCGACCTACGGCTCGATCGCGATCGAAAGCTCGATCCCAAGACGGAGGCCCTCGTACGAGCCGTGCGACCATCGAGCTCCGAGAGGTTCTTTCGAATATGGAGAGAGAGAGAGAAAGAGAGAGAGAGAGAGAGAGAGGGAGGGAGGGAGAGTCGATGGGCAATGTTCGAAGAGCGAAGGCGAGTCCGATCGAGTGCGCGCGGTTTGGCGGGCGTGGAATTTCGACGAGGAGACCGTCGCGGTGCAAGGTGACCGTTGAGGCAAGTTAAAGCAAGACTGGCGGATTTGTGGAGCGTAGGGTATCGCGCGGTACCGCCGACTGATGCCGCTCCGACGAGAGACAGGCTCTCTCCCTCTGTTCCCTCTGTCCCCTTCTGCTCACCCGGTTGCTTCTCGTTCGCCGCCACCACCACCGCCGCCGCCGCCGCCGCCGCCGCCGCCACCTCCGCCAGCCGCTATCGTCGGCGCGTATATCCTTGCACGATCGCGGCTATCGCTTGCCGAGCTCGCACCTGTGTTCCCACTAAAGAACCCGCGGACAATTCTGCCCTCGAGGCGCGCGATTTATGTCTCTTCGATGTTTGGCAAAGGCCACCGTGGTTATTTGGCAGAATTTACGGTGGACTCGAGCGCGGCTTCGCGGTGCGAGTGTCCGGTGGAAAGTTAGGGAGATGATTTTTCATTCGAGCCGGAGTATCGCCTATGCTTCGTATGGGAGCGTGGAATATAAATAGTACTTATTAAACCACGGTATCACGGCCGTCCACGTTTACGTAGGAAAGTTTGCGGGGTTTACCCCGTTTCTTTACCCTGGTATTCTTCCGTAAAGTGGAAGAGCGTATTCCCCGTGCTTTATCGCGCTCTCGGTGCACGTCGGGGCCGAATTCGATGCCGCGGAAGGAAAAAAGGACGCGGCGCTTTATGGGCCGTATCGCTTAGACGAAAAGTATCGACCTGCCGGCAGCGTCGAATCGGCCGCCGTCTATCCTCGGCATCCTACCGGCTTTCCCAACGAGTCGCGATTCAGATGCCCCGAAGACGAATCCTTCGAGCGAGACGCGAGACGCGGAGGCGAGCGGTGCTGGCCGGCGCGAGGTTAACGAACAAGCGACCTGATTCTCCTTTTAATCGCGTCGTGCACGAGCGAGATGCGTAATCGAAAAATATCCCCCGCGTAATCCTATCGCCTGGCACGCGACGACCGGCAGGAGACGACGAGTACCGCGAGCCACGAGTACCGCGGATCGTATCTTTGGCGCCGCGTCGAGTCGCGCCGGTTTCCTCGATTTTTACCTTATCCGCGAGTCGCGATGGAAAAATCGAGGAGTTGCGCGCGGGCTCCTCGACGTGGAAGTTCGAGCCTTCCATCCGCTCTGGCGGAGCACTGCTCGAGGCGAGGAGCGCGAAGGTGGTTCGCCGGCGTCGATGCGCGGTGGGCCTTAGGCTCGAAGGTTTACGAGCGCGTTGCGCGCCGTGCAAAAAACGGAGCGGCCTCCGAGGCGTCCCGCGCGCTCTCCTTCCGCCGCCGTTTCCTTTTCGTCGCGATCCTCGCGGTGCCATCTATTACCCCGCGTTATTTATCTCCGCGGTACGATTAACGGCGCGATTAATAACCGAGCGGAATCCCGAGGACTCTGGGCGCGGCCGCGAGGGCTCGTCGGTCAACGAATTTAAGAAGACAGGCCGATACACCGGTGGTCTCGGCGACTCGGAGGCCTTAGACTCGGGGTTTTACGGCGTCAGCCGGACACCGCGAGGCAAAAGTGCGCCGGGGGAAAACGGCGCGACGGCCGCGGCTCGAGGTTTCTCTACGGTTAACGCGCGTCCGCTCTCCTTTCTCGCTCCTCCGTTTCTTTCCCATCGGCGCGCCAATCGGCGCGTGCACGTTTGCCAGGCGGGTGTGTAAATTGCACGGTATAATTATACCTAGCGGTGTACGTGGATAACGGCCGCGGTGGTGTGGGTCCGGCCGTTTTCATCGTCGCGGCAATCGTTTCTCGGTATAAACGTACATCAGTCCGGTGATTGCCTCTCGTAAAGAAGTCCGTCTTAATGTGCCGCGGGTATATACGCTCTGAGTCATCCGTGACTAAACGCGGTTGCGATCGCCTCGACGACTTCTCCGTGCCGCGATCGAGGCGCGCTCGATTAGGGCGGATCGATGGCCGATTTAGGAGAATAAATCCCAGGCGTCGAGAGGAGAGCGGCCTTCTCCCAAATTCGCAGGACGAGGAATTAGCCGGCTCGAGTTGCCCCCTTGCGCGACTTCTCGATCATCGATCCTCGTGCGGCGCCAATCTTGCGCTGGAAATGCTCCCTGGAAATTCGCCGCTGCTCGAAGAAAGAGCGCTCCTCGAGAGGAATTCCTGGCTTTCGTAAATAGGATACCGGAGAGCGAGCGCTATCGAAGCTCGTAAGGCTACACCGGCCAGCTTTATCCAACTAATATTTCCTTGGCCGGAACGTGGAATCGGCCCTCAAACAAAGAGATTCCTTTCCCGCGTAACTTCTCGAATGTTTGACCAATTTCGAGGGTGGCCACGTATCCCGGATGGCCGCTATGGAAGGGCCGCGATAGCTAGGGCCGGGGAACGGCCATTTAAGCTCGGCCGAGGAAAGAAATAATCTTATTCCGGCGAGTTTCTCGGCTACTCGCGACGATACCCCGCATCCACGTAAGGCAAACTCTGACCTGGTGGCGAAACTTTTTCCAACTCCGGCCGGGGAAGCGTGTACGAGCCGAAAGTGACGTCCCGTGTACGTGTAGGCGAGTATAAGGTAGTTGAACGAAATGAAGTTTCTCTCGGAGGGATTCATCGGGTAAGGTTCATCTAAAATCAAATGAGCTCGGGATTAAATGCGGTTCGTTCGGGACAATAGTAGATTCCCGGCGTACATACACGCGCATACATCCACCGCGGAATAGTCGGTTTGCATTTCTTGCAGGCTGAAATACTTTGCGGAGAACTCGCTACGCGTTTGCCCCCCGCCATCCCCCTCTCACCACATTAACGTCCATCGTCTCTGCGCGAAAAAGAGGAATCCTCCGGAAAACTGCGCGCGCCAGCCTTCGAGAGCTTGCGGCAAAAAATAGGACGTCGAATAATTCGCGAATTATACCTCGTCGGCAAGGTTCGAACAATCTCGCCTCGGGATCGAACGTCGGTTATGAATAACTTTTCACGTATCTCGCGCACGACCATCGGGGGCGTTGGTCTCCGATTTTGCGCTGTGCCTGGAAAAAGAACATTCGGGATGGGGATCGTATCCTCGCGTACGAAAAAGCTCGACGTCGTGCAGAAATTTCACGAGGGGGGAAAACCTTCTGCGGCGGCATCGATATGACGTTACCGAGGAAAGGAGAAGAAGAAGAAGAAGAAGAAGAAGAGGCCAAACGAGAAGGAGAGGAAGGGGGCAGGAACGGGAGAAAAAAGAGGAACGTCCGATAAGCCTGTAGCGCGGAGAACCGGGGGTACCACTTTCACCGAATGAAAGTAAAACCCGATTCGGCGCGCGCGCGCGGCTGAACATCCGCGGAACGTCACGAGAACCGTACGACTCCTTTATGGACATCATTAACCGAACTCGTCGATTCCATTTCATCCCGAGAGACACATCCGAAGCTCGGAGGTCGAGGAACCAAAGGCAAAGATAGCACCGATACTTCGAGCGGAAGCTTTGCCTCGCGTTTGAAAAATTCAACTTCGATTCCAAACCAATGGAAACCCGGTTATAATGGTAGACGCCGCGTTAAATTATTCCACGATTGGACGTCGTCGAAATCAACCGAGCGAACCTTCGCAAGCACCTCCGGTACGTCGATACTCGAGCGAGTAACGTCACGCGTAATAACCGGTTCAAGTGCTCGGACCTCGTAAGCCTCGCGATCGGGGCTCGTGCCTCCTCGTCCCGCTGTAAACTTCCTCGGTATCGAGAGGCTCTCCAAAAGGGTTTACAGCGAGGACTTTTACGATACTAAGCTTTTCCTCGTCCTCTTTACGGATTATACAGTGGCGGTTCGTTGGCTCTGGCTTTTGAGGAAAGAAGGGCCAGAGCTCCGCCGGACGATAAGGTCCGGCAAACGAGCCAATCGCCGCTCCGTAATGGGCACCGGACGCGCTTTTCTCTCAGCTCGGCAATTCTCCGCGCGACAATCGATATTCGCCGAATACATTCCAGGACGATGGCCCTCGCGGCTCCCTGTTTCGCGTGGCGTTCTCGTAAAGAAGCCGGGAGGAGGGGAGAATCTCGCCCCGGAGAGCTCGTGAGCGCACCTTGCCGGTTGTGCAACCTCCGTCCACCAGCCTTCGTAACGTTTGGCCTCTCCCGACTTTCCACCTTCTCGCCAGACTCCGGCCACGCACCGAGCCGCATCTCGTGGAAAGGACATCCCGCGATGTCTCGGACGTCCCGTGACGCACGGCTCGCCCTAGAGCCGTAAAAGCTATCTTTATGGTTCACACCTTGGACCCCGCACGGAAAACCTCGGGTCGCGCTTGCTGACGCGATGGTACACCTAAAGCCTTCCTACGAGCTAGCGTGCTTTAAGCTTGGTCGTTGCACGCTTCCCTGCGCTTTACATACAGCGGATATGGACGCGCGTCCTTTTACGGTTCTCGTCTTTTCAATATCCGCGATCGGCCGTCAAAAGTATCTTTGGATCTCTTCCGAGTTTCTCCTTTAAGCTCGCCATTCGACGTGCCTCGATAAATATCGACGGCCGATGCGCCTCGATTCGGTTCGAATCTGGAGGATTTAGAGTTCGATATCGAATGAACGTTCGCTGCGCGGGATAACGGATCGCTCGTGATCTTGTATATCGCCGATTGATGCGGCGAATAAATGCGAGTCGATTTTGTTGCCGACGTCTCGGGAATGGTTTCACTCCCGTTTACGAGACGGGGCGTGATTCCGTAGCCGTTCGCTCGAAACTACGCGTAAACCGGGTTTATTTTCGCACCTCGAGTACTTTGCATTCACGGCAGCTAAGAGACATTTGTCAGGCCACGCGTAGACACCACTGGGAAAGTCGAACGACTTATCGATCTCTCGGACGGACGGCCGTCTCTCGCGCGCGATCATTAATCACGTTTGCAATAAGGTTTTCGCGAATTCCCGCAAGGTTGTGCCGATGCATCCTCGAAAGGTTTCTAACGAGCTATCGTTATCCGTGACGGATTCGGATCCGTTTGCCCCGACTACGCAAACAGCTTGTCGTCGCGTTCCTCGACGAACGAAAATATTCGGTCGGATTTGACGGAAGAGCATCGTCACCCTGGCGAGGCCGTTATTCCGGTTTATCGTCACTCGAAAAAGCTGCCCCCAAAACTCGCAAAACACTCAAGTGCCGTTTTTATCCTCCGCTTTTAAATGCCCAAGTCGACGCTCCTCGGTCTTTGGAAAGTGCGTTTTCGTAGAATCTTTTACGAGAAAGTTACTTTATCGGGAATATTTATATGTTTTCATAGCGATCCTCTATTCGGGTCACCGACGATCTACAACCCAAAATGTTAACCATAGGAAGGTCGCTTTGACTCGGCTGCGATATCTCGGAGGGTCATTTGAACTTCTCGAAACGCCGAATTTTATAACTCCCCAAAAGACAGTTTACAATGTTATCGGAAAATTGAGATAAGAGTAAGAAGAATTTGCCCCGGATATCTCGGTAAAAATGAGAAAAATGATGGTGCGCGCTCCCGGCTGTTCCTTACGACTTCGCGTTTTGCTCTGATTTATTTCGGGGCAGAGTTAAATTTTACGACTCTACGCGGTAATTCTTGGACCGGGGAAGAATTGGATTCTTCCCCGGATTCGTCGTTCGGCCGTAAGTGAAGCGGCAAACTGTTCTTCGATCTGTCCCATTGCGCCGCGCCTCAAACAACTGCTTTGCCTTCTCCCTACTCGGGCTAACTCGCGATAATTACATTACGCCATACCGGCCGCTTGTTCGGCACGAATTTTGCTCCGCGATAATAACGCGAATTATCGAGAATATTAGCATTTACTCCGTCGTCCTACAATCTCGTTACTCTCCCCCGGCCCCTTAATTTTGGAGTTTAAACAAACCCCGTAATCGGCGAAACCAAGTTCTAATTATCATGCTTTACCAAGGTGGCGTGCTTATGCAAACCAGTCGAGTTTCCAAGTGGGTTAACTAATCCAATAATACTGTCAGTGATCGTAAGTTATTAGTTTCCCGGAAAGAATTTATCTGGCCAAACGACCGAGCTTCCGACGAAAGTGGATTATCCTCCAGAGAACTTCCTCGGGTATCGATAAGTTAGCGTACGTCGGTAACGTATGCTGACCGAAGAAACGTTCTCCGTTATCAGTCTTATCGGAAAGTGGTCGGTACGTTACCATGGAGGGTGATGCAAAAGGAAGAGGATCCAAAGGTCGGGGCTATTAAATCATCCCGATGCGTTGCACAATACACGAACGCGATGCCCGATACAACGCGTTACAACGAATTCGATTTACGATTCCGGATTTGATTTCCGCATTATATCTGATAAGGATTTAATTGAAATGCAGCAAAACATTGACTACCAGAGATAAGGCGGAATAATAAATCGCATTGTGCGTTTCGATAGAGGCTTGATCTACGGTTACGTCCGAATGTACGTCCGGATATTTTTACGAGAGTATTTCACGCTCCGATGGGGAAACCGCTGGCCATCGATCGGGCATTTATCTCGAACGGATTATCCTCCAGGATTCTCCATGGACTCAAAAAGAAGGGGCGAATCGACGACGAACAACAGCTGATACGAATGGTACAGTCGGTGCGAAACTTTGGCCCTTTGCTATTCAAGTCGTTCGCTCGGGCGCAGATGTTGCGTATCAATTTGGAAGATCCGCAGGGTGTTTTGCATTTACATCCGCCCAACACGCTGCGGCCGTTAACGACGAACAAACGGATCGAATAAATCGATGCGCCCAGAGACATTTCTCGCGCGGGAATCGAACGTTTGCTCTAGACTCGTGGCTAGGAGCAATCGCCAGAGCGACGGATTAAACAAGGATATCGGCTCATTATCGCTGGATACGCGTCCTCGCGCGTATCCGATGGAGACTCATGTAGGTTAAGAGCGTGCGATCGTGCACAATATAGAACAGGATTTGTAGAAGCCGCGAGTGCAAGTTACGGTAGGTAAGTACCGTTCGCCGAGACGACAGTTGCTGCAGGTGTATCGAATCGCTTACACGTTGCGCGCATCTCGGTTCGAACTTCCTCGTTTCGCGAAAAGTTCCGACTCACGATGGCACCGTCCAACGCGATGCCCGTGGACGGATACCAATGAAGGATTATAGCGGAAGAGCGGATAAACGAGCGCTGCCTCGTTCCCGAATTATTTACGATCGTCAAGTTCGATGACTCGTGCCGGAGAGTCCCCAGCGTGGGGAGGATACGCGTTTCTGCGTCCAAGCATTAATAAACCGTCGTCGTATTGGCGCGGCGTTAGACGCTAGATTATGACGGCGGGCCTTCAGCCGCGGTTCTTCTTATCGAGCGTACTTCCACGAACCTACCTCGATCGTAGCTCGATATCGACGAATGTCAATTAATTCAAAATACAACACGCCGCTCCGGCTTTATCGCGTCGGGAGCATTACGAATCCACCGTACCTGTATGTCCAACCGCCTTATCGAATCGTCCGGCCACGGACGGGACGAGTACCCCGTAGCCCAGTTGAAGACCGTGAGAAATCAGTTGCACGAGAAACGCGACTAGGATAATAACGTGTCCCCATCCGCCGTCCGGATAATAGTGCCTCTTAAGCGTGATTTTCTTCCTAGCGTTTATGGCGCTCAAGGATTCCTCCTCTTCCACGCCGCCTCGCTCCCTCAGGAGATCCTCGAACTCCTGGTGGGTACTGAGACCACCCTCGAGGATAAGCTGCTCCGAGAACCGTCTTCTCATCATCTTAGGGGTGATCTCCACGCCGCTGTCCTTCCGGCCGCGATCGACCTCCGAATGCCTGAGCTCTCCCTCGCTATCGAGATCCGAGGCTCCATCCTTGCACCTCGGTTTAACCTCGTAACTCTCCTTTCGCGTCAACGACCAGGACTGCTTGGGCCTCGGAGCCGTCGCTTCCGGGAAGACTCTCGGACAGCCTCTAGGGATGATCGGTCTCATGGTGCCGCTTCTCGCGGAACACTCGACGGCATCGGCCGCGAACGCCTGCTCGGAGAATCTGCGATTATCGGCGCGGCCAATCTTGTAGCCGTGCAGGGAGTGCGTTTGATCCGAGTGCCGACGTTGAATCACTTCTCCAACGTCCTGCCGATCCTCCCTAATGTCGTGACACAGGCTAACGGCCGAGTTCCTGCCGGAAGACGGGGGAAGGATGCTCTGGCACGTCGAGACGGAGAAACCGGAGTCCTTCCGCCTGGAGCCCGAGAGAAACGGCTGATCCCTGCTGGAGCTCGAGGAGATCTTTCTGCGCCGATACTGGCACTGGCTGCAGCGACACTGGGACCGGCACTGGCATTGACAATGGTACTGGCACGAGCAGTCGGAGGACAGGGAAAGTTTCGTGGCCAGAAAGCAGTGACACTTGATCATTCGCGATAGCGTTTCTGGGTGCGAGGGGAACATCTCCGGTATCTCGAGCTCGCTCCAGGATCTCGCAGTGTCGGCGGAAGGTGTTCCGGCCAGTTCTCGCTTCGAGGCGGAACTTTCCACCGACCAAGGTTCGGACTCGAGGCTGGAGTTGTCGAGTAACTTTGGTCCCCGTCGGCCAATGCCTCGGCAGGGCTGCGCGAGACTCTCCGGATGGCGGCAGGTTTCCGTCTTCTCATCGTCCAGCGAATTCTCATTGGTTATCGCCGCGCTGTATGAATCGCGCCGTTTGCGATACGCATCTTCATTTGGCGGACTCGATGAACCAGTTTTGCCGGCCATTTCGCCGAGCACTTCTCGGTGCCGTTTTCTAATTATGATCGATCGACGTATTATACGAAATCCGACGTGGGGCGAAGCGTTCGCTTTGAGAACTCGACGTCTCTCCGACCCACGGAGCCTATCCTTCCCCTATGGACGATCGTACCGCATCGTGACAAGCCGCGCCTACTAAGTATCCGGTAATATCCGATCTTATCGAAGCTCCTGGTTAATCCCGTACGATTTCCTCGACGATCTTACGCTCGAACATCCCGTCGATCTCTCTCTCTCTCTTTCTCGAGGGACCCGGACAATCGCGCTGCTCTCGTGACAAAAGCGCGCTCGAAACTACCTGCCGTAAAGAAATTGGCGCGCTCGTTTTTGTCCCCGAAGGCAGGTCCATCGGGCTTCTTCGTGGGTGCATCGCGATGCCTCGCACGATTAAAGGCGAACGTGAGCTCTCCCGCGACACGTTCCGACTATCGATACGCCGTCCCGATTTTTCTTGCGCGCATCGCCCGCGAGCGAGCGCGGCCGCGGTGTCACCGCGCGCTTTCTTATTCGGCAAATTGCGTTACGCCCGAGCCCGTACGTGACCCGCTTGCCTCGCAACGTCCTCGGCGCTCGTCCAGGTAAACGCTCGCCCTTCTCGATCCTTCCCTCCCATCGATGCCCTCCGTCCTTCGTCCACCGAAGCCGAACCTCGCTGCCGTATTTTACTGGCTTAATCGGGCGCCTATAGATACGGATGTCAAAATTATGGTCTCGCCGAGGGTCGAGATACGGGGGTCGTGATAGATCGGAGATCGCGGCTTCGCCCGGCGGCCCTTTCCAAGTCTTTTCCACCTCGTCCTTCGGGCTGCCTTCCCAACGGTATTGCGCCTTCATAATTTATGACGCAATCGTTTTTCGATGGAGAAAAAGAGGCGGGCTTATGTAACCGCGCGAACGAGGACCCGGGCAAGAGGCGCCTTTGCGTTTACGGTCAAGCCCCAAGGTCCCACCGTAAACATCGAATCAGGTTCTGTAATAAGCGCGACGAAAAATCGTCCGCTCATAATATACGTCCTTCGAGCGGCGTCTCCTCGCGATTTGTTAATTAGTACCCGGTGCGAGCGGATGTGATAGCGACGTAATTACCGGCGCACCCCGGTTATTGGCCTATCGGACTGGCTCGAGGTACGAGACTAAAAACACATTCCGCATAATTTAACCGCGAAATGTGGAGTACCTTAATTCCCGGGAATAATCCTTCCGTATAATTAACCGGTGGATAACCGTGTATATACGCCTCCATAGACGGGGAAATTATGAGAATGGATAAAGTCCAGGCTGAGTCTGACTGACGGCGAGGGGGTAATTAAAGCGGATGCGCCCCAGGGAGGGCAGATTTACCTGCACTGTGGAGCGGCGGATGATGAAATTTAAGTTCGGCGGTGACGTGCCAGGTCCCAGGCGCGGCAAATTGCAGCCCGATCCCGAGGAAATGCACGAGCACCGAGCACGTGACAATGACGTATCCCCAGCCTCCTTCGGGATAGTAGTGCCTCCTCAGAGTGGCCTCCTTCCTCACGTCCGACGCCCGCGTGGGCGGTGAGCCGCTCTTCCTCGCCTCGTACTTTTTCCCCTCCTCCCTCCCGTTCCTAACCTTTCCAATTAGGCACTTTGCCGCCCTCTCTCCCCAGCCAAAGCCCTCGCCATCCGGGGCCTCCGTTCGCCTTGAATTCGAGCCGCCATCCCCCTTGTTGATCGCCAGCCTCTTGTCCACCGCCGAGGAGCGGAAGGGGTCCGCCTGGAAGCCGGACGTGCACTTTGGGCAGGCGTGCTGGCCTCCCCTCGGCGATATCGAGGCGATGTAATCATAATCCACTATCTCGATGTGCGGCGGTATTATTCTCGTGGGTGTCGGGGCGAAGAACCGATTTGACCGATCGTCCGGCCCTTCGGAGGACCGCTGATCCTCCCAGGAACGCGGCCTTGACACTTTTACCTCGGGGCTTATCTCCTTCGTCGAATCGTCCCTGGAAGTAACGTCAGAGGCGCCGGGAGATTCCTGCGTTTGGGTCGCCTCCCTCGGGATGTCCACCTTGGACACGTCGTTCGAATAATCCAGGAATAAGTTCGAAGCTTCGTGGAGAGGTTCGCGATTCGTCGAGGATTCCGCCGTGACGCGCTTTGCCTCCGAGTCGAAAGGATCGTCCGGCGGATCTTTGTTCGCCGCGAGGTGCTCCTCGAGGCCCGTGAAGGAACGCGTTTTCTTGCCGCTCGAAAGGTCCGCCGCGCTCGTGTCACGCCAATTCCTCGTCTCCTCGGTCGTCGAGAGGCTGCGGAGAAATTTGGGGCGACCATTGTGCTCCTCCTGGGTGCGCTCCTTTGTCGGGGATTTTCTTCTGGTCGCGCGCTTCGGCGTCTCGGGTACAAAGGTCCGTAGCTCGTGGAATTCCTGGGAGTTTTCCGGATCATAACGGGAGCGGACGTTGACGTCCTCGGCGAACCTTCTCTTCGCCGTGCCGGACGTTGGGGAGTCGCGATCGAGAAGGACTATTTCCTCGAACCAATTAGACTTTGCGGCCGTTAAGAGCGGATGCAGAGTCTCGTGAATCGATGGGATGATCGTAAAAGCGCGCGACAGAGGATCGACGCGCACTTTCACCGTTTTCGGTATTCGATCCGGCCAAGAGCTGCTGTGCCTCATGCTGCCTCGATCTTCGTTGCACACTGTCATGTCTCGGGGGTTTACGCTAGACCTAAACGGTCCGCGGTGTCGTCCTTTGGAATCACGATCGATGGCCGAACGAAGAGTATCGAGAACGATCCGACGACTCTTTTCACCAGGATGACCGACTGAATCCACGCGAAGGTGGAAGAGAGAACTTTCTTGGAGCGATCACTCGGTACCCGCGGCATGTCGTTATCGTGAATTAAACGCGGGCCGAGCAACGTTTCTGGATCTTCGCGGAAAGATCGCATAATTTCGATCGTCCCTTCGTTTTCTATGTCGCGCGAGGAGGATGCGGTCGTGCACTCTTATCTACGCGAGTTAGGATCGGTGAAGCGAACTTTTATTCTTGCATCGTGAAGCGCCCTACGGTTTAGAACTGTCGTGGACACGAGGATTCGTGTCTCGAGGGCTGACTCACCGGGGTCTTTTTATTCGAATGTGAGCATCGTCCAAAGCGAACACGGTCACGAAGGAGCGATTAAAGTCCCACGAAGAGGGATAAGTCCAAAAGGAAGAAGCGGTCCTGGCGAGTGCGCCAGGATGACTGCTACGCACGTGCTGTTCACTCGCGGCCAACCCCCTCTTCTCGATCTCCTTCGCTCTCTCCCTGTCTCACCAATGGTCGGCGCATGCTTGAAGATATCGCACGAATCGCGGAAGCCGCAAATCAGATCTTTTTCTTTCCTGCCCACTCCCCGTATCCGCCGTGAACAACCGCTAATGAGAATTAACAAAAACCCATTTGATCCTCCCTGGACTGGAATGAAATGCCCTTGTTAGACGCCACTCCGACTATTGTGCCTATCGTCTTACAAAGTTCCCTCCGATGCGGAAACTCTCAGCCGTAAACACTGTGCTTTACAACCTGATTTCCAAGCTGTCGACCGGCAATGTCCGCACGATTCGGAATTGAGATTTAAAAGAGACAAAGCGAATGGAATCGATCGGGAATTACGAGAAGGAAACCGTGTCGAAACAGACGATACGCAACATCTCGGTGCAACTTCCGAGCATTGCCTCTGGATTTTCTCACGCGTCGTATGCTCGACTCCGTCGCTTGAAATTTTCTTCGAAAAGCGGTGCTTTACCTAGGCATTTTTATCGATGGATGGCCAGAAATTAGAGGAGGCAGAAAGAGATCGTGTCGCGAGGTTGTCGATCGTTGAAACTGACCTATCCTCACGGCATGCGTCCGGCACACTGCCTACCGCACATCAATTCCACGGAACCGTGGCGCAGCGGAGACAATGAGTTATGAGAAGGGGAGAGCCGGCCATGCGAAGGGTGAGTCCCTTGTCAAACGAGGCGTGGGAGGGTAAAGGCGCGGAAAAGACATAGCTCACCCTCGACATCGAGCGACCTGGTTTTTGGGGAGGAGGAACGGAGTCGTAAAAATGCGCCAACCCGAGAGGATTACCTGCGATGATGCTATCGCCGCAGGACTCATCCCCGTGCATATTCGAGGCGCTTTACATCGATGTTACCCACTTTTCTCCTAATGAAAATCGAGAGTGTCCTTTCCCTCGATACCTCGCGCTCGACCATTGCCCAAGATTCATTAGCATTCCACGATTGGACTCTCGATATATATTCCGGACGAGGCACGTCCTAAATAATACGGACCCGCGCCTTCCTCCTACCATCGTTGGACGAGATCCTGAATAAAGTATCGCCATGCGCCTTGGTCTATATCCAGCGCATTGTAAATAACGGATTTAACGTATCCGAACTTCCATCCTCCCATGAGACGCCGTAACGCAATAAGTTGGCGCGTCCCACGCTTTGCTCTCGTAATACGTCCCATGTGTTTACGCGGTAACGAAACGTAAAATCGGGGACGAGGGAGGCGCTCGTTGGGGGAACAGGTGCGTCTGCCTGTAGGAGACATTATCGTCAAGGATATATATATATATATATATATATACATATACGTATATACGCATTTTGCGTAGACGTTCGTGAGAGCAAATGAAGACGCAGAAGCGCGTCGTCGGCGTAATCGAAGAGGCGCGCCTGTCCCCGTGGGGCCGCGGCCATAAATTCGCCCTTTATTCCGCTCAAACCTGCGGCGCGTAACTTTTAACCGCTTCCCGTACCTATAATCCCGTCCGATTTATTTCCGCGTTAATTTAATGCCGCCTGCACGACGGAAAACTGGGATGCGTCGTGCGGCCACGATGGGGAGATTATAGGTGCACGATGCAAGACGACGATGACACGTGGAACCTTCCGCTCTAAACCGGAGTGATTTATTTTAATATCAATCGGAAGCGCTGGATGGTTCGTTAGCCACGGCCCCTCGACGAATACCGAGTCGGATCGTTAACCTGGAAACTTTTCCGTACTCTCGAGGCAACGAGAGCGGGCGAGCATGGAACGTCGATACGAGGTCTAGCGGTGGAAACGATGAAAATGAGGAATCGAAGGCGCGCAAGGTGAGTTTTGTGTATACGAACGATGCTTCGCGAGTCTCTTCCCGGAGAGCTGCTTCGGCGATAGGCTGTCCGTCCGATCCCCGTTCCAGTTGCGCGCGCCTTATTATTGCTAGGAACTGGGACGATCTTGATCCACGTACGCCGTGGAAAGATCCACTTGGATTTATCAAACGCGATTCTCTCGTTTCGCAAATATGCCGGGGCTTTTTACGCCTCGGATCGAAGGAGGTTACCCTCGCCTCGCGCTAACGAACGGCCTTACCCTCGACCCGCTTTTTCCACGCACGGGACCGGCGTGGAAAAGTTACTCGAGTCGCGCCCACTGAAAAGCGCGTCTCGCTGCATTCGACGGAGTTGCCTTCGAAAGGGCAGTCGATTCGTAGTTCATCGGAGCGTACTCCGTCCATGGAATCTATTTAAGTCGAAGCCGAGCCCCGAGTGTGGATATTGAAGGATAGGCGGAGCGGCACCTCGGGGAATACCCGAGCGATCATACCGAAATCTTGGAGCCAAGTTTTCCCACTTGGGCCAAGTTACTTATCTTCCTTTCCGGAATGATTCGGCCTTATCTCCGCGCGGTGTAACAATTCCCAAAGACCGCTCACTTATGACCTATCAAATTTTCTTATGACCTTCATCGCGGCCCTGCATCGGTTTACGCGTATCGTAAAATTTATCCAGACCCGGGAGAATTTTCGTTCCTCGTCGGCATTTTACCGCTTGTTTTCGCCGGACGGATTTTATCGTGGATCGTCCTACGGACGTAGGGTTCCGCTGGTCGAGGCGAGGAATTCATCTTTTAGATTTATAATCGATTTGTTATCGGGCGCAAAACGAGTTCAAACGTCTCCGAGATGCGTAAAGCTTGTACTTAGGCGCTAATGGACGACCGTAGCACCGGCACTCTGGCGAAATTGAAACTGTCCTTTGAGCATACGGAGTATGATAGATGCGTCGACTTGTAAAATTCTTGGCCACTCGTAAATACTCGTTAAGCCGAGTAATAAATCGATCTCTTACCTCGCTTGGATTTTCAAGCGCTTAGCCGCGTTCCTCTATTTCCTCTCTCGGAATCGCGGCTTCCCTCGACGGATCAATGGGGAATCGCGTGCAAGTACTTCTGGCCAGTGGCCGCTTTGGGAGGTTAGGGGAGACGCGCGAGAGTGATCGAGCCGTCTATGAAAGAAGTCGATTAGCAAAAAGGGGATTTTTATTTACAAAGTCGATAAATCCTACGCGAAGGCGTTAAGATCCGCCAGGAAGATCTTCATTCTGGCCTTAAGCTCGCCCGCGTATCGCAGCGCGGACTCGTCGACTCTAACGTCCTCCATGAGAAGATCACAGTCGAGATGTCTGCCGTCGCACGCTCTGTGATGATGCTTGAGAACGTCGTTAGGATCCAGATGATGGGCCCTCCTCGTCGAGGGGTCTAGCGTGGTCAGTGCATAGTGATTGTGCACCGTTAATGCCCGCCTCGTCGAAATGAAACTCTTTATCGAATCACCCTCCGGAGATATGCGGGCGGTCCTCATGGTGTCCAGATAATCCAGGTTCCAATCGAGAAGATCCGGATCCAACTTTCTGCGATCGCTCCTGTTCCGCAGCTCGGGGAAAAAATAAGCGTTCCTGACGGCGTACGAGGCGAAATCCTTGAAGTTCTTACCGAGTTTGGCTCTCTCGTCGAGAAGCAGCTCGTACCAGCTCTTCCTCCTGGAGGGCACTATCGCCTCGTCGATGTCGATGGGGACCACGAACTCCGAACGTCCAAGATTCTCGTAGAAGCAGTGGTTGTAGGGTATCAGCTCCATCCGCCTCTTCGTCCAAATATCCTCGGCGAGGAATCGCCTCCTGGCGACCTTCTCGTTGGGCAAATTACCGGGTAGAGTAAGGTCAAACCATCTGACGACGTTCGATCTCTCGTAGAGCCTCAACACTTTGAGCACGTTTTCGTGCACATCGAAGACGTAAAAGTAGAAGAGCTCGGCGCCCAGAATGCGGTGCAGCTCGACGAAGGCTATGAGTTTCTTCGATATGTCCTCGTCAAAGTCCAACCCCTTGATGCAGAGGGTAAACTGACGGCGGGCACTGCGAGGGTCGTTCCCGGTATCCGAAGGTATCACTAAACTATGACTAGCATTCTCGTGGCAGGGGCTTGGGCCTACGTGAACTCTGGAGGGCTCTATCGATCCGTCTAATGGCAACTGGCAGCTCACGAGGATACCCGTGTAGCTGTCGACGGTCCCACCCCATTCGTCCAGCCAGATCGCGGAGACCAGGGCCTCCATGCTCGAGGATCGGCTCCTTCCTCGCTCCTCGTACCTGAAAGCCGACCAAAAGAATGGCGCGAGTTTCCAAGCGAGCCCCTCGACCTCCCCAGAGAAATTCCGGATCCTTCTCCTAGCTAAATAAGTCTCCCCTCCGAGCTTATAATAAAATTTGCATACTTCGCGCGAGAAGTTACGCCTACTGTGGTGTATCAGAGCTTTGTTATCTAAATGGGAAACACTTGGACAAATTGAAGTCGAGACTGCGTCGCTGGTCGGGGACAAAGCTACGCGAAATAGTCGTCCCGGGCTCTCCTCCCGCGCGAAAGAAAGTGCAATCTGCTCTTGCAACTTTAATTTATTCCTCGTACGGTGCGCCAAGATAGCGTATACCGGAATATCATGGGGATTCCGTTGGCGAGTTTAACGTCGACCCGAGACGAATGCCCGATGCATTCTCCGGGTCCTAGGAAATGTCTCACCAAACGGTGCAGAAGAGCGTAGAGGTCGGCAGAGGTCCTCGTTTAACGCCAATCACTCTCAGGCTCGGATAACCGGCCACTCTGAGGTCCAAGTGGGCGCTGTACAGGAAGAGCTGTCCGGGGATTGTCTCGAGCCACTTCGTGCCGGGTAACTTGAACGCGTTTAACGCCATTCCGTACGTTCCATTACCGTCGCACTCCCTAGAGGGTCTGTAATCGAGTGCCAATCTCCGCGCCCACGAGTAAGCCACGATGCTCCTCGTACCTGGAAGCTCGCCGCCTAGAAAAATACGCGGAAGGAAAGAAAAATGGTCAGAGCGCGACTCGTCCGGGCCTTGCCGCGACGCGCGCGCCCAACGCGCCTCGGCCGGATTCTCCGCCGACGAGTGCGGGACGCGCGGCCTTTCTTACTCTCGGAGGAAGAAAAGCCGTCTCACGGAAGCGTCGAACGTGACATTGCTCGCACGGACCATTACGCCTTGCCGGCAATCAAATCCAAGCGGCGTCATTCGCTTAGCGGATGCGAATAGTTCACCGACAGGTTGCAACGTCTAATCAACGGGGACTCGTTTGACCGTCCGATTAGACGGATCACGCGAAGCGAAGATATTGAAATTCTGCGACCGGACGGAAGCGGTGCGTCATCCTCGGTAGACGGATGCGGCGTACCGTGAATACAGTTACCCGTCGCGCCTAGGCAACCGCCTCTTTCGGCGCTTTCTCGACTTTCGCCCCTCGGCGCGGTACCGCGCTTAATGAAACTCGAACGAACCTAGATTAGTAGGCTATACAAAATTTCAATCTCCAGGTACGTTAATTGGCCGCTAATGGCGAATGCGCCCCGCTCGCGCACCCAGCGGAGAAACTCGTTTCCCGAGGGCTCGCGAAGCCGCGAGTCACGACCGGGCTCGCCTCCGCGCGTTTTATCTTACTTTTTACTTATTAATTCGTTTAATAAGTTTATTTATGAAACACGACGCTTACGCACGCACGGAGCCGCCTGGATAATTCGTACGTCGACGACCATAACGATGCGGCTCTTTCGTGCGTGAATCTCGCATTTACGATTATTGCCGAAGCCGAAGGACGCTCCGGTCTCGTTTCATTACCCCCGATAGCCCAAGGACGCGCCTAAGAATGCGGAATGGCGCGTCTCCTTCCCCCTTTCGGCGGTGCAACCTTACTTTACGTCGATGCGAGCGCTTTACGATCCTTCACCGTTTCGTCCTTCGCGAAAAATCGACGGCGAGTATTAACCGCGGGCAACTATCCAATCGGGGGAAGGAACCTTGGTCCCGCGATCTACCGCGCTTATACCCGATCTTCCTCTCGGGCCTCGCGCCGACCCCGACGGAGGGGAAGATTTAGCCGGTTTCGGAAGCACTTTGCCCGCCGGAGGATGCGATGTCGTTAAAAGCCGCGTCTACGCTCGACCCCGGGGCCGCGTATTACGCGATGCGTGCATCGCTCGGATCTCCGTGACTCCGCGCCCTTTAGCTTCGCCGCGTTTTCTCGGCAACGCGCGGCCAGTTTTACGAGGGAGCAGGGCGGGGGGGCTTTACTCTCGAATGCGCGGCTCGAAGGCGAGGCACGGAGGGTGCCTCGAGGGAAAATGGCCGTGGATACCCCTCGACGATTAGCCCTCATAATTCCCGGGAAACGCTTGCGCGCGGAGGCGGACGACGAATTACACGGGGGCCAGGCTGGCCCGCAGCCGCTCGCGGGACCAGTCGAGCCATAAATTACGTCGCTTAATGAAGTCGCTACCACCAAAGGGCCGCGCAAAAGATTTACATCCCCGATAAGCTTTATCCCAAAGCGCGCCCGATTATTTATAGTATCGGACCTCCGAGCTTTTTGCACGTGCACTTTCGCGCCCTTCGTCGAGCCACCGCCCGGCCATCGGGACTCGCGATGCACGTTCGCCTCGCGGTGACGTAGGCGCGGAACTGGTCCTCGGACTTACCGTACGAACTTGCCGTTTATCTTTTTCAGATCCGCGTGATTAAGCGCCCTTCTCCGTGCGGCCATAAGTCACCTTTCCGAATCTTTTGTGCCGCGAGGGGGGCGATTCGAAAAATATCGCGCCGCTCATGCTTTCCGCGAGGTAAGAACCGGGAGGAGGGTATAAATCATGCTTTAAATCCCGCCTCCGCCCCGGCAGGATCGTGTCACGGTTCTTACCGGCGGATACGAAAATACGGTCCCCTCGGAGGGTCAAAGAGGAATTTTAATGCGCGGCCTCATTAGCGCCTCGGTTCCTCCGGCTGCCGAAGCCGGAGAGTCGGCGTGCATTTCCGAGAAACCACCGGACGGATTGTAGAAACGCGGGAAATCTTCCTTTCCGCCTGTCCTGCGCTATTAATGCTGAGAATATATTCGTAAGCGGGAAACGGCGGGAGACACGCACGAGGAGTTGCTGGCGGTGCTCGAGGAATGCCTACGATGAGAATAGGAACGCCCTACGACCGTCCGGCGGTAAATGGCAAATAAACGAACGGACTACGAATCGAGAAAAATACTCTACGAATAAGAAATCCCGATTCTGCATTTGGAATAAGGGTTCTTTATCCCGATACAGATCATCCGCCATCCCGGATATGCGCGTAGATCGAAACCCTTCCTACTTCCAGGAATCCGTGGATAAATCCTGCCGATTGCAAAGCTCCTTCAACGTCTCCTTCGACTTTCATCAACCTCGCGTCATTTCCAAAGGCTCGTCAAGAGCTTCCGGTGGCGAGGGCGCGCGCGATCGATGCAAACCGGGGCAAATCGGTGGAAATGGCGTGCGCGAGGTTGGACCGCTCCTCGAGCGAACGCAGCGGCGTAGGAAAGGGGAGGCATTGTTAGGCGCCAAAGATACCGAGGCGTTAGTGGCCTCGGGTTGCGAACCGTTCGACGATAACGAAAGGGCAGAGGTCGCGCACCGCCCGAGGCGGAGGAGCGCGCGGCAAGGAGGAAAATTGCTTACCAGGCGTGGGAGGAGGATCGGCCGGAGGATCCGGGAGTTGAGGCGGCGAATCCAGTAGAGTCAGGAGGCACAGCGCGGTGACCAAGACCGCGACGAGACCGACTCTGCACAATCTCCTCGGAGGGCCGCGATGGCGCAGCGGATAGAAGCTCGGACTTCCACGCGGAAGATCCGAGTTCGAGTCCCAGCCATCGGCCTTGGATTTTTCCATATGACACTCGTATCGTAGACTGGACGCTACGAAAGTTATCACGAGCGCGTCTTGCCGGTCTAAGCGCCGGCGATGGGACGAGGAGCGAGGAGGAGGCGCCTTCTCGTCGGGGCGATCAGCATGCTCCTCCGTTAGTCTCGACGGCGCGAATTTGGTTCGCTCGCGGGGACGGCGAGTGGCGGCGTGTGCAGGGATCCGCGAGGCGGCCTCATCGCGATTCGATTCGAAGCACACGCGTACGTCGTACGCGACGAACGGTCTCTCGGAGCTGTCGCGCGCTTTTTAGACGGCCGACATTCTCGAATCGCCCCTTCGAGCAGAATCCGCGAACGGCGTCCGGCGGGTTATGGCCGGCTATCACGCACGATGGTTATCAAAAGAGCGCGGCATCCACCGAGACGTACTCGGGTACGATCCTCGGACTCAAGGTGATCATCTCGAGCTCCGGCCGAGGGAATATCGAAATCCTGCTTCTCCGCCTCGATTACGATCTCGGCGCGCTTCGACCTACACTTTGGTCACTTATGATATTCAGCGCGTTTCTCCGATTTGCTCCCCGTTATATCTTAAAAACGATCGCGCGCAACGGCCGGCGCATTAAGATAATGCCGGGCTTCGCAAAGCCCGATGCGAGTATCGCGCGGACCGGCTCGATATCGAAAATGAAAGTTTGCACGCGATTCGACGTTCCGCCGGGCAAGGCTCATCGCTCGTGAGCCGGCGTAAATAAAGGCTCGTGTAGGACCATAAGCAGGGTGACACGGGGCTACCTCTCGGGTTACTTTTTCTAGCCCTTCGGAGTGCTCGACGAGTTCTTCGTCGGTGCACGGCTCGCCAAATCCGTATTGTACGAGAGATCATTTGCTTCGCCGATCATCGGATGATCCTTTTCGGGAGACCGTCTCCAAAGTGGGCAACGAGGGCCGTGCTGCCACGTCGACGTACGAGAAGGCGCGACGAGAGGTTGCGAAATCGCGCGTTTCGAGAGCCGTCGGAATGGTGCGCAGGCTCAAAGATGGGCGCGGGAAAGCTCCGGGTTTGCGAAAGGCCATGCGCGGCCTCGTTTCACGTCTCGTCCGGCGGCTCTTTTCGGAGGATCATTTCCAAAAGGGCGGGCCTGGCCGAGGGGCTGCTGGCCAGGGGCCACGATCGAGGGGTTGGCAAAGCTCCCGCTTAAATACTCGCGTGTCCCGTGTGGGCTCCAAGGCGAACGCACCAATGTGTTTCCCCTGAGGTGCGTAAAAAGCCGCGCGCGAGACACTCGACCTCCCACGCGACGCGGCCGGCTTCTTCCTCCGCTTCGTGGCTAGTGGACCATGTATGGTCGTCCCGCCAAGCCCTCGAGGTGCTCTCGGGACTTTCGATAATCTAATTAACCCGACCGTGCCAGTCGGGCTTTTTGCGCCTGCCTTTTTGCCGCCTCTCGATCCTCCTGCGCTCCCCTTTTTATTTGCCGGTCATTTAATCGTGGGACCGTGACAGGTTGGGAGGTCCTTTCTTCTCGGATCGACGGTTACCGCACCGCAATTACCGCTCCGTCGTGGTTTCTGTGGATCGCGCGCACCCCACTGTGGCGTGACCATTTCGAATTCATTATCACAGTCTTCGGTTTCACCGTGACGCCCTGAAAGTGGAACACTCGAGGCACTCGGTTAGGAGATTGCGTTTCTTAACCGTTTAATCGATTCCTCGCGCGTGTAGGGCGTCCAGGATCGTCTCCCGGCTCAACTTCACGCACGAAGATCGTCCCAAGCGTATCTTTGATACCGAGCTTCTTTGTGTCGAGCGTAATTTGCGCCGTAAATTGTTTTCCAACAAAATCGCAAGGTGTCGACCTTGCGCAGAGATCGAAAGCGCCTCCCTCCTGCATACGCTTTAAAACGCCTCTCGACGGCGAGGCGAGGATGCGCGAGAGATTTTAATTATCCCCGTACTTCTGGAACGTTTCAAAATTCGAAGCTCGAGTCGGACGAACGGCGAATATCCTAGATCCTCGTCCGTCGATTTAGTTACGGATCACAAGTACGTTTGCAAATTTTTCATTCGCGTTTCCGCGACACAGACTCGACTCGGGGAGGGGGGAGGGGTGGAGAAAACGATCGATCGCCGGTCTCGAGCCTCGGCGGAAAGGTGCGGCGCTCGGAAGGTAGAGCCAAAAGAATCGTCGTCGCGGCGCGGTCCTTTCGCGGGATTCCGAGGCGCACGTGGTCGGCGGATCGACCGAGTGGATTGGTGCAATCTCGCCTGCGCGAGAGTCGAGAGCGTACTGCCTTCGAGCGGGAGGTTAACGCGCCAGCAGAGCCTTGCCGAGACTCGGCGACTTTGGACCCGTTGGCTTAGCATGCCTCGCCAGTGCGCCTTGCCTTGCCTTGCCTTGCCTTGCCTCGCCTTGCCTCGCCTCGCCTCGCCTCGCCTCGCTTTGCCCCGTCCCTGCTCGCCTCGCCGTGCCTACTCTGCCTCGACCTAGCTCCTCTTCGCTCGCTTTGATTCGCCTTTGCTTAGCTCCGTCCTGCCCGGCTCTGATCCCCTCGGCGTTAGTTGACTTTACCTTGTCGCAGCCTTGCCCGCTGTCCCGCGCCTCGCTCCGCCGCGGCTTCTGTTTTCTTTTCATATTCTCCCTCGCGATACCTCGGCCCGCTCCTCTTCCTACCGCCGCCTCTCCCGGCGCTACCGCGATTTACCTCCCGGAACGTTTTGCTTTTCCATCCGGGGTGTAATATTAGATGTTCTCTCCTGGCTCGACGTAACCGGCGTCGGGCGTAAAAAGGGGCCGACGATCGTGTTAGTATCGAGGTTTTCCACGCCCCGTCGAGGCGACTCGTTTTATCTTGCGGTCTTCGAGTACTTTTACGCTCGCGTTTGTCCCGTCCTCGGCTGGGCTCGTTGCCGGGCTCGAGAGTGCCTTCGTGGATTATTGCGCGCTCCTCCTCGCCGGCTTCGATAGTTTTCCTCGCCTTCGCGCCCTACCGCGACCACCGCGAAGCGTGCGCTACTTGTTCCTGTCAATGTCGAGCGCGCGCTGCACGATGCCCGGATACGGTTGCAAACGAGCCGGTGCGGTTTCGTTTAAATCGTCCCGACGCCGCGGATCTACCAGCGGGAGAAATCTTCCCCGAGGAAATTACTCCAAAGGCGTCATCCGCGAGCAAGCCGGCATCGCGAGGGATGGACAGCGCGCTAGCGGTAGCGATGGCTGACTTTGCACCTCTTCCGAGTCGACGCTCGCTCGAAGATGTACCGCGATGATTACGTTGTTTATCTATGTCTCTTCTCTCGAGCACTGCGATCGTTTTGTTCCCGACGGTTCGGTTTTTCTCTTCCCCTCTTTTCTCCCTCTATCGTGGTTCTTAAATTACCGCGGAGCGCGCGGTGGGTTGAGGCGATTCGGAAATAACGAGTGAGATTTAAACCGTAATCTTTGCAGACTGGTCAGAAGCTTTTGTATAATCCAGTATCATAACTCTCGCGCGAGATAGCGGTCTAAAATAAAATTACATCGGAGACCCAGAGGGAAATGGTCTCGTGTCAGCGGAGGTACGCGCATCCGACGCGCATTCACTTTCGTCCCGGCTCTCTCCGTCGCGGCCGTTTTCTCGTCTCCGCTGAGAACTCGTCCCGGTAAAACCAAGCGTGCCGCGTGTTAATCACGGTTCAGAACCGCGGTGATAACAATCAGGAAGGCCGGGGCTGCAAATGAATAGTTTCACCGCGATAATCGCGTTCCATAAATCAGAGAGGCCTGGGGAATAAATCGGTAGCCGCGCTTCTTCGGGCGGAGCGAGTCGAGAAGGAGCTCGAGTCGGTCAACGGCGCCTGGAGTTTTGCATCCGTGTATTTCGTACCTTCCATCGATCGGCTTCGTCGAAATCGTGGAGCCTGGGAGAAACGTCGAGGCAAATAATGGAGGGTAGTGCACGGTGGCGTCTCGCGAGCGAAGACGCGGGCTGGACATGTCGGGCATACGATCCTGCACGTTCCACGAATGAGAGTCACGCAGAATAAGAAGAGTCCGTGGCACATCCCTAGGATACAAACGGCAATCGTTCGAAACTTATTATTGCCGGCAAGAAACTCATAAATGCTTATGACTTGCTCGCCGGTTTTTGCCCCGGCGTTCGAACGATCCAGTTAAAGAGGCGTTTCACCGGATTGACTTCGCGACCAGCTGTAGGAGCGAATCGACGTCCGGCCGCGAAAGGAGGACGCTGCGATGGGAAGGGTAGGGGCCGAGAGGGGGCGAGAGGGGGGTGGCGGAGACAAAGGTGGGCACGGGGAATCTAGGGAGTCCCTTCGACGTCATTTGTAATACCGGATGGCCTAATGATGCGACTGGTCGTGACAAGATGGGGATAAAAGTGGAAGCGTGCGGCCGCAGAGTTTCAGCGCTCTCCGTCTACATATATGTAGAGTAAGGACGTATATGGAACGGCCGCTTATACATCCGCGCGTCTTAGCCACCCGATTGTTAAGGCCCCGGGGCCTTGGAAGCGGCATTCTGATGCGTAATGGTGATTTGCTCGATCGCAGTGAAAGGGGATTCCTGAATAATTGTAAACTTTTCTGTGCCGGTGGTCGTTACGCTGCCGTCGTTACCGAGAAACCACAATTTTCTCGAGTGTAAAGTACCCGCTTCCCCTTGGACGCGTATCGCCGCTGCGAGGGGAGGGCGCCCCGTAATACTAGGGATTACGATTTCTTTCGCGAGATGGGTCTCGATGTATCGAATCGCGCGGCGCCGCCCAACGATTTCCAGGAAAGCCAGAGCCACCTCCTTATCTCGCTCCATATTCCCCGATTTCGTGTCACCGCGGGGACTCGATCTCGCGCCAATTCTCGCATCGCCAGCCGCCGAGCGCGGCGCGATTCGCGAGCTCCGAGCCGAGAGCGAGGCTTCCACGGGAGAGAAGCGAGTCGCGGCTTTATCGACTGGTCGGGGAGGGAGAGAGAGAGAGAGAGAGAGGGAGAGAGGGAGAGAGGGAGAGAGAACGGGGTGGGGGGCAGCGCCTACTCTCTCGGGCAGCGTGAAATTATGCAATTACAAGAGGCCGCCGCTAAAACCGCGATCCCCGAGTCCACCTTGGCGAAACTCCGCGGAGCAAGAAGTTCGGCGCGCCTTGCGGGGAGAGATCCTTCACGGCCGGTGCGCTTTCCTCCCGCCATAGGCACGGTTAATGACGCTGAACTTACGCCACTATTTTCTTGCACCCGGCCTAACTAATGGCCGGCCTTAAAAAATCAACAACGAGCGATAACTTATGTTGGCACGAACGTTTTAACGCTAAGCGCTCCACGACGCGCCATAAATTACTCCTCGGGAATGATTTAAATATGGCCGTGCCACGCCGGTTTTATTCACCGCCGCTCACCCCTCGCCCTCCGGACGACCTGCGCCGTGGAATTATCGAGTCTCGGGGGAGTATCGCCTCGATTTACCATTTTATCGAGCGCCGCGTTAACGCGTCCAACGGGATCGACGCGAGTCCACCCGCGCGCCTAGAGCAGGCCGATGGAAAAATATCCGACGGGTGGCCATCGGTACGAACCTGGTATTTATGGGTATTTTGTAGGGCACTTATCCGACGCGCTATAAATACCCGGCTAGAATCCCAGCGTAGAGTACGCCTGGCCGTTCGAGCGCATTACGGACTTCCAGATCCGTGAGACGCGGATACGGACGAGTAACGCGGATCTTTGGCGCCCCGGCCTCCCTTCCCGAACGCGGTCTTCTTTATCTTCGAGTCGCGCTTAACCGGCGCGCATCGATCCATCCTCCGACGGCGAGGATCCAGGGTCTTCCTCGCGGCGCGGCGTAGAGTCATCGGCGCGGCTGATGGAATTGTCTTGGAGCAAGATCGATCGGTGGCGAGCGCGGGCCCTCTCCTTCCTCTCCTCGATCGACGACACGTCGGGGTGGATCGGCCCTCGGGCTGACAATGGTAGATAGGGAAGAATGGATGTCGCGGGTAACGCGTTCGAAGGCGTACCGGATGCGGACGTATCGCCGAGGCGTCCCCGTGTCGCGATCCTCGACGATAGACGAATACATCGTAATAACCGTACGACCTTATCCGTCTTCCATTATACCCTCGCGATGGTTTTACACGGGCAGGTGGAGCGTTAACGCGATATTACGATCCCCGTACGCGCACCACCACGATTCGTACGCGCGCGCTTCCGAGAAGAAGAGGTAAATAAAAGGGTCGCGCGAGGAGAGTTACGCGGGCCGGCCACTTTGGATAAACCAGTCCCAGGCACACACACGCGAGGCGGCGCGTAAACGCAAAGATCGAGTATACTCACGCCCATTTTCTACCCTCGTTCAATACGCGTCCTTTAATATCATCCGAAGGAGGCGGAAAAAGCCCCGAGAGCGTCCCGCGCCTTCCTCCGGCGGCCGTTACTCGGCTCGAAGTCGCTAATTAAGCGACCAAAGGTTGAGCACGCGGTTGAGCATAACTATCCAGAATCGCGGGCCGATAATCTCCGTAGGCGCTTCCTGGTTCGGTGGCGGGGAGCAAAACGATTCCCGGATACGTGACATCGACTTATTCCTGAGGAGTTACGAGCAGCGCCGGCGTCGCACTCGTGCCGTTATGCCTGCCCGAGGGGCCACCGATCGCTGGATTTATGCATCCATAATTACTTTCCTATCCCCGCGAGGAGCTAATAGGCATAGGCAAAGCGGTCGCGCCGGTCGCTTCCTATCCGTGCCTCCTGGACAACGGCACCTAAGCGCCGATCATCCTCCGCCGGCGGCCGACCGACCGCCCATCGCGAGACCCTAGCCCCGTCGCCTCTGATAAAGCGGCCGCTGCACCTGATCATCTTGCCCACGATTAATCGACCCAGCTTCCCCTCCTCCGGACCCTTCGATCGGAGAACCTCCGCGCAAAGCCGCCCGCCTAACGCGCCGGAAACTAACCCTTTAAGCGCTGCGGTGGTGTAGTGGATCCTCGGCTCGGACTTCCTCGCGGGAGATCCGGGTTCGAATACCGCTCATCACCTCTGGTTTTTTCGTATGCGTATACCGTAGCTCTGGTGGTTTGGAACCCAGCGGGCAGTGGGTCGTGGGTCGAGCGATCTTCGTGGTCGGTGAGAATAATGTATTTAAAAAAAAAAAGGAACCGAAGCTTTGTGCTCGGTAATCGACATTGTTGTCGGACCGGCTAGCGTAACCTCGGAAATAAAGGCAAGTGCAAAGGCTTAACGTATCGTAACGCGTTCCGGGATATAGCGTATTAGAACGTATTACCGCAGGATCCTCTTCACGATCGAGTGTAAAGGGCCGATTCGCATCGCGCCTATTCGCAATTGCGCCAACCTCGATAGCGGCAAATGCGTTTCGCATGGCGAACGATAACAGGTGGGATTTCCTTCAGGACCCTCCTCATAATCCGAGCCCGGACACGCAGGCCGCTCGATAAGCCGGGCTCGAGATTAACGGACCGAGATACGCCGCCCTTCTTCCGTGGTTTATCACGAGAATGCCTCGCGCCGATTTGATGGAAGCACTCCGCGGAAATTTGGCGTGGAACCACTTTGTATTCATGCCTCCTCGGGGAACGTGCAGCGGACGTTTCTATCCGACGATACGGCGCAGTGGGCGGTTTCTAATGGAGCCGGGGGAAACGGTCGTGCCGCGATTATTCTCCTTTCGGTTATGCTCGTGGCTGACCAGCTTTGAAGTGGCACGTAGTCTACAAAGGGTCACGAGTTCCTTCCGGACCCTCCGGTAATCTCTGTTCGACGATCGTTGGCAATAGCTGGCGCGGGTATTCGAGGCCGCGTAGAGCCCTCGCCGGGCCGAGGCCAAGACAGTCGTTGCCGATAGTCGTCGTTGCGATCGACGTCGCGAATGTTTCTTGGAAACGAGAAACTACCTTTTGGCCGCCAGTGCTTACGTATTCCTCGGATTACCTTTCGTTTTTCTTCTTTTTTTTTTTTTTCGCCGGGCTATTTCTTACGGGAGTGGACGTCGGTACCTTCGGGTCGTCGTGCACTTTCTTTTGCCCTCTCGGAACGTAACCTCGACGTTTTATAGGAAACCATTCTCTCTCTCGCGATGCTCGTGTTGCGTATACCTGCACGACGCAACGATACGGGCGCGTTCGTAACGATACCGAGGATGTAAAAACCTGTGATTTGCGCGAAAGCATCTCCGCCGGATAGATAAATCTGACCGGCGAATTTCAGCCGATCGATGCGCGAAGCTGTAACTCCGCTCTGGATGATTTTTCTCGGTACGCGAATCGATTCCTTTACTCGCGGATATTGGAATGGAGGTCGAAGCCGTAAGAGAGGCGCGATGGGAAACAATTCTTCGCTTCGGCATCGAGCAGTCATGACCTCTCGCTGGATGCTTCATCGGTCTTCCATTTTACCGCCCGACGGTTATTTCTGTTTAGTTCCCCGATCCCGTGAGAAAACTTTTTCCCGCTCATAAGAAGAAGGAAAATCGTGCAAAGCTTTTTCCTTTCTGACAAAATTGGATTTTTCCACGCTCCGGGAGAATTCCCTCGTATCCCTCGCGGCCAAAGTGAGAGGAGTTGCGCGGATATAAATGATTTTGTACATCGGCTCTTTTGGAGCGCGAGGCTCGACGAAGGTTTTACGATTTTAACACCTCGCTGTATCGCCGATTATAAAGGCGGACAATGGGTGAAAGCGGAGTGCCTTTTGTGGCCAACTTCGTTCTCGCTTTGTTAAGCGCTTTTGTAATTCGCGATAAAATCTATAGTCCGCGATGAGCAAAAAAGACGAGTGGGATAATTAACGGCAGCGCCGGTGTGAATGGATGGTCGAATGCATCATTACGCGGGGGAATAACTCACAAAGAGTTAAATTAAGGGAACGAGTTTTTAATAAATCCAAGCAACGCTTCCGTGGTATTATTTCCCTTTGATTTTGTACGGCAACCTTGACACTCGACAGTGTACTGAAAAGGATGTGAGATAATTAACGAGAGCACCGTTGGCCTGCAGTTTGCGGTTTTTGCAAGCATGTTTTCAATTAACTGTACCGTCGTAAGGCTCGGGAACTATCAACGGTCCTCGTGGTGCACGCTACGTGCACGTACAAAGCAGGCACGATCAGCGAGGATGGACAAAAACTTGGGAAGACCACTAAAATCTGCATGCGATACGAAGGGTATGCACGGTTCATCAAGTATACGACCGTGCGGTTTATACGCTTCGCATCGCGAATATATTCTTCGGGAGTCGACGATATAACGTGGAGGATTATAATAGTAATATGGTAACAACGTGTACCGGGTGGTTAAACGCGATGAAAGGAGAAATGCAAAGTACCATTCGGAATGGGAGGGAAGCGGGCAAAAGTTACAAAGACGTATCGCTATCCTGGCATCGCGGCCGGCACAAACGAGAATGCGTGCGATCGCGAGTGGTCTTTTTATATCGCGACGCGCATCGTGAAACGCAATGTTAGACGCGTGGGAGAGCAGGCCGTGTGAAGGAACAATGGCTGCGATACATACCGGGCTCGAGGAGAGCTCGTACGAGATAGTTAGGCATCACTGACCCTGCGCCATAGACCGACTGGCCTGACTCTCCGCGTATTTCCCGCATCAGACATTCGGCCATTAGCGGCGCCACGACGCTCGAGCGGGAAGACCGTATCGCGGAGGAAGTAATATCGAGGAATATTAACGCCGTACTTTCCTTCGAGACTCGTCCGATTAAAGGCGCTCGGCCGGAGGAGGATCGCGGTGGTCGACGAGTGCGGAGAATAGGACTGGGCAAACATCGAATGCCCCTCTCGGTTGTATATCACGCGAACGAGGAGAACGTCGGGGAAAAGTAACAACCGTGGTTCGACAATACGGATAATGGCATCCGTCGAGGTAATTGGATATGACGACGCGCCGCTCGCAGCGTTCGCATCATCGGGCAAGCATCCGCGGCGATTAATGCGTCCTGGTGAAATCAATTAGCCGGCATCCTCGTCCGCGGCGTTGCCTTCGAGTACTCGAACTTGGCAAACAGAGTACGATCGAATTGCGGTCATAAGTACCCATTGGTCGTTAAAGTCGGGGATTTACGATCGCGAACACTCCGGCCGATCACGCAACGCGCGGGCCCATTTGCGTTTACTCCGAGCCTCGTTTTGCACGCTCGCCTTCCTCGAGAGAAGAAAGCCCGGACAAAGGTAGAGCAAAATTGGACCGCGGGGCATGGCCTTCCCTCGATCGAAAGCGATACGCGTTTTCCTCCCTAAGGAAGCACGGAGCATTACGAGCAGCGCCGTTAAGGATGATTACGAGCTGACAAGGCCATTGGCGGCTATAACGTTTCAGCAACAAAGGTTATAGCGGGTACGACCTTGGCCGAGGCGAGCTCGAAGAGAGCCGACCGGCCGGCTTATGACTGGTTCGCGATATGGCCAAGATGCGCCAAGTGATATGCGCTTCATAAATTCAATTTCAGGCAAAGCTTCGGTAGCGAGATCCTCCGATAATATTCACGACGCGTAACGTTCGCGTGGAGGCAGCTGGCCTCGATACAGCGGCATCCCGGCCGAACCATCCACGCCACCACCGAGGATTTGCGAGGTTTAATCCGCGAACCGGATCGCTCCTCGATGATGTATTCGATCTAGATCCTTAAAAAGATCGATAAGCCATTATCGAAAGAAACGTGCGAGAATACGTAGCATTCGTACAGCGAACCTAAAGGAGGAGAAACGCTTTCACCTCCTCTCGAGTACCTTCACCGCGAAACTCTCTTTACGCGTCGATCGATTTTCATTTCTCCACTCTCGATTTCCCTCCTACGTCCTCGGATGATAATTCTAGGAGGTTGGCGAATTCGAAACGCCGCGAACTTGGCGATACTTCGAGGAGCGTGACGTTGATCGGCGTCGCTGTTGGAAAAGCGCAGCCATCTCTATTCCGGGAAAAGTAATCGGTAAGTGGAGCCTAACGTGGACAGGGCGTATCTATCGAGCGTTCGCATATGCGATTCCTCCGGCATTCCCGACGATCTAAAACCGCGATAGCGATTCAGCACGCTGGAGAGGCCGCGATTCACGATTCGCGATTCACGGTCGCCCTCCTTTCTTTGACCGATCTCTCGGCGCAACGGTATTCGCCCATGGCGCCCCTTTCGCGGCGCGAACGATAAGCCGGTATGGAGAACCCCTCGTTCCTCTTCCGACCGCGCCTTACGTCCCCAGAAATCCCTGGGGCGTCTTTACGGGCTCGAACAAATCGGGACGCTGGTCGTTTCGATTCCATTCGCCTTTCTCTCTCGCTCTCTCTCTCCGTCTTTCTCGAACGAGCGAACGAGCAACACCGTAGGATTTTTTTCCGACGCGCTATACACATCACGGCGTACGCCCGCGTCGACGACTTTTTCCACTCTCGATTTTTTCCCTCGCTCGGGTGCATCGATGACGGGACTGTGTATCGAGTTGCCGCAAGGATGCGCGGTTAAGCATCCGACAAGCTGGTCTATGAGCGTTCCACGCTAAGAAACCTTCCCGGAATAATTTCGCCGTAGCACTGCTTAGAGACTGGAAAGGGAGAAAAAGTCCCGGCTGGCGGAGCCAATTGGTGTTTACAAGGCCGAAGAGGGTAGGCCTATGCATCTTGCGGAGAAGAAACGCGGCTTTGCCGTATAATCGTCGTTCTTTAAGCCGAACTCGTAAATCGCGCTCCGTCGAATACCGCACGGGGCGAGCGGACGAGTGGCGTGGCTGAAAGAAGCGTAGAAATCGAAACTGCGCGCCGGCAAAACTACTGGAGCGAACCGCAGAGATCGTGGCGTCCGCGATCGGAGGATTCCAGGGGAGAGACCGGGCGAGCACGGTGGCTTTAATGCATGTAAAACGCGAGGAGCGCGCTGGACGAAGGCGGCAGTACCCTAGAAGTAACAAAACCGCTAAATTATCGGCTTGTCCGGAGTCGGGTCGAGCGTAACCGAGGGGAGGCGAGCCTGGATGGCTCCTGGAAGGCAATATGGGCGAGGTTACGTCGCCGAGAGTGTCGCGGAACCCCTGAGACGTTCCGTAATTGCGGGACGCCGGTGCCGGGTAATGGTCTTCGATCCCCGGCGAGGCCGAGGATTCGATTTTAAATAGCGCCGGGCAACGCGACCGCTTCCGTAGCCTTCGGCGGTTAAGACATTCCATTACGGAGATTCGTATCTCATTTTCTTAGGGAACCACTCGCAAAAACCGAGCCCCTTTTTTGGCATCATCCAACTCCGTTACGCGCCACGGCCCCGATACTCGAATCCTCGTTATGCTCGAACCGCACGCCAAAGTTGAAGAGTCGGAATATTCGAACTCCGTCCATCCTCGATGGTGTCCACGCGAATATAATCGTTGGAATCCGGCGCGATGGCGGTGATGCTCGAGGGAGAAGTTAAGTAGCTAGGACTCCGCACGACGGTATCCACGGAGAGTCGTGATGGTCCTCGCGTGAGCTTCGCCGGAGTCACGACATAATCCTCGGTTCCGACGGGACGTGACTTCTGACCGGGGTGACGCGAGAAGCGAGGTTCGAGACTAACAGGAGTTTCGCTATCCCGTTCCCAGGGCCGTTCCTCCGTCATTTCCATCCTCGGCCGATGGATAGCGCGAGGCTCGGGTATTCCGATTCCCCTGATCGCGATGCATCGCGCTCCCGCTGGCCGTTGCAACCGCGCCCCTATCCCGCGTCCGAGGGGGAGCGAATCTCCCGCCTCTCGCATCGTGGCCGCTCGAAAAAGCCCCGAGATCACTTCCTGCCGATGTAGCCTATCGCCTCGGCCGCATCGAGCCGCTCGAAAAGGAGCGCGGACGTGGCGGGAAGGTCGGTGGCGTGCGTAAATCCCGGAGCTTCGTGCTAATAACCAAGAAGGCCGCTCCGGGCGCGGAGTACCTCGCACCTGGACGCAGCTCGTGGGACAGAGACTGACGGCGTACATGGCGGCAGTCGATTAATTGGAGGATAACCTCCTTCCTGGCGGTCAATGTCATTTGCATGAGATCGCTCGACGGAGCTCGCTAGTTCTTTCTGGCTCGGCGTTCGCGGCGCGAGGAGGATACCGCGAGGAGCGGGGGGCGAGGCGGGGAGAGGGTGGGGGCGCGAAGAAAGAGGCCGGGAGGGAGGAGGGACGAGAGGGAACGAGCCCATTAAAGTACAGAGTTCATGTAAGCCCGAAGCACCGAGATGTCGGGACGTCACCCTTGGACACGTTTATACGGCCTCCTCTCGCCGGACTAATAATATATGTAAGTTCGCTCACGGACTTTATAGTCGGCATCACGATCGAGCCTCTCGGTCGCCTTTCTGGTTCGAGTTTCTGCACGCCTCTCGTGGGCCGGCCGATGCCTCCCAGCGACGATCGTTTTTACTATTCCTCCACCGCCGACCGACCTTCCTCCCCTGCCGACCGAGAGACCGCTTCGAGGTAGCGCACGGCTCCCGCCATTTTTCCGATCGCACCGACCGTCTTTCGGGCCGCTCTCCAACCGTCAAATTAATATCCGATTCAGGAGCTCGATGCCCGGGGAGATTATACCCTCGGTATGTTTGACTTAACGTACCGGCCGTACGAGAGGTATCTTTAAGCGTAATGGTATCGAGCGGAGCGACGTTTACCGGCAAGGACGCTCCCACCTGTGGCGCATCCTCGAGCCCGACACGGCCGAGGTCTCGCGCTGCCGACGCCAATGGAGGCCATCTTCGTGCCGGTAATTATGATATACCTTAATGTACGGCGTTGGAAGGTCAACGTCGAAGGGGTATCAACTTTATCGCGTTACCAGCCTCGACGGTGCGAGGAAGATTCCAACGCGAGTCTCTTACGATCGTCGTCCTGGGCGAGGCGTTAGCGGGCGCGATTTAACGCGATGCTCGACGATCCCCGGGATAGGCGCCGAATATCGAAACGAAGCCTGTTGGTATCACGTGGGAAAAGGCGTTCCACGGGCTCGACCTTTCGCGCATCCCTCGCCCCCCGGGGCACCAAACGCCCGTGGCCCCTGTATCGCATAAATCTCCTCTTATATTTATTCTACGAGCTCCGAGGTTAATCTAACGCTCCGCGCTGCCTTATCCGCGCGATGCATCGCATTGTCTACGAGCGATATGCACGGTGCCTATCGCGGCTCGTAATCTGCATCGCGTTAGGCTCTCGGTTTCGTTCGAGCGTGCGCGGAGAGGCCTGCGTGCATCGTGCGCGATGCCTGGAAGCGTCGGGGATTTTTACCCCCGGCCCCCGACCGCATCAAGCGACTTTTTTCACTCGGCGAACGCCGGTAAGAACGAAGCGGCTGTCCGAGTCGCGTCCGTCGGGAAAAGCGTACACGATCGACGCGGCATGAGGCGTCCTGGGAGGATCGATCGGTCGATCGAACGTTCGATCGATTTCACCGATCGGCCCTGTCGGCGAGGCATAACGTTCCAACGGCTCTCGAACGAGCTACGCACCGGACTCTCCTATCGGATTCACGTTCGGCCCGCTGGCATTGAATGACGCTTACGATCGTTTCGACGAACCGACGGAAATTCGCCGATCATTTCGCACAGCCGCCGTAATGCGACGGCCGAAGGGAGTAATTAAATTCCTGCGAAAGATATCGAGCCGCGTAAGTAGGAGGGAGGTTTTTCAGCGAGGGTACCGAACGACCTGGCTGCGGGGCGAATCTGCGAAATCGTTGCGAGCGCTCGCTCGGGTTTAATCGGGCCTTGCGCGGATCGGATAAAGGAGAGGACGATATAGGGGAAATCGGTACCGATGGAAAGAGAACCGCGAAAGTGGGTGACCACGGGGGATCTCCGGAGCGCTCAACAGGTTTGAATCGCTCCCTCCTTCGATAAATTGATTTATCAAAAGGCTAATGGGTATAAATCGCGTGGGGATTAATGCGCCCGAGAGGGAAGAAGGCAGGGGGAGCGGTGCGTAACTAGGACGTGGATATAAATCCCTCTGGCCTGGGACCATTTATCCACGTGGTCAAAGGGCCAGGAAGCAGCGGGGAGAGGTGGAGGGGGGAGGGGTGTTCTTTATTTATTCCCAGGGAAGATACGAATCTGGTAGTGGTACTACGAGACCGATCCTCATAATTGACGAACGCGATCGCCTAATAGCGAGCCAAACTGGAAAACTCCGTTGCCGATCGTAACATAAATCCTGCGGATAATGAGATGGGTAAATATCGGTTGCCACGCACGTTTAACCGGAATACCTTGGAACTCTCTCGGCTCGGCTCGGTTCCGCTCGATGGCAGAGTTATTGAATCCGTCCGGTCGCGCTCGAATCGATCCACGGTACCTCCTACCATTTTTCTCCCCGCTCCTCGCCTCCCCTCACCCCTTTCTCTTTCCTCCTTTCTTTTTCTTTCCGCTCCGCTATATGTAACCAGCGGGTGATCGTGCCCACGGTCACTTCGTGCGCCATATATGCAGACGTTTCATTACTCAATTAACGACCCACGCGTACAGCCAGCCGTATAACCGACCGATACTGCCACGAACGACGTGCAGCGATGTCGTCCAGGATGCTCAGGCAAATCGAACACGAGTGTCGGCCACGGTACTTCGTAAATATGGACGATGCCATCATGGAGCCCGGTGTGCACAGCCGGCAATCGACGAGTTACATGCGCAGGGAGGCGAGCTCGTCGAGGGATCGACGATGCTCGAACGATCCGGCCGGACCTCGATATCCGTGTTTTGGAGCCACGATGCTACATGCCGAATCGTCGGCCCGACGACGTTCTTATCGTGGCAATCGCGCATAGGTCCCCGAACCTGGCCGCGCGCGGCGTTCCACCGCGATGCGATCTCGATAGCCGCGGAGGGGAAAAATCCGCGAGCCTTGACGAAACTCCAATACCGGATCCGTTCGTGGCTCTAAACGCCGGCTCGTTCGTGACTTCGTCGCCGACCTCGGAGCGTTGCGATCTTTCCGGCCGTGCAGATCGTACGAACTCGTCGAGCAGCGGCCGGGCGTTGCACGGGCTATCAGGACGTATCGATACTCGCATAAAGATACATCAAAAAGGCCCCGTAATTGCCATCGGCCTGATCTACCGCAACCGCTCATTACTCAGCTGATCGTCAAAAAAGAAAGTGGCGATACGAGGACATCGCGGTTAAAAGTAGATGGATCTCGCGATGGAAGGCACCGTTTCGTGCCTCGTTAAGACTCAACGTATAAATCAAGATTATTATATCTCGCGTTCGGTAGCGCCTATCCCCCTTCGCGCGGACGACTTTATTCGGAAGGCGAGATACGGGACAGCTATATTATTATGGAACTCACCGGCGGGACATCGCCTCGATTTCTTGACGTCATAATTGCGAGCATAATCCAAGAATAGCCAGTAATTTCCCGCGGCAGCCGACCCAGTACTGGGAATAATAAAGACCGTTAACCCCGCCGCCGTGTCACGGCGTCGTTAAGCGGCTTTACCGCATCGCAGGAACTTTGAGCGTCACGGCTCGCTGTCCATAAAACTTGTCCCGTGACCGCGACAATTTACTCGTCGTTGCCCGCTCCTCCCGCCCTCCCTCGCGCTCTCTTCCTCTTCCTCTCTCGCTCCCTCCGCCTGGCAGCGACGCGAGCGGGAACTTTACGGAGGGTCAGAATTTTACGGCGCGGCCGTTTCCGCTAATTTTAACGAGAAACGGTTAATCGTCCCCGACGCTTCGCCGGAATACCGAGGCGACGCTTCGCGGCTATCCGGAACGCGAGAGGGTAAACTCCCCCGACGACGTGGCCGATTACCGCTCGCCGGTTGGAGGCGCAGCGACGAGCCGCGCGATTAAATTGCCGATCTCCGGCAACCGCCTTTCTAATTACCGGCTCTAATGGCACGCCATCCGGGACTATCGGGGAAAAATCCGAGGCGTAGGGCCCGCGAATCGCGCGGATCCTCGGATTACTCCTCGGACGTACGCTCTCCTGGCCGGTGTTTTGCGAGATAGGCGCTCGAATAAAAAGCCAAGCGTCCTACGGTCCGTAAATCCGGGCTCGAAGTCCTTCGATTAAATTCACTTTTTCCAGGGCTCGCCGCGATGACAGGCGAGAGGAAACAAAGATGACGGCGTCGAGGAAACGAAGCGGAAAGGGGGGAGGGGGAGGAGGAGGAAGACTGAACGCTCGACCGCTCGCGCCTTCGCCGACTGTCATCGGTGATTACGTCGGTCCGTCCGAGGCGGCTGGTAACGACAGGGTACCGCGGGGCAAGTCGCCGATGCGCCCAATGTCCTTTCCCATGCTCGCGGCCTAGGATAATACCCAGGGACGTATTCTCGCTCGGATTGGCTCTCCGCCTGCCCGCCGACCATTCTTGCCCGCGGTCCTCCTCTTCACCGCGAACGCGCACTTCCGCCATTCGACGCGAGTTGCGGGCCGCTCTTATTTTCGAGAAAAATCTTAATGATCCCGCTCCGGCGATATTTACGACGCTGGGCTCGCGCGGGAACGTCTTTGTGGGTAGTAGGATTGAATTTGCGAGCGATTAGAAAAAGGTGCGTGTACTCCGCCGGGAGGAGTGAAATCGGCCGGAGAAACCTATGGCCAACGGCGACTGCTAATGCGTTTCCGATGTACATCCGCTTCCTAATCGACGCGCGAAACTTACACCGGCCATTCAGCCGAGGTTTGCGCGGTAAAACTAATCACTGTGTTTCCAAGAGCGAAATCTCCTTCGCGGAGTACCATGCTCGCCGGATAGCGTCTTGCCGCGTTGCAGGTAAACGGGCTTGAGATATAAATTTACCTACACTCGAGCGTAGGGCGATGCGCGAGTAAGCTCCGCGATAGGGAGACAGTGTGGAAACGCAGGGACGCACGATAAACACGATTTCCGTTATGCCGCGTACGCGAGAGAGAGACAGAGAGGGGGGGGGGGGCGATACACTTATTTGGCCCTGGAGTGGCCATAATCTGGCCAGCGACGGCGAAGTGGAAACGGTAAATGGAATTATTATGCTCGGCGAGCATAACTATGGCACTTTGTCTAAGAAAAACAAACGGGGGAGATGGGCGGAACAAAAGCGAGGACGCCATGGCGGAGGGAATAAAGAAACGCTCGACTTTACCCAGGTGTGCCGTGTAACGTGCTGGATGGAGGGTGAAAAACTGAAAGCACGGTATTCCACTTATTTGAAGTATCATCGTCCTGGTTTCCATCACGGCGACACCGTGGCGAGGGTGTGCGGGGAGCGGGGAGGGGGGATTTCTTTCGTTATATTCCACGGGCGCCCAAAGTGTCTGGAAGAGGGAATTAAAAAAAAGAGGACGGCCAGATAAGACGGACAAAGGGAGGCCCTAGGAAGAAAGAAATCCGGTACTCGTCCTCCGTGTATCGTGACGGGGAAACTAGTCAGCGGGGAAAAATGAGAGACACGATATTCCACTCGGAGGAATGATCCGCGGGACGGAGGCGTTAAGAAATTGAAATCGATTTGGCGGAGCGCGGCTCGATCGACGCCACGAACGCTGCCCGATTTTCTGCTAATTGAGATTAATGCTGGCTGCGAATTCCCAAGGCAAACGAAAAGTTTCCCGCGGACGGAATAATTACGTAGATAGGTATCCGGTACAACGGTCTACGTTGTACCTAGGGCCGTGTACTTAACCGCTCCCCGGGATGCGACCAGCACTGATAACAGCCTTGAACTCGCCGTATTCGCCGAGTACCTATCTGCCTACTTGCATTTTCAAGGGGATCGCCGTGGAATCTCGCATCTTTTTACCACGTTGGGGAACGGACTCCTTCTCCTTTGTCGTTCGTGGATATCTAGCGGTAGCCTCCGCGAGGCTCAGACGTTGATCCTTCATCGGATCGCCGTCGAGGCACGTCAAACCGAATTGTTTTATTCCCTAACCGCGCTCAACGAGGCAATACGTCGGGGACCATCGAGAGCGGGGGATCAAATCCACGCTGGATAAAGCGCGAGGAACACGGGGGGAATATCCATCCATCTATCTCGAATATAACTCGAAAAACGTGCAACGAGGTATATCGAAATACAGATCGCGAGCCTAACGGCTCGACGCGGATGTTTCTTACCCAATTAGAGTTAAGATCCGCTCGTAGCCGCGGACAAACCGTGCGCTAATAAGGAGTTCCGTACAGGTACGATATTGCCTCGAACGCGGGCCATTCTCTTATACCCTAAAGATATTCCTCTCCGCGCGGCTTCTGTTTGCTCCGCAACGTCCGATATTGGCCGTTCAATCTGCGCTCGCTCTGCCTCCGGGCTACCGATACGTGCTCGGATTTTTCTCCTCTCGCCCCCTACCTCCCTCGATCCGCGCGAAGGGCGCCGAGCAAAATAGTTTAAACGCCGCGATTAATAATAATCGTTCCCAACTTTTCATCCGGTTTTTTCCCGCCGCGCTTTGCGGCCGGCGGAGAAATGCCGGCCGGTGGCGAAAAAGGAAGAAAGCGAGCTTAACCTTGATAACCCCAGCGGCATCTAATTAGTTTGCTGACTCTCGCGCGTTCGCACCGCCGGCGACGGCGACGTCGCGACCAGCGGAGCGCGTTTCAGTAGCCACCGGCCCCTATGGTAATAAGCAGACGAGCATGGCGAGCACCTCGACAAAAACTAGTTTATTAATATGGGTAGCACGTTCGCCGTAATCTACGTCCCCCAGCTGCCGAGGCAGTCGCGGTCGCACCTCCGTCTCGGCCCGCCGCTCCGGGGAAGCGGCCCCCGGCTACTCTCAAACGACCCTTCGGACGCTCACCGTCCGTCTCGGCGTTGAAGATGTCGTAGGCGTCTCGCGGTACGCCTACGAGGCTCCTCGCTCCGCACCGGACAATTCTGGCACCTCGAGCGCATGGCGTATACGCCCCGCTTCTTCGGTGATTGTTCAATTTTAAGGCCGTCCTAAGAGCGAGAGTGAGACGAGTACCGTTGGCTCGACCTAAGGAGATCCGCGAGGAGAGGAAAGGGATGCGCAGAGCTGGACGGTCGCGCAGGCTAATTCGATCGCGTGAGAAAGGCAGTGGACGAGAGGTGTCGAGGTCGAGTGAGACAGAGCGAAATAAGCATCGACAAAAACTGGGATGGAATCGTGGTGCGCGGAAACGGTACATCGTTCGGTTTGGTAAATCACCGGCAAACGCGGAGATCCTGCTCCTTTGTACGCGAAGGCTGGCGTACAGCCACGTCGATTTCAGGGTGTACGCGATATACTCGTGGTATGAAAAATGTATACGTGACAAATGAGATCTCGATTCGAGACTCTTTGGTAGAGACTCGTGCTCTTATCGGCTTCACCACCGCAACCCTTCGTTAAGTGGTTTATTGGCGCGAAAGCGTACGAGAGTGGCGTGGTTCGCGGCTGCGGAGTCCGGACCGAGTCGATCTCAAAGTAGGTCTGCAGCTATCGGGAGCGGCCCGAACGTTTTGCTACTTTTATATTTCCACGCGAGTTCACGCGCCACCTGTCTCGATCGGACGTCGATTAAGAATACTTCACGGCCGGTTTGCCCATTCCAGGTCTTTTTTTTCCTTCCTTTCTTGGTCGAATAATCGCGGTGAGATAGCCGTGCGCGATCCAAGGTCTCCAGAACGCGAGTCGACGACGGGGATTCGTTTCGTGGCCGTAGGCGCAGACGACCGCGTTGGCTTTAGCGTCGATCGAGCTTTAACAAAGATTTATATTGATGAGCTCTTACCGTTAGTCGTAAAATATAAAGCGTTGTATTTTTACGACGTACACACTGCTCGTAATCGGACTCACGTAGGATACTGTCAGCGCCTCTGAAATACGACCTTTCAACTTCGTCCGCAGAGTGGTGTAGTGGATCTTCGGCTCGGAATTCCACGCGGGAGACCCGAGGTTCGAATCCTGTTGATCATCGATGGTTTTTCTTCGTCATACGTATACCGTAGCTCTCGTGGTTGGGAACCTACCTTGAACGGTATGTCCTAGGCCAGACGATCTTAGCGGTCGGTGTCGAAAATGAATTAAAAAAAAAACTTTGTCCGTAAATCGAACATAGATACCTAGAATATAGAAGAAATAGCTCGGCATAAACTTCCAATGGTCGATGACTCGACTGAAACGAGACGATCGAAAGAAGATTCGATTAAATCGAGCGCTTTAACGACGAAACGAGAGAAGGCAACGCGCACCCTTGGCTCGCCCGACGAACCGGGGGCCCTCCTTTTTATCGGATGAAACGGCGTTAATGCGAAACCGTCGGTGGCCGCGTTGGCATTCCGCGTTCTTCGGGGAAAAGGGGCGCCAGGAGGGGGAAAAAGTAGGAGGGTGCGGCGAGGAGGGAGCAGAGCCGTTACGTGGAACAGCGCGGGAACAATATTTGTAGAGCTAATTGTAATACGCAAGACGTGCGCCTTACTCGATATCCTTTTTCGTTAAGTTAAGGCCTGCCAGTCACGTTCGAGGCTCGTAGTGCCATCGGGCGTTCTTGCTGCCGCAAGATTGCCCCCGATCCTCGCGACCACCTACCAGCGACGCGTCACTTTTTCCCAGACGTCGGTCCATCGTGCACGGCCAACGTATTCCGCTTTCTGCGCTTGAATTTTACTCATCCTGGCACGCTGTCCATCTTGCCGGCTTTTTGAGGAAAGATATCGAGGCCTTTCTTGCCCGGCCTGGAATGTCCAGGGGAAGATATATGCGATACGAGAGATGCGTTACCGTTAAAACACGACGGTGGAGATTTAATCCGAGAAACTCGACCGGGGCTACTTTCGCCGACGGGCCCAGGCCTTTAAGCGGACGACACACGAAATTACCGCCTTCCCTTTCCGCAAATCAACCGGTCGACCTCTTAGCTTCGCTTTTCCTCTTTTTTTATTCGCCACTCCAGGCCTCGTTGCCTCAACGCTCGTACGCGACGCCGTCGTCTTATCTCTCGAGCCGGAAATTAAATGAATACACGCTTGGAATCGGCTTGTACGTGATAATGGCCACGGCGCGGCAATTTGCGGCGAGAAAAAATCCGGTGATTGAGGCTTTAAATGCAAACCTTGTGTGGTCTGGCAATGAGAGTCGAAGCTGCGCGGCACTCTTTTTTCCCCTTTTGATATCCGTAGCGGTACTACAACCTGTTTTGCATAAACGGGAGAAACGAGCGATCGAATTACGTTAATTCCATTCAATCGGGGCCGTCGATCCGACGTACGAGAATTTACGTTTATATCTCCGAACGTTTTTTCTCCTCCGCCTTCCTCCGCACGCGCGTTCGTCGTAGCGGTAAAGTCACTCGTGTATGAAATTATTTTCCGTCGATCCCACATCGCCCCTCCGCCACGTCGCGTACGCGGCCACCGGGCTAACGCGGTAAATAGAGATTTGTTTTTCCACCCTCGACGCCCCGAATCCCCGCGATGGTCTCCTTCGCGTAATACGTTCACTAGATATGACTCCTCGCAGTAATAAAGCTCGCGGAGATTACGAATATCCGAAAGGAGAATACACGGGCGAGGATATGCGAAAGGGGGAACGTTTCTCGTTACAACGGGGAGGCAAAGGAGCCAAGAAAGGATTTAGACAGGCTTTCCTCGATGCTCATCGATCGACCGTATAACTGTATATCCAGCCTCTATATACGATTTGTAATACTACACCGAGATGACCCGGGTACCGCAATGTGCATCGAATAAACGAGAAACCGATAAACCACGCATCCCCTTTCCAGCCACCGTGACGCGTAAACACGGCTTTAGCCGTTGAGCAAAAATCCTTCGCAAAGTCGGACCGGGCGAAATAAGATCCGACGCAACTTAGTCCGAAAAAATGCGATCGTTATGCGAGGAATGCGCGACGGTGCGATTTCACGCCATCCGCGAAGCGCGATGCGAGAGCTGGAATATATCATAAGGCGGACCTAGCGGGGTATTATACATACGCACAACTTTGCCCCCGAGTTCGGATTTACGATTCTTCCCCGGCCGAAGATAACCGGAGATAAAGCGTACCGCGGAGTTACGGTGCGAGCGTGGCCGCAAGTGCGCCCCTACTCCCCCGCGCCTCCCGATGCTCCGGAGATATAAAGCACATTTCTGTATTCGCGCGTAGGCTGGTAGCCCACGTGCATTCTCCTCGAGCCGCGGAATGCCCCTTTTCCGCCGTTTTCACGCATCGACGTTAATCAGCGCGAAGCCGTCCAATTAAACACGGAGACTCTCCCGGACGACGTTTCTCGCAATTAATACCTCGAAAAATACTCCAATCGCTACAATAATCGGACGATAGCGGAATGATCGACGCGGCCAACCGTAGCGCCGGATTTCCGAGGTTGCAAACCTCGAAGCAACGTCGCGTATAAAGTACACGTACCTTATCTACGAGCGTAGGTAGGTAGCTAGGTCGCTAGGTAGGCGAGTTCGAAACGTAAAATTACCCGGTGGTGCTCTCTTGGGCGAGGGTTTACTACCAGCCGTACGTAGGATGCCACGGTGAATGCAGTAAAACCCGAAACCTGTCGATAGCCCGTAAAAATGGCCGACGAGTCGTCGGTTATCACCGCTAGAGTAGCGGTCCAAGTATACGCGCTGTCAGTTTAAACGCATTCGCTCGAGTTGACGGCAGTAAACGCATCGTTAATGTTTACGTAATGGATTTGTACCTGCACTTTGGACGCACAAACGATACCTTATTGGCCTTCTCGCATCGGCACGATATTCCAGCTGGTTTAATGCCTTCTCAGCGCCAGAGGCAAGCGAAACCAATAATTTAGGCGTCTGCAAAAGATCGACGCGTAGAAACTATCTTAAAACTGATGACATAGGCGCGGCACGGCCAGGGGATATTAGGAACGTTAAAAAGGGAAGCGGTACACGCTCTGCGCTGCGGCTTCGATGGAGGCCGGTGGATCGTCGAAAATCACGGCGGGAGTGGGCACTCCTTGGAAATGGCTTACTCCGCTCTTTCCATCGCGTCGAACCGGAGTAATGGAGAGGCTCTCATGGTCCATAACCTGAACTCCGATCACGACTCACGAATAATACCCCGAGTGAGGCTCATCTATCTAGTAAGGTACATCGATCTTATAGCCAGCAGTACCGAGCTGATTGTTGCATCCTTATAAGTCGCATACCAATATCCGCCGATCTAGGAACTCATTATCTTCCGACCAACTGAAATCGCCTACGCTCGGAACATATTACATCGAACAGCGTCGTGCGAAAGGGTCAAAGGTTCGAGACAAAGTTGTTATCAACGTCGCGTACGCGACCCCTTACCTTCCTCGAGTCCTTCCTCGTTGCCTTCCGCATATCCTTTTTCGAGGCGGATCACATTTACGGCTCGCGGCGAGTAGTAATTTGGAAACACTTCCTCGCAAGATTCACGGGCTTAATTAACCCCTTGGGAAATAGCCGATGATTTGACCCCATAATCCTCCCCCGACTTATTACCTCCTCCGGCTTGTTTGCATCGCGTACTTCGCGGAGCCCATTATGGTACCGAATACATTCGATAATTCGGGTCGTTCGGATGTTTTGGAAAATTTTCATCTCGCAGAGTAGTAAAAGGACGATCAAAAACATCGTAAAGGGGAAGCGAGGAATTCGCGCAGGAAAGGATATTTTATCGCTTTCCTGGAATACCTCGGTAGTCCGAGAAAGCCGGGTCACGGGCTTGGAACAGATCTCGGTACTCCGGGGTGCGTAATTCAGCCTAGTGCGAGGAATCACTTACGTACCGGGAAATCCTCGGCTGGAAGATATTACGTGGAATCATCGTTAAAGGTGTACGCTCCAAAGTGCGCCATTTCAACGGTTCGTGGCCGAGGGATCGATCTCCCACCAAATCGTCCATCGATCTCATTTCCCTTTCACCTTCGCATCCGGCAAGCGGCGCCGATGCGCGGAAACATCGTTCGCGGTTTATTCTATCCCGCGAAGCACCAGCGATTCTCGAGTAAGCCGCGAGAGACGGAAGTCGAAGGATCCTTCCGAAGCTCTCGAAAGCACCGAGATATCCCATCCTTCAAACGATGGTATCGAGCACGAAATATGGACCCATAGGGATCCACTCGAGCGAGAACGTGCCGTTTTATTCGAAGTTGGGTATTAGGCGAGACGGTACCGGTAGGAATCGAGGATCGGCGCGGAGACGCGAGCGTTCGCACGGAACGCCTTTTATCACGCGGCTGGGAAGCTCCTCTTCGGAAAGAAACCCGTATTTCCAGGAACCGCTCCTCGGTTGTCCAACACGGGCGGTCCTAACGAGGAATCTCGGAGGCCATTGCCTCTCGCCAATGACCAGAGCGATCGCTTCTGCTCGTCGGGGGCAGAAAATACATCGGCACCTTCGACGGATATCGAAAGACGGCGCGGCGGCGGGCACTATTACGCGGTTGAATGGAATTTCACGATTTTACGCTCGGCTGCGGAATCGTGGTCGTTATGCGTCCTCGGCTGAATAATACCTACCAGTGGATATCGTTCCCCGAGCGCTTACCGTGCTCGACGAATAAAGAGCGTAGTTACGTGCAATGAATGTCCGTAGGAGCGATGAAATATATCCGGTTATCGTACTTACCCCGGTCTATCCTACGGCGCGCGATGGAAGCGGTGCCGTACGCCTCGCCAGGAATTCCTCGCGCGCCGCTCAAACGCCGCCGATCGATTTTCGGTTTCACTTTCCCGATCGTCGCCTTTCTCCCTCGATCTCGCCCCGGGGGATTGAGACGTTAAGTCGCCGGGGAATTTGCCTCAATGGTGGCTAACCAGCGCCGATCGTCGCGATGATTAATGCGCCGCTGAAGGGCCCGGATCGAGGGATCGCGCCTAATGGCCCCGCGCCTCGGCCTTTGCGTCGCCGTCAAAACGAGGCGGAATTACGGCGTTCCATCGATTCGAGGGAAGTCGGTCGCGCGCGGCTAACGCGCGGGAATACGAGGACGGTTAGCCTTCCGGCCGAAGGGAGCCGTCTTCTCGCCCATAAAGCCCGGTAATGATAATCCTGAATTACAATGATCCGCGAGTTATGCGTCTGTTCGAGCAATACCGGAAGCCTAACGCGGGGCTGTTAGGTGATTTCTACAACCCGACGGGACATTGTTGAGCTGGACGTCCGCCTGGTAGGTGTACGGCGTGATTTCATATACACGCTTAGCAAACCAAAGTGTCCTGCCATCGTGTGTAGCCATATATCCCCGGTGCAACGACACCGCGGCGTACACTTAACTCGTGCTTGAACTTTCCTGACCCTCTCCGTACCGAACACGGATAACTTCCACGATAAGAGGCCGGGTTAACGCGTCCTGCGTCCATGGCGAACTCTGGGTATACCGCTAGAATCGTATTAGGTCAATGATCGATCCCACGCCGAAAGCGAATATTCCGCGCTCGCTCGAGGAGACGGGATTGTTTTTTTTTTGGACTCGTACCAGCAATCCGGGGATGTGGGATTTTGTCATCCTTCTTTGACGAGGTTCGCTTTAAATCCTACACGGGGATCGAAAAGTCGGGTAGGCTTCGATTCGTACTTTCTCCGGATAGCTTGTATCCTCCCAGGATTTCTCTTCATTTGTCGTGGGACGATTTTTGTAGGGCACAAAATGGTCCCAGTGGATAACAAGTTTCCGACTGCTCCGCGGCCGACTCCACCTTATAAGAAACGTATTAATGGCGCTCGTGAGTTACAGCGAGGCGCAGCTTACACGCCTGTCGAACCAGTAGCAGCACCTTAATGGTACGACATACGTGGATTTTATTGCGACGTTTAAATTCGTTCAATTAAATGTCCTTGAAGTAGCGACGTTATAAAACAGCGCGGCGTGTACGCGTTATACGAGCTATGCTTTATCGTGTCCTACGCGTGCATAATGATTCTGCCTGTACACAAATATATAGGAGGCTTCAAACGATCCTCCCCGGGAAATAGTCTTTTGCAGGAAACGTCTGGTTATCGAAAGCGGGATGCGCCTCGATGGACCTTGGTAAATCTCCCAAAGACGGATTATCGAGTGGCGCGGTTCGCCGATGATTGCGCATTAACCATACGTTTGCCAAAGCTACCATCTCGCCTGCTAACGCGGTACGGAGCATCCTGTAGTTTCGCGCAGAAACTGCTTCTCGCGCCATTTCCTATCGAAACAAACACGATTACCATTTAGCCTATTCACGAGTTTCAGGCAAATCCGGAGTTGCAAATCACCCGATGTTTCCACTCTCCTCATTATATTCTCTTAATTAACTCGGATGAAGTATCTGGTGTAACTGGGCGGCTCCGCGAGATAACTCCATGTTCTAACGTGGATATTTGCATCGTAAACACGGTCGACGGAAGAAAGAAACACGCGAAAGAAAACACCCGCGGAAGGAATAATCGCGGCTTAATTACACGGCCCGTACTATCTCCGAGGTAAAATGCAAAATCGTTTTATCGTGCTTTGGCACGCAAAGCGGGGGGTAAAGGCCGCTCGCCGCGGTATGGACATGAATTTTCTTACGCTTTGCCTCGCAACGATTAGTTCGAGATCGCGAATCGGCTTTTAAACGGCTTAATCATCCCTTTTATTGTGCGCACGGTAGCGTCAAGCAGGGATACCTTACCGGTAGTTCCGCCGGGTAATGAGACCGTGGTTTTTCCTGATACATATACTTAGAGCCGCGCCATTACCCGCCCGCGGAAAAAAGCGTGTTAACGGTGATCGTGAATCACGCGGAATCGCGTCTTAACCGGCTGCTAAACCAGCGGACATAGTCGAGCAAGAAGAGCCGCGGAAAATCGCGATAAAAGAAGTGCCGCGGCTAAACCCCGATATCGGAAGATTATCAAACGAATGATTTAAATCAACGAGCGTACGCTTCTTGCGCGAACGGACGCGGCGAACGGACAGGGCAAACTTTACGGACAAAGTTGGACGGTCTCTTTAGCAAGACCGATGCTGTACAGTCCATTGTAAAACTACTACGCGCATTTATACGCGTACGCGGGCTTAAAAATGAAGGAATGGAGGTATCGTCGATCGATCGTCGGTCCACGATTTTTACGCCCCACGTCTTCTGGACGACATTTGCATCGCGACCAAGGTGTCGAAGCGAAAACTCGTGGTAAGTCGAGAAGTCCCTCTTGGTCAGCACCCTCGGCGTCTCTGGTGAAACGCAACGTCATTTCTGCACGTGGTCGCGTACCGCTGAATTTTTGCCATCGACGTACACGATGCCGGGACGTCTACGTGTGGTCAAGGCTGCCAGTCAGAGGACTTAGTACCGCCTGGTGACACTATCGGGTTATTCTTGCGCGCCGTTGTTATTAAACGACGCCCTCCTCGGTGACTGGACGCTATACTTGTACGCGCTGCCTTGTCGACCGTCTTATCGCGCACGGTCAGCGCGAAGAATGGTGCGAATATTAGATTTAATTAAGATACCGCCCTATCCGATATGAAATTTCGTATTGTCATAATGACTTTTGCAGCGCCATAAACGGTTCATAATCCCAGGCCGCGCATTCTGTTCACGCGCGTTAAACATCTATAAATACACTCTCCTTCTTTTATTGCGCCCGTCCTTCCCTTCCTTTGCGTTAGCCTTTTTGTAAGGGACGCACAAACCTGATCACAGCGGGCTGGCATCCGCGCTGGTGTCGTGGGGTTCGTGTTGACAAACGCGCGGACCCCGATGGAACGCTCGCCCGGGGTATTCATGTGCGGAGTCGTACAAAGCGTTCCATCGCAAAGAACGAATTGGGCGTTGTTTTCGGGCGGACAGGAAGGAGGGATGTTCGACGAGCGCGTCGACGATCGTCGGGGGATAGCTTCATCCGTGACGAGCGTTTGCTAGGAGCGACTCGAGATAACGGGAGAGAGAGAGGCGATCGGTCGAAGAGTAATAGATCCGCTATTATTTTAATAACCGCACAGTCCCTCGATCGTTCTCCGCATCGAGCAGTTTGCATAGCGATGCTGCTTCGGAGGAATTAATAAACTCACACCTGCCTCTCGTTTTCTTTCGCGCCATTCCTATTTTCGCTCTTATCAGTGGTAACGCCAGATTAGAAGCCGCGCCGTCGGTGATTAGGAGCAATATACGTACTTTGGCAAATGATATTTACCGAGAAACGTGGAGTTAGAATCCGCGGACGATCCGGCCCGCGATCCTCCTCTCTCGCGATGCCCGGAGTATACGTTTAACCGTAGGCAGAGATCACCGCGGAACACGACGAAGTAATTATCGGTGGCTCACGGAAGGGAACGATTTCGTAATATCCTGCGTGACTCCGTCTTGGCGAACCGAACGCCAGCTCGGAATACGGTCGAAGGTTCGGGTTCATCGGCGTCCAGTGCGGATAAAGGGAGATTCATCGGCGGGATACTTATCGAGCGAACATCCTCCTGGGACAAAGAAAGGAAGGGCCGCCGATTTGCAGCGTAAAACTGTCCGCCGATTTAACCGCACCTTCGTCCCTCACCGGTGGCTGGCTACCCCCGTGGGACCGCGGCTCGGCTGGAAAATTGCAATAATAATGGTGATTTCGCCTCCATTTGTCCGCAATGAGTGCACGCCGCGAGGAGGCCGCCGATCGGGCCTTCGGGTCTACGGTTACACCGGTGCATTGGCCACATGCATGTAGCATGCGAAGCGGACGATCCCCTCGATCCTCCGCGAAACGTCGATGGAGGAGGCCCCGGCGGATCATCGTACGTACATCGAACACGGCCTCGCGTCGATCCTTCCCGCTCGAACGCGGAACGATGTTGCCTCGTAGATTAAAAGGATCTCGGACACGTCCGCGATGCGACAACGCGATCTTTGAGGTACGCCAGGAGATTTGCGCGAGGCGAGGTCCGATATGGCACGAGATTGCGCGAGTAGCGCCGGGGAGGAGTTACGTGCGGGGAGCTCGCGAGCGAGACAAGCGGCGGGACTCGTACGGCTTATTTCCATCGAAGAAAGGTCGCTGTACTCGTACACCTTCCCTTACATATCGATACACCCTCGATCGGTGTAGCCGAACAATAATACAAATCCGTACACGATACGTACGGATTGCGCACCGCTCCCTCGAGCAGCTCCATACCCGTATCGGTTGAATTCCAATTCCATTTCTATTCCGGCCACGTACGCGCGCTGTCTCATCGGAGATCCAGGTTGCACTGATTGTTTCTGAAGCGCGATTCTCGTATGCGAGCGCTACCCGGGCTCCGTGCAGGTACGAGGCCTCCACACGCGCGCGAGATCGAGGATGACCCGCGAGCAGCTCGTTTTCTTTCGAGCCTTCGTTACGAAAATTACGGGCCATCGCGCATTAAGAAGATTTACGAACCGGATCGCGTTCCCGGAATGACACGCCTAATCTAAAAGGTTGCGAAAGACCGGGCCTCGGCCCTTCGCGCGATAGAGGAAGGCCTTATTACTCTCGCCTTTGTGCTCCGTGCCGGCCTAATAGGGATGGACTACCGCCCGATATCGAGGGGAGAAATCGCGCGATGGCGAAAATTGATACCTACGAGCTCTATCGCGGAACAAATCTCTCGAATCGGTATCCGAGCCCATCGGCGCACTCGTGATTCGCGCTACTTTCCTCGCGAGACCACCCGGTTTGCTTACGTTCGTTTAGTTAACTCCTGCTCTCGAGAGGGGAAAATCGGCCGGCTTGCGCGAGGAAACGTAATACCGTGCGGATTTTAAGAATGCACTTTGGAGCGCATCGAGCGGAAGCCCGTAATAATGTCTGCGCTTCCGGAATTTTTATCGACGGCACCGAACTTTTTCGCGCTCTTCGTGTACGCGGCCATAGTCCGTGTATCGCATGCAGAAAATCGCGAGATAATGGCTTTGAACCGGAGTCTTTCCAATGAGCGCTCCATCCTCCGTTCACGACGTCACCCTGCTATGCCGTCCTCCGGCAGAAATTACGAGGCTTACGCGCCGAGCGCGTACATTTACGGGTATCCTCGTGTCCTCCGGATTATACGTGGCCATTTACGGTGCCCACGGTACGTTAGCGCCGCGGGCGCGAAAGATTCTATCGGCTCTCGCGCGGATAGTATGACGTATCGCGTCGGCGGGCCTGCAAATTGAACATGCGTCGAGCAGGGGTGCATAAGTGTCGTGACCGTTAAATTTATCGTGAGGAATAGCGCTCGAAATACGCGTCTCGATATTTACCTCGCACGATAGCATCTCGTATTTTACGCGATAAGCGCGCCTCGTTCGCCTCCAATGGCTCATTCGATTTCGAGATCGATCGCCGATCTGCGCCTCGTCGCCCTGAAAAACTCGCGAGAGCATTTTCGCCGTGACTAATAGCGCGTTTAAGAGTAAAAGTCTCCCTCTCCCGGGGCGCTCGACGAGTCTTGCTTTAAGCAACGTTCACACCCGCCTACCAACGCGGTGGTGCGTCCTCTTCGCTCCTCTCGCGATTATTTCCTCCGGAATTTACCGGCATTTAACTGACCGATCGGGGTTGCCACGATCCGGGTATAAATTTGCACGGTCCGTTAGATCCTGCGAAAGAGTACGGCCGCGGACATATGCGCGACGACTTCCCATGCGGCCCGACGAACCTTCGAGGCCGCAAATCGCGGCGTCGTCCATTCGGGCGAATAGTACAATTAATTCTACGACGCGCGCGGCAATTAACGGTATGAAGTTATCCATTACGCCGAGAATAAAACTGGCAAAGGCCGCGGATAGCGTGTAGATATATTTCTTCCTACCCCCTTCCCTTCTCGCGCCTCCCTCGCGGTTCGGATGCTCGGGGGGTCCGTAACGTTTGCCTGGTATTCGTTGATCGTTATCTACCCTATACATAAAAATCTTTTTCCGCGGTAGACAGAAACAACTCGCATTGCGATATTACTTACAATAGTACACGGCGTAGCGTGCGATAAATTTTCATTATAAAACCTTGCGGTCGAGCGAGAAGGATGATCCCTCGTGGTCGTCAACGGAGCTATGCGAGCGAGCCGAGTACTTTTAACCGCGAAGATTACTACCGCCATCGTGCCTGCTTTGCGATTAACGAGGCTTAGAAGACGCATCTAAAAGAGTTATTTAACATTTTTTCGCGTTGTTTCGCAACGAGACGGGAGTAGTGAATACCCGTATTACTTTTCAACGTAAACTCATCACGGCGTAATTCTATCGCGAATGCCGGCGGAATCCTCGCTTGATTCTTGCATTGTAATTCATTACCAGGGATTTCTCGGTAATCATTGGCATATCCAGCCGCGGATCGTATTCCCGGGAACGTTTCGCGCTGCGAAAGAATTTTCTCCTCGGCACTTTGACCGATGATGAAGCGTGGCCGCGTATGATTAGTTACCATTATGTGCACCACAAAAGGAAAGAGTCGTTATATCGCATGTATCCATGTCCTAGTTGGACAGTCATTAGCACGGTCGTTAAACGAACGGACGCACGGTCGTAGAGAATGGCACGCGACAAGACTCCACGCACCACGTTTCCTGCCCGGCTGTCGGTGATAGACGCCGACGTACCTTGGTGTATTGAAGTCCGTACGGCGACCCGCGACCATGCAGCGTGCCTGTCGAGTCCTCTGATAAAAAAAGACCAAACACATCTGGTTTGTTCCTCCGCCATCCGGGCACAAAGGCTACTTAGCCCGGCGCTTATTAAAGGTTTCGAAAGTCAAAAGTTGACCTGCTCGGAAAATTGAGTTACTAGAATATAGATAGTTATGTACACAGAATACTGATAGTGTCAAGTAACACTATCCACGTGGTATGAGATGGAAATAAATTTGAAAGCGGAGAGCTACGATCGAAGATTTGTATTTTAGACATTAAAAGCTTTACCCCGTCCATTATCAGCCGAGCTTTTTGTTGCCTAATGTACACCGCGGAAGGGCACTTTAAAAGTCGAGGTTGAAGTTAAAATAGATAAATCAAACCGAGGACAACGGAGAGTAATGCATCTGCAAATAAGTAGAGGCGTTTTTTCTCCCAGCTCGTTAATTATCAAGTCCGAGTTTTCCGGGTACACATGTCGCCTACCCGCATCTCTCTTCGCGGCTCTGCCAGCACATCGAGGGCGTATTATATTACAATTATGCAATTCAACGTCGCTGTCGAGTGTGCATCGGCATGCGCAGTAATTCCTGCGGTCATGCTCGCTCTTTTTACACCGTGATAGCCACCTACCGTGAATAATGACGTTTGTCCGCCCGCGGTGTCACTCTCTTATGCGTTTCCTGCGTAGACCATACCGCCGGCCGTGTCGTTAAAACGGTACTTCAATTTTTTATCGCGTCCATCCCAGGATTACCTACGCGCGCTCCCCTTCCTCTCCTCCCTGCCGAGCCAAAAACCGTTTTTACCCATTCAAGGACGCCGGATCATGCACAAAACACCTTTAATTCTGGTATCCCCCTTCGACTCTATAACAACCGGATTTTAACCTTCCTCTCTCTTTAATCCCACGCTTCAGTTCGGCCCGACGAGCGAGCCTCGGGTCGCTCTCGGAAGAAACTACGCGCCAGGTTGAAAAAAATTCACACGAATGTTAACTCAACGACGTAGGATCACCGGCGCTGGCACAACGTGTAATTTATGATCGATTCTATCGTATTTATCCTCGCTATACGTCGAACCCAAGCGCACCATCTGCTGCTACCCGTACGATACTTTCACCACGCTGAAGAAAGACAGAAACTAGATGTAGCGGTACATTCTGAATTAGCGATCGCTACGATGCTTACGCGATTATTGGGTAATAAAATTGAGGAAAGTCGTTAATTGTCCGGCAAAAGTCAATTAATCGGGGATGGCCGCTAATTATGATAATAGCTCCACCGTTGGCGATATCTTGATTATATCGATCTACGTGTGCCCGGTAAAATGGTCGCGAAAGCTGCGTCGAATAGCCGAGGAAACTCGAGTAGATTTCTTGCTCGAGTTGCCTGGCCGTGGTATTCCATATAAAAAAGGTTAAGGCTCGGGCATGAGCGGACCCAACGACGCCCACGGTTGACCCGTATTTCCTTTCCTGTCGGCTACCATGACGCATCCTTCTGGAACATTCGAACGTGACGAGAAAATCCAATGTATCGCCAAATTCGCGCAAACGCGGAAAAGTGGTTTGCCTAATAGGCACGTGAGGTACATTATTAAACCGGAATCTCGTATGATATACATTACGCGGCGCAGATGGTACCTTGATATCGTGGAACTTCCCGGACGCCAACACGCCTGAATTTATGGTCAGTGCTCAGGGCGTAGAAGAAAAAATTAATTGCGCGTCGTGTATACTAATTGTCTCACGGAAGATTTATCGTCCCGGCGTGCTCTTGGCCTTGCAATTCCCAAGACGCGAAACGTCGCCGATCCGAAATATACGTCCGCGATCGATTAAGAGCCGATGATTTACCGAGGTTTGCGAGCTATCAGTATCTTTGGAATACCCTGTGTATGAAATATCGTTGAACCGCGAGTCTGCAACAGCATCAACGCGAGCGTCAAAGGTCGCTCCCAGGAATAAGCGGCGCGACACGCGCGTGGTCGGCCGTGAGATTTTCAGCGGACACCGAATATAAGTCGTTATACATCAACGAGGCTTTAGGGGCTCTCGAGGAAGGACGCGGCTGGTCGGTGTGGCGAGGAAACTTTCGAGCCTGCACCGGGAGATCGTGATGCGCGTAGCGGGAAAAAGGTCGGGGAAAATGGCGTGGCGAATATTTGTCCGGCAATCCGGAAGTCGTTAAGGTCGTAGTCCCCGCGCGACTAGGTCGATGGATTGCCGTTCAAGTTCCCTATTACGTGGCCGACCCGTCGACAAATGAACAGTTAGCGTCGCCCGAGATCGTGGATAAGAACTCCCGGTGGCTCGTGACTCCGTGGCTCGGCGCCCTGCGCGAATACCGGCGTATATATCCACCATCCGTCGCGATTTTGCTCCCTCCAATGACACTTAACGGCACATAAGCACCTGTTTCTGTTATTTACAGGCGCGAATGCCGCATCGTTGCCCGACACGATCTAAAGCCCTGAGAATATACACGCTCCGTGCACCGATCGGAAATATATATACATATATATTTCCAATTCTATATGTAGATACATATATATGCAAGTTTTGCCGGGCGTGAATCGTATTCTGCGCCTGCCGTTTATCGGCCAGGCGCTAATTCGGGGGGTTATTTATGGTTTTGCCCGCTCGAGATAAAGGAGGAAGGTGAGAATTTTTGAAAGAGGCCAAAGCCTTTCCGGCGGGACAATAGACAAAGGAATAAGGCGTGCACCCTCGCAAGTGTTTCGTAAGAGAGAGGATTAATAGCCGGCATTATGCGCGAGGGTATCTGGGACCATAATTATCGATATCAATCCGGACTTCGGGGAATGTTCGGGTGTTTTTACGTCGTTAGTCGGATACTCGACGAATAAATCTCTCGGATCCTTGGGTCGACGACTATCTTGACGATCCGCCAAGAATCTCGATGCGTGGGCCGGTTCTCTGGCTTGCTAAAAAGTGTTCTGCCTTTAAGAAGAGTCTCGCGATGAGCGAAGTCGAGTTAAGAGCGAAGAAAAGGAACCGAGTTTTAATTCGGCGATCGGACGGTTAAGAAGCTGCGTCGAGGATCGACCACTCGCGCGCCTTTCATCGCGCGTTACGCACGCACACCGTGCCTTTAATTGGCCATATCTTAATAATTGGGAAGATCGATGTTGGCCGCACGACGCTTCTGCCACATTTGAATAAAACCTCGATTTTGAGTTACGCGTTAAACACAACGGTCACGGCGCACGAATTTAAGGCGCGCTACCTTCCAATTAAATGCAAATGGAAGGCACACCGGTAATGAGGCTACGCTAAATCGTTCTCCCGATTTATCGAAAGCAACGCGACTGATACAGCCATCGAGCGTATATCGGGTTACAGTACCTGAGGAGATCGGCCCTCTGGACGTCGTATAATTAGTAGCCGCTGGTAATTCCCGGGGAACTAGAAAAACGTGTAATTTAATGTCGACCGGCAGGATCAAGGAACACAGCCAGAGGCTATAACCCAGGCTAATTGGTTATTAATTTCCCCAGGCCATCTGGATTACCTCACCTCCCGATTGATTTACATCGGCCGATCCTAACGAGGTTAACGAATGTCGTGCGTCGGCCACAGATCTACCGCCGTGCGTCCGGACGCGCGTTGCATACGTGATTCCTCCTACGAACTTTCTGTCGGCTCGTTAATAACGAACTCCGAGCAGAACTCGTAATGAACTGCCGAATCCTGATTCGAATAGTGTCCAACTCGCGACTGACTTTCCGTTGGAATACAGCCAGTCTTAATTCCCCATATGCCTCGATTAATATCTCTGTTTCAGTTATCCAACCCGAGGATTTCCGTAGAGCAGGCTATGGTATTTTCTTTATCCTGGGAACAAATCTTGGTTACACTGTTAATAAAGTTAAGAAATATTCTCCGCATCGGAGCATTCCTCCTTATTATCATATTTACTCGGCCGTGGATAGAGCGCATTTATAATGCACTCGTAATCTCACGATGATCGTGGTATGAATTTTAGTTCAAGGAGCGATCCTACGTGATTTTCCTGGAGGAATCGTTCTCACAGGTCAATGGATTTCATTATCATTTTAAACTGTACATCCGCCGATGGGGACTGGCGTGCTGGTTTTAAGGAGCAGCTTTACGTTCCGGTTGATACGCGTTGCCTAACGTGGACGGGATTAATGAACATTGCTCACGAAAGCCGTCCCTTCCTCCGGCATTTTAAATCGTCGACGGAGTTCGTGTTAAAGGAATCCTCGTTTCATCGCATTTAATCTTCCAGGAATGATTACCGTTCTTCATACAGAAACGCTCGTCGACCAAATATTACACGCGCGTCGCTCATGTTTGGATTGCTCAAACTTTTTCGAGAGTCGCCTTCGAGGACTCTTGAGTATACGTCGAAAGATTACGATGCTTCGCGTAGAAACGGCATCGGGACGATCGTCGTGCGGGTAAAATCCTGCGTTTTATTTTCTAGGAATAATGATTACGCACGTTGCCAAGTATTTTACTACCTTCCTGGAAACGCGTTCCTTCGCACGCAAATCACCGCGTCGGTTTGGCAAACCGGAACAACTTCTCAACATCTCCTTGCCAGCCTCTCTCCCTCGGTCGTCCTCGAGGAGAGATACTTTATCGTCGGTATCGTCGGTAACGACTTCGAGGGGCAAAGACACTTTAATCCCATTCCCTTCGAGGTTACTTTTATGACGGAGGAAGCGAAAAATTCCACTGAAAATACCCAGGGGAGGGTATAATGCACCCCTATCTAATTTGCCTGACGTACCGCAAATTAAATTCACGTTTAAAACCTCAATCGCTTTCGGAGGACTGTATTAACTCCACGAAAATTCTTTCGTGAAATCGTCCGAAGCGCATGAACAATATGGTCCTCGAACGCGACAAATCCATATTTTCATAACGAAATTCGAATATCGCGTCGCTCAAGAATATTTCGAACGCCTGGATAAACGAGATAGACAATTATCGAGGGAGATGAGTCGGTTAAGAGCTCCAACTCGAGGAACTATAAAAAAGAAAACCGAGTAGCCGCGGCTCCGTAACTGTATTCGACTCAAAAAAGTTTCCACATCTTTTAATTAACATAATTGACTTCCGCCTTCGAGCCACGGCCCGTTATATATCTGGCCTCGCGATCGACCACAATCGATGCGCACGTACCGGGACACGAGAAATGTAATCCGGCAAGATGACACTCGCGTCCACAAAACTTGCATCTCATTGAGCCTCGTATGAACGGCGCATTTCCATTTTGATCTCCGGTTAATTTGTTCGACGTCGCTCGTCCGACGCGATTTGCGAACACGCCGCACCGCGCCTCGCGTGTCTCACGTGTCGCTTCCTGTCATTCACGAGCCGCGCTTCGAAATTACACGCGAGCGACGATTCAGGTTTTGCGCTTCAAATTTATCCTGTTGCAAATCAAGGGAACCATCGTAGATAAATTTGTATTTACGGTATATGTATATGTATCTAAATATTTTTTATAATAAATTCAACATCTCACGTCATTTTATGGTATCTTATATCGTTCCATATTGAAATGCTATTACGCGTACGTAACATAATTTTTCCATAAAAATATGAACTCTACGTCAAATATTTTTACGTTGATCCAAGGACTTGAGTCGCGAGAGGGCGAACTTGATACGCAAAAGGATGAATCTCGAGCTCAAAACCCGTAGCATCCTCATTCGCCGAGCATCGCCCCGTCGAGACAGCGGTATCCTATTTGGGGCCCTTTTCCAAAAAGGGCCGAGGTGTCGAGACGCCATTCAGTCTCAACAGGTGCACCGTTAAACCGCCGAATATCTTGCCGACGACCCGTCAGATTCGAGGGCTCGCCCCGATTATAAATCCCGAGCTATGCAGCCAACAATTACCTTGCTGCCGTTTCGAGGGCCGCCGCGTCCGAGGGAGTCGCGCGATCTCTTTCCAGGGCCAAAATTAGAAATCGGTTTTGGCGCAGCTGCCCGGCCCTCCGCTTCTTGCCGCGGCGCTTTTCTAGTGGCTCGGTAGCGGCGAGCTTGTTAATGAAAAGGCAAAGTTATTGTAACGCGGTACCTAATTTCGGCTAATTGTATATTATTACACCGGGGGATTCTATCTACGGAAATTTGCGGGGAGCGCGGTAGTAGGGCGGTCGGGTAATGTAGCGCGGATGTGCTCGTAAATACCGTTCGGTACATTATTTTTCAGATCCGAGGAGCCGCGGTAATTGAAAAATAAACAATTCCGGAAGGAGGAGCGGCGCGGGGTTTGAAGCGCGGAGGAGAGACGTACACCGGAGTCATTATGCACCTGGAACCTTCCATGACAAAGCCCCGTCCACGGCATGGAACAGTTTTTGCGCCGGTTCGGATCCACCGATAACCAGAAAGCGCTATTTCTCTGTCACGTTAACGTCCTCCTTTAGCGTCTTCACGGTTATCGTACATCGTAAATCGATTCTCCCTTTCCGACCGATGTATACGACGTGATAACGACGATTATAAAAGGCATGATCGCGAGTAATCCTTGCATCAAGCCCGATACCACCCAGATGCTCCCCTAAGAATCAATTAAGCATTCCTCCTCCTGGCGGACAGTGGAAAGGCTCGGTAATCTGCTCGAGATAAGATCTCCTCCTAGGCTCCCGATTGCGAGAAGGAAGGAGCAAATCGCCGCGGAGGAGCCGATCGTTTCCCACGACCCGGAGAAGGAGAATCCGTGGATCTCGGCGTATTCGCCGATCGAAATTGGAGCTCTGGTCTCGAGACGGAGCCGAGAAGAGTCCCCCCGGGCTGACGTAGGAGTAGCAACCTGCTCCTCTGGGTACTGGTTCGCTATGTAAATTCACTTTCCAGCTCTCGAGCGTAGTTGCGTTTCGCAATTAGTGCGGAATGTACGGGACACGCGGTGGCGGGAGGGGAGTGGGGAGTGGGCCGAGGAGAGAGAGGAGAGAGGAGAGAGGCCGCGGGCACGATCGGCGTCGTAAAACTGCAAAAGGAGGAGAGCGAAACTGGACTCGGGCCGAGCTTCGGCGAGACTTCTTCGAAACTCCTACGCAAGCCGCGATTCCCAATTTGGTGCTCCGCACCTACCGCCGTACCGTTAATCGAGCCTGCTATCGAACGATCTACCGTGCCCAACTACGAAGAAGTTAATTGCCGTGTTGATGTATGTACAACCTGGTACCGGATAAGCGCCGGGAGGATCTCGAATCGAGACCGTACGAGCGAACATTTTTCCTGCCCCACTATTGCCCCTCCTGCGTTATTAACACACTTGCGCTGCTCTTTTTCCGATTTATTTTCGGCACCGATCGATAATGTCCTTTGGACTAGGATCTACGGTTTAAGGTGTGTTCACAACCAGCAGAGCTACGGTATACGTATCGTCTGGAAAAGCCATCGGTGAAGGGCGGGACTCGAACCCAGGTCTCCCGCGTGGAAGTCCAAACTTCTGTCTGCTACATCACCGTAGCTGTTCTTGCGCTACTCGCGGGAACAAAGCGCGGGCTGCGAGACAAACTATCGTACACGGCGTTTCATTCGATTCGTAGATTAACCACGCGCCCTACGTACTCTGCGTATTATTCAAATTGAGCGAAAGACCCTCGATTCTGAACTCGCGTTGCGCGAACACTCGAATGCGCGGACGAACGTTCAAAATCCATAAATAAACCTGGTAATAAGGTCGAGACGTATTTCGTAAGGCGGACCGGTTTGCTTTTCCTTCGATCGGTGTCTCCGATAAGACAAGCTCCGTACCCCGAAGATACGCTCCCGGCAGGACCTGCCTTCGGTGGATGTTTCAATTTGTAATCGGCAATATCTGCATTTATTATGCGGTTCCAGGGCTCGTATTAAACGTTCCTCCGTACAAACCGTCGAGGGAGGGACATTAATCATCCCCGATTTAGTCCGTAGGACCAGGAACCCGCTCCTCGGCTTTGAAGGATCCCGTTTCTCCTGCCCCGCCAAGTTTTATGCTCCTCGCGCCTCTGGCGAAATTACATCGTGCCCCTCCTGTCAGGTGTTAATTAATTTCGCGCCACGATACGCCTCCGCGGACGTTTGCATTAAGCACGATGGCTGATCGCCGTTTAGGAGAGCGCGTCTCGGGCCAAGTGGACCGGTTCGGATGGTTCGCCGGTTACCACCGTCGAGTGAGAGAGGGGAGGAGGAGGAGGAGAGAGGGAGAGAGGTAAGGTCTGCTCGTAAAGGCGCCGATCCTCCTTTACCAGGAAGTCACTTGTGCCTGGTCATCGGACAAAACCCGGCGTACGTTCTCGTGCTTTATGGAGTACAATCCGCGTAATCTCTGTCCGATGGCGGGGCAGGGGAGCGATACAGGTACGCGGAGATACGAGGTAACGCACGTGGATGGATGCAAATCTTCGTCAACATCTTTATCAGGGAACAGCGCCGTGGTGAAAGCTTCGAGTTCCACCGGGTACATCCGCGTGCAGGTCTCTGGCTCGTAGGATCCTCCGTGTCGTACATTTCCAATATATTCGTTCATTTAAAAGAGCGCCTCGAGCGCGGCTCTTATGGGTTGTGTACCCGTCGCATATCCATCGACCAAGACTGGCACGTACAATGATATTACCGTGCGCAGACGGTCCTAGGATAGGTCTTAGCCTCGGAACTAAGAGCGGCGCCCACTAAATATCGCGCATGCAAACAAACATGTTGATCTCGCTGCGCGAGGAAAGGGAAGCAACGACTCGTACTTCACGGTCACCTTTGCGCGCGTGTCCAGCAGATAGGATTCTCAGGCTGGCACATTTACTCGGGTTTTACGGGCAGCGGGGAGTACGAAAAGGAGAATCGAGGATATCATTGCGTGGGAGCATGGCACGGATGCGGCGAACGCGCGCTCGTCGTACGTAAATTCTTGTCGAGCGCGTTATCTTCGCATTCGGCAAGACGTTAGGCGGCCCACTCTCGTGGGACTCTCGGGCTGACGTACGCTCCTCGGATAAAATCGTGAGTTTGGAGCGGAGTTCGAGAAAGGTTAAGGAGGGCGCCGGGCTCGTGGAGGGGAAGATAGCAGGTAGAGTGCATTCTGCAGCCGCGGCCAATGCAGTCGGGCCGAAGGTTAACTCGCCTAACGTTAGAGCACCAACGGAATATAGATGCTCGGTACCGTTCGCCGCTTCATTTCCTTGAGTTATGGTCAATTACTGGTGCCTTATCTTGCCGGCGTGGGTCCACGACTACCGACCGACCGTCTACACTTCTGGCTGCCACGGACGGGGATAATCTACCGGCGTGTATCTTCCAGGAAAACATTCTACCACGGTTCGCTAAATCGGCCGCTTTTCTCCGCTCTCACGAGGGATAATCGGTGAACGCGCGCCTCGAACTTTCTGGATCCAATAAAGGGTCACGCGTCGAGTCGCCCGAGGAGGACTTTGACGAGGCGAGGGGCTCGTCGAGAGAGAGGAGGAGCTTGCGTCGGTACAAAGGGAGATTTCGATTACTCGCGATTCGAACTCCCGATAAAATTCCGAGTTCGCGCAGGTAAATTCGTGGGAAGCGCTCGGGCCGACGTATTCTTCGCGGAAAACGCGCCATTACGGTCCGTTAAGTCGGATCTCTTCGGTGTTCCCGCGGATCGTAATCGGCGAATGCGCATACCACAGTTTCGAACTGTAATGAAAGGCCATTCGGCAAGTTTTCCCGGGGAAACTCGACGCGCGTACCATTAGGGGATTACATTCTCGCGCTGCGAAATTCCCAGCGTGGAAAGCACAGTTACGCGCGACGCGGGCGACGAATTTTTGGCGCGTCCAATTCCCGCTTATGGAAATAACGCGGCTCCGTTATTATCTAAGGAAAGGCCGTGCTCGATGTATACGCGCGGCACTGTAAATTTACAGGATTACCCGCCTCCGCGTATCCCCCGGGAAAACATTCTATCACGCCCGAGCACGTCGTCTTCTTTCCAGTTTCTCACGGCCGGCTATCGACGTACGTGCTCCTCGAACTTTCCAAGTGTAATGAAAGACCGTTTGCCAACTTGTCCCCGGCGAAACTTTGTTTATACCGCAACGCGCATCCCCCGCCAGCGGCCAACCTCGCTCGGAGCACCAATTACGACCAAAGGACTGGAAGTCCTCGTTTAAAAAAAAAAAAGTCCGCATACCGGTCTAAGGATTAATCCGGGACAAAGTAACTAATTCCTGTTTGCTTTGCTCGTACGGCTCGGTGCCTCGCTTGCCAAACCGCGCTCGTCGTTAAAGTGAGCGGATAATTGAAGAGCCTACCGTGATATAAACGACGTCGAAAATAGCTGGACGTGCTCTCATTCCTGTACGTCGATGGAATACGCGCGAACGAATGCGAAGGTAAGCGAACGGATGCACATCTTCCACCTCCCTCTCGCTGGAAGCGCTCTCCTTTCGCTTTACCTCCAAAGGGTAATTAAATTTCGCTCCTCGACGCGCCGGTACCCGGCGAAGGCGCCTTTGGAAATTAATCTCGCCGAAATAAATTGGCCGATCCGGAGCGCCTTTGGCCGAGTAGCCCTCTTTACGCGCGGTTACGTGCCGCGCTTACTTTGGAGAATGACTCAACGCCGGTGAAAGTCTTTAGCCAGAAGGGTCGGGGAGACTTACGGGGAAAATCACTGGCGACCGCCGGATTCCCTAGTCAAATGGGAATAAATTCTCCGACCGGTCGGATTACGACTGCACGATTCCTGGGAGCGACTCTCGCGTGATAAATGCCCGGCTGCGCCTGCCTTTTTACGGCCCGGATAATTCCTCCCTCGAGTCCTCGGGCTGCGCGATCGCGTATCTCATCGAGTCGGCCGTCTCCATCGTAATTATTTTCTAATTCCGGCCTGCGTCGGTATTACGACAAGAGGATTACACCCTGCGCTTGAACGCCGAATGCACCGCGGCCCGGGGCTACGGTGGCGAATAGGAGCTGGAACGTTCTCGCGTAAGACCCGACTTTGAAACGCTGCCCGTCTCCTTTGGATATATTCCAAATGGTAGATTCGAGGAATTTTATCGCGCGAAAAATCGTCCAACGCGCAAACTCGGATATTAGGATTGGCGTAGTATATAAAGAGAGGAATTTTCTCCGAGGACAGTTGGATTTGAAACTTTAAGAAATTTCCCCGATTTTTACGGTAATTTCGCGCGATGCGTGCACCGATGGTTGGGCGATAGTTCCGTCGCCGGTTTAACCGGTGGATTCTACGCGAAATTACCTTGGCAATCGACGTTGCAAAAGGATCCAAAAGGAGTACCGGACTCGAGTAGACTGCACGGCAGCGCGTTACCCTGGAATCAAAGGGAAACAGTGCCCCGAGTAACGCGAGTTTTCGCGACTCGTTACTCGGCGGATGGAGGATCGTGCACGATCGAGCCAATCCCCAAGGGGCAGAATTTACATTAGCGTTCCAGGCTGAAAATAAGGAGAACGTTCGTACGCTGACTTACGCGATCCGTCATGCCACGAACGTGGCACGTTGGATGCCTTGCCCATGGTCCTGGTATTAAATTGCGCGTATTAATCGCGCGTGGGAGGTACCGTTAACCTGGTAAGACTGACAACAGTGCCGCGACAAACGTCCGCTCTCGAGGCCCCGGCCATCGTCGACCCCACGCTCGCGTCGTCCAAACTTTCGGAGTCCCGCGGAACTTCCGCCACGAGAATCCTTCCCGTTTCATCTCGATCCCTTTTATCGTATGCCCCGGTCGAGTGAAAAATAATAACTCCCTCCGTTATCGTTCCGAAGAAACGGGCGTCGCTAAAGCGAATACGACTATGGCCTCCGAACGGGGCTAAACATTTCCATACGACCGGGCAAATAATCCGCCGAAGGAACGCTCGAGTATTAAGGTTGCGCCGTTGCCGCATTATCGTCGGCTCGAGATGGGATACATATTATATCCAAAGGTTCTTCGGGAGTAGATTGGGAGAAAATTGGAGGCGGTTAAAAGCGGAGGGTGGAGCTGGCTAATCAGGAGTGTAGCGGTTCGTGGAAAAGAGGGATGGAAGGAAGCGCGCAAGAGTATCCTGAAGGAGCTTCAGCGGGAAAATCCGCGATAATAATCCTACTGGCCGGACGGAGGAGGTATTATCGTAATTTCTCCGCGCTAGTCAGCGTGTGCGCGTGAGCCTTGATAAATGTTATGCATCATTTCCGGCATGCGGAGCGGCCCAGGTACTGCCAGGTGTAAATAGATGGATTCTATATTGTGACGCTCCGACGGGAGGCCCCGCGGGGTGATTTCTCGCACGATCGATTTATTCGGCTCCAAACGCAGACGCGGGCTCCGTGACAACGTGCCGGGATATACCCGCGGTGTTACGACGCACGTCGCATTGTCCGGTTCGCGTACCGCTTAATCTTCCTCCGACCTCTCTAGGTTCCCCTCTGCCTCGCCAAGACACCCGTGGCTCGGTCACGGCGCGAATTTACATTTTGGCCGAACGATTATACGAATTCATGCCCGGCGTGGGGATGGAAAAGAGGGCTATAAAACGCACAAAGGGGAGAGAGGTCGAGCGGGGAATAGGTGTGAATTCCAGGAAGCACGGCAAGAGCGCAAACCTGTATATCCTTCGCGAATAACCTTGCTGAAAGGGGCAGGAAAATCCAGGGAGGAAAGAAGTAAAAATTTCGCGAGAAAATATAGAGCACCTTGTGTATTATACTCGGAATGATTTTATTCAATATTGCGGACGCTCGGATAATAGTCGGCGCTACTGTTTCCCGGGCTTTCCCCGGCGCAAAATTGGATTTGAATTTCAAATTTCGTGGCTCTTCGGTGTATTATTGCGTTAGCGGTACAGCGAGATCCCTTTGTTCCGGATTCTTATCTTAATTTGCCCCGTCACCGTGAATTTCAGGATCGTATTCACAGTTATCACTCGAAGGATAAGCCGCGTATACCCATTGTGGGAGACAATGGCCGAGCGCCGTTTGCTCTTAAGCAATGCCTCGGTAGAAACATAGAGCGTTTCCGGTGCTAAAAGTCGCCGCTGCGCTTCTCGCTCGGAATTTTCAAATCACGAACAATGATTCGGGGAATTCGCACGCGTTCCCGTGAAATTCACGTAGCGGTTTGTCGAGGTTCTTCCCGTCGAAAGGGCTTAGGGAATGATGATAGCTTTTCGAGTATTTTTCGGTATTCTCTCCGATCGTTGTGCACGACGTCGCGAAATTTCGAATTTCGCGATGCGATGCATCGCATATTCGACCGGCGCAGCTCGAGTTGAAAGAATTGATCCGAGATAAGTGCATAATAAAGAACCGGATTATCTGGATATTTTAGCCGCGTCCTCCGTGCAAACGAGATCCGCGATACTAAAAGTAGACTCGCGCATATTGAGACTTCGCCGATAGCCGCGCGCAAGGTGGATATTCGCACCTCGCACGGCATTCCAGTGGATGTGTGCGGAGGAAAACGCGGTAATGGAAAAGGAACGTAAATCTTCCCTAATTTCCCCCTGGTGCCCAGTCCGCGCGGCTAATTTTGGCCTCGCGCGCTTTGTTCCAGGCAATAACGATGATTAATGGCCCGTGGGTACTCGTTCCGTTAAGGAATCCATTGGAACTCCTCGACGTATCGGGACAACTCCATGTCATTTACAAAAGGCCCCGGTAAATTTTAATACGAAGACCTTTCATTATTTCCCTCCCATCGATCCTCCAGGAGGTATTTCGTAATTAAGCGATACGCTATAAACGTCGAAATACCGCACTCGTACGCCGGTTAATATTTCGTGTTCCAGAAAACGGTGGAAGACGCACTCGATCACCTTTGATATTCGAAGATTCAAATTATTTAATGGCATACCTTTACGCGAACCGCGATCGATCAATGCCTCTCTCCATTCCAATGAAATATCTTCCTCTCGAGTCTCAAACCGGAATGGACCTCGCGATTCTTTGAAGAAACAGCGCTTCCAAGAGGAGAGACTACGAAATCCCTAAAATCTAGTCCTGGTCCGAGGGAGTAGGCTCGTCCGGCCTTTCGGTCGTTTCGTTCCACCTAGTGGCGCTCGTAAATTTCGCGGCACCGGTTTGGCTAATCAGGAGGTGAGATCCAGAAAGGAAGACGAGGAATACAGACATATCTGGGACTTTTGTTTCGCCTTATTGGTGGTAGGCGGGTAAGTAGTAGGCAGGTTGGGACTTTCATTCGCGGCGAGTAGAATCGCCAAGGGTCGCGCATGCCCACAAAGCCATATGTCATGTCGAGCCGTTTAATGGCCTTTTAATACTACCTTACGAGCGGCGCGCATCCCCACCCGCTAGGTGCCTCGATGGTACCTTTGAATAGGCGCCTCGAAGGTGCGCTTATAAAGGTGCCCCGTCGTCGTGAGCGCAGAAATCCGCGATCGTCTCCAGGCAATCCCGGATTCCTGACCGTCCGTGTCACCGGTACCAACGCACCGCGTAAATTGGGGGTAGGGAATGCGTCGATTCCATTATCCGCTTTGAGGAATTTAATGGCGGAGGAAAGGGAGAGTGACGTCCGGAAAGCGCCGCGCTGCGCGACCTTCGAGTACGTCGAGGGTACACGGGCGGGTAGGTAGATGGAGAGATAGGTAGATCGAAGGAGAGATATACGCACGGATAAGTACAAAAGATGCGAGGATATAGGACCGATAGGAATGAAGATAAATAGAAACAAGAGGAGCCGAAAGATCACGCGCGAATATACCGACGTATATGGAAGTATCTCGGAGGCTTATCGAAGAAAACTCTTACGGTATTTTATCGCGAATATTTTAGCGAACCTTTCGGAGGCATTGTCGACGAGTGGTATTATTTCTCGTAAAGTCTCTCGAACCAAGGAAGCCTAGGCCTGCATTGGTAGTCTGGAATTGTAATCTCGTCGAATAATACGTTGGTGAGATCTTTTAGACGCACGTAGCGGATCGTATTAATATGTGGTCAGTGGGTCAGCGTGCATCGGCTCTTTGTAGCCGACTCGGCGGGCTGAGCGGCGCGCAGGTTAAAAATACGGGGCTTCGCCGGTTGAAAGTGACTGGTAAATGCAGGCGGATTTAACGTCCTTGGAGCGGCTACGGCCGCTTCTTCGGCGAGAAGCTGTATTTCAGATATTTTAAATGCCATTATTCGAAACAAATTGAGGGCGACGCTTTGCATTCCTCTCGGCGCCGGCCGCGGTGTGCGCGCGTACTCGCTGCAACTCGGCTCCTACGCTCCTCGCTGACTAGATCATAAATGTGCATAGAGATTGTACGCACGAAATTTATGGCCGTCCGTTTAGGTTACCCGTCCTCTCTTTGTTCGTTCTTGGTCGTTAACGGTTATAAGGGAGATGATCTCGGTGTGTTTCGACGATTGCAGCATCCCCGTGCAACATCCAGATCCTCGCGTTCATAAATACTTACGCACGTGTATATCCAGAAATATTTTATGATCCCGGAAGGCGTGCGCGCGTATATCGTGGCACGAAAGGCAACGTAAAATTTTATTATTGCCAAGTTCTGTACACACTTACGATATTTATATTCCTACGGTTCTGCATATTTCACGCTCGTTTATAGGTTTTCGAGAAAAATATATGTGGTGCGGTGCGCAACGCGAGGGGACCTCTCGATATAATTCGGTCTCGTTGATTATTTGGAATTTTATTTTCTTCCTTGACTCGTGTCGTGCAGAGCGGAGGTTTCGCACGAACAAATCTGGCGAAAGATCCGACAACGATGTCTTTTACTACGTTTCCTTCGTCGTACGAACTCGATTCGCTGCTTGCACATACTCGAGAATCGAGATCCGCTCAAGCTCGAGCTCGACGATTTTTAGAAAATAACGCGAACTAGCTTTATATTATGTGAGATCCATTTGCTTTAAGATAAAGTGCTAACAGTTTTATAGCGGTCCCTGCTTTTCCCTAATGAGCTTTCTTCCGCTGCACTTGAGGAGGAACTTCAATTCCTGTATAATCTCCTTCTTGAAACTGGTCTGTAATAGTTATGAATTATCGTTAAGGTGTTCGCCAGGTTTCGAAGAGTCGGTATAAGAACTTATACTAATTACGTTCTTCTCGATCGCGATGCCGCGAACGTGCCAAAGCAGCGACCAGCCTGTGTACAGCCAAGATAGCATAACTCCGGATACGAGGATCAGGAATATACCACCGACGTCCTCGAAGTTCAGCGCCTCGACTTTAACCTCGGCTTTCTCCTAAAAGCACAACAGGGTTTCCGCGCGCAGAACTGGAGACAGGACATTTTTGATAAGCCGGCGAAACTTTACGCACTTGACACTGATCTCCTCCTCGCTTTTGTCGCCACCATTTGTCCTGCAATTCGTTGAGAATGCCGTTCTCCTTTAGCTTCAATATCGCTCCGCTGAGTTCATTTCGATAAAAGGCGTCTGCAGTCAAACCGAGAAAGTTTCTCTTACTACCGATGCTACCGAGTCACATTCCTGCCAAGAAAATGCGCCGGATCTACGAACCTTTTCTCATCGCGATTCCATAACTCTTTGCATCCAGCAATCCACCGACTTGCGTTACGTTGCAGTGTCTATGCCGAAAGTACTCGATCGACGTGGACTCCATGAAGAAAGCGTAATTTTCCTGCTGCACCTTTTTCAGGCCTTCCTCGTTGGATTCCGTGAGCACGTCCGCGGAATGGGTTCTCATGTAACGATACATTTTTTCGTAAGCCGGGTACGAGGCGTTCTGCAAAAACAAAGGTGAACGATTCAGGATCATTTTGTCGTCGGTGTTCGCAGTTACGCGGGATAAAATCCGCTCGCTTTTCACGTCCGCTCGCGGTTACGCACCCTGAAGAACAGAATCGTGGAGCCGTCTTTCTTTGCTCCATACTTGATCTTATCTTGATGAGCAAGATCTTCGGCGATTTTAAAGGGCCAGACTACCGACTTGGTAGACAAAGCGGCTGCGAGATTGGCCGTGTACGTCGACGTCATGATCAGGCAAAAGAACCACCAGGCGGTAGCCATTGTCCTTGTTGAAATTCCGCTGAAAGGGAAATGTTGGGGCTCCGTGATTCGTTTTATTTCCCATTACCTAGTCGACTTACGCCGGAGCAAATCCGGTTGGGCTCTTCAAGAGACTTCCGACCACGAAGAACGGAGTGTCTGTCGGTGTAAATGGGGTTTCGAGGACTTCGGGCTCTTTGATGCAAGGATACGGATTGGTCCACTCCGTTGGACACAGACGCCCGATGATAAATAGCAGGATGGTCACGAGGACGTAAGCGCCTATTAGGTGTACCCAAATGTCCTTCGAAAAGGGCAGAAGGAAAGAGAGTAGACTGGGCGGAGCTCTCGTCGGTTTTCTGTATAAAACGCTTATCCCTGAAAATTGATATTTCACTTTTTACACCGATGTTTCTCGCAAAGGCGTCACTCGCGTTAAATCAATTTATCGCGCACTCTACCTAAATTCATAAACGGACTCGTAAAATCGACCGCGCTCTCGCGTTCGGCCGTGATCGTTAGATCCGTGATGGCGAGATCGGCGTCCTAAAACAACGTTATGAGATCAATATTGGTTCATTCGAAAGATCCTTTGTACCAATTTGCGCATAAATACGGTCGAATGTTATTATTTATATAATCGATATTGTCGTATCGCGCGAGCAAGCTCGCCTTGAGGATAGTCGTCGGCTCGGGTACCAACGATTGAGAATGGGGACTTGTACGCGTGCTACCTTACCGATGAACGTTATAAGCGCTGGTACGAAACATCGGAGATAGCAGCACCACTCGCGTTTACATATCGCTTGTTATTACGAGAATTCATATACCAACTACTATCGTCAATATTTCGACAAGCGACCGTCGAAGCGTCCGTCATTATTTCGTACACCGTCTATTATTTTCCTCAGCATTCCATTCCATTGACCGGTGCTCTTCTGATAGGAACCGTAAACGTTGTCCTCCTGTACCTCGAACGTGTAATTGAACCCGAGCATTTTGCTCATTTCTTGAATGATATCGACGGCGAATCCTTCGTATCTCTCGTTGCCCGTCATCATGTTCGCCGATTCCTTCAGCATTCCGTATGGATCCGTCTGAAAGTCAACGCCGAAATCGATGAAACTTTGTTTAGAACGGATTGGCAGGACTCACCAATGAGATCAGAACGATAAAGTGTTTGTGCTGCAGGCTCTTTTCCTTGGGCAATCCTGGTCGTCGAACGTTCGGTATCCATTCTATCCCAGACGTGCCGTTCCACGTGCCTATTTTTTTCAAACCCTTCCGAGAGATGCTTACAATGTCCAAACTAAAGTCGCTCCGAAAGCCTTGAGTGTCGAATCTTATCACGCCCGTCAGGCCGCTCATCTCCTCCTGATCGTTAGCCGCATAAGGAGGTACTCGATAAACGGTTTGTCGGGCAAAAATGCATTCGATAAAGGCCCGAAATGCGATCGTGTACATACGTACGGCGCGCATAAAGTTGCTCAGACTGTAGCCGTGCTCCCAACTCTGGGAGTCGTTGCAGAGCAGCCTTTTAAGGTTTCCACGCGCGCTGTTTCGCAGTCGCGCATAGCCGGCGGCGAAAAGTTGCACGGCGTCGTAGGTAAGGGCGGCCTCCACGCGCAAATGAGAGCGCTTTGTCAGGTTCCAATTAAGGGAACGGGCGCCCAGGATTCGTTGAACAACCGGGCTCTCCGGGTCGATTAAACGTACGCCGGTTAAATTCACCCCCGAATATTGGTACGGCTCCAAATCGAGGGTCTGAAGGTCCTGGAATAAGCAAATAATTTCTGCCTAATTTTCACGAAGGTGCGCCTTGGATTTGGAAGAAATTAACTCGGGGACTCTGCCGCGATGACGGCTGATTTATTTATCGGCATCGAGCAGTTAGAGGGATCGCCCAGCGCCCGGAACGTTAATTAACTCTGACGTTTAATCGAGGAAGAGAGCGGAGCTATTTGGGTAACGAGGGGCATAAAGGGTAACGTTCGCATCGTGATTCGTATCTTACCAGGGAGCCTATGATAATACTGTGCTTCCCCGACATAATGCCGACCTGCTGTGCTTGTTCGAGAATCGCAGCGAGGTTATCGTACGAGCAATCGATCACGATGTTCAAGACGCCGGACGCCTTGACGTCTTGCAAGGTTTCCCTGCGCACGAATCGTATCGTTAACTTCCCGATGCGCAATGTGTTTTTCGTATTTCTCGACTACAGGCGCCTCCACGTTTCGCGCGTGTGTTATTTGCGAGGCCTGTTTAGATCCGAAGTGCGGTGTGTCGTATGAATTACTAGAACGTTCTAGGATGTTTATGCGGCAGCTGAACAATATCGCAGGTGCATCTTGAGTTCATCTGACAAACATATCTGTTCGTATATGACCTATTTACCGGCGGTACCGAGGCGTACCTAAAATTTGGTCCAGTGCCCAGATGATAGAGCGTTACCACGTAATCTCTTAAATTTTTCAGTTGCAGCAATCGATTTAGGCGAATCAGGCTGTCGGTGTTATCGTACAGCACCGCGTAGTTCTCCCATTTGAACTCTTCCACTAGCTGTTGATACACCTGAATATTGCACGTTAAATATCGTGAGAGATAATCGGACGCGTAGATTTAACAAGACGCTTGGCCTCTGGTTTATTCAGGGGCCTCGCATACCTGGAATTGAACTTACATACCGTGGAAAGGACTTCGCTGTGCGGATATAAATTTATCACGTTTCCACGCTTTGGTTCCGCCTCCCACCTCGCAGTAATGTGAGGAATGTCCATCGTATCGCACATACTTTGGACATGGGTTGCGGCTGCTTTATCCTGGGGACCGAAGATTCCAGCTACACCTACGCGCAGCAGGAGGCAGGCTGCGTGGATTTTCAAAAATCGTCGTTCAGTCGCACGGTTAAAGACATTGCAGAAACTCCGATTCCCCTGACTCGTGACCAGTAACTTCTGCCACCGTCTTCGCGGTGTACAACTAAATAACGCTTCTTGCTACACTTCGCGTGTAGCAACAAATCGTATTGGGCCGGTAGTCGAGAGAATATGATAAGAATTTTATAACGATCATTTGGCGTGAAGTCTATGACGATTTAAATCATTTACTCACCTTTGTCGGCAACGTGGAACAAGTCCATATCGGCTTGTATCAATTTCGATAATAGAGATATGTCTTTGACATCTTCGGAAACCCCCAGATTTCTATTGACTGCCCTTATCGAGAGCTCGAATGCCCTTCGAATCATGTGGTCGCCGTCAAAGAGACCCCCTGAGGTTATCGAATTTTTGTAAACACGATGAATGGTACACGTTTACTTCAAAAAAAAGAAACGACACCCGCGGAGTGAATAATTTATTTTCTTACCAATAGATATTTTTTGGGGAAATCCCAGGGTACAAGGTAGTAACGCGACAATGATATACGTAAGCACCATTTTGCGGCCGTTCTAAAAGAAAGTATACGATTTTAATCTACACCTCAATTTTCACACTGGCTCTACCGGCCGTTCTACTTTGATTTTTCATCGTTCTCTCTATCGACATCTCTATCGACGATAAAGATGCAGATGCAGATGCTGCGTTGCATATATATATAGGTGTTGTTATATTTAGACATTCTCGCTTTGGCGGGCCACCATAGCATCTCTAAAATATGATGTGTGACATAGATTTTAGCGAAACAAAGCCCTTGGCGTTTGTTTTCGAGCGCTGTCACCGGTAATTGTTACGAATTGCTGGATTAATGGGTTAGAATTTAGCCGAGCAGATGAAATACAAATGTCTAGAGGAGGACGCTGAACGAGTCCACTGATTTAAACTCAAATGTAGATGCAATTGGTTAACGCTCTGCAGATGATGACTCTTTGCCGACGGTGTTGAGCGAATATAAGGAATCTCGTAACATGAATATCCAATAAGAATAACAAGGTAGTTAGCGCGCGTACATTGGGCAATCGGATGCTTCTTTTTCTGCGCCAAATCGATGCGTAAAAATATCAACATTCGAGCATTACACGTGCACTCCACTTGCCAATAATCCGCAACGAGTCCGCGGATTAACGCACTTAAGCGAATACTCAAAGTCGAAGACAACTCGTACGTTGCGCACAAGTCACTCGCCTCGACGTGGCTTTGGGCGAATCGAATTCAATCGGCCTCGGTTCATTTCCAACGACTCTCATTCATTGCCACGTATCGAGAGTGAAAAAAAACTCGATCGCTTTATCGCCTACGAGTTGTCTTTGCGTCGTGTCACTCTACCGTATCACTCGATCGGTTTCTTATAATTAACGAGAAGGAAATATAGTCGGCGTACCAAAAGAAGTGGCTGTTGTCCGAATATAACACGGAGAGGCGGGTGGTTTCGGTCGGTGGCCATGCTAGCCGATAGCCACAGGTTGACTATTTTCTCTCCATGCCGCCACGGAGAGTAGGTAATAGTGGCGAAGTAACGAGCGTTGCAAAACCCGCGACCGCATCTGCCTTGCTGCCTTTTCTCGCTCTCTCGCGCGTACCACCGAGTTATCTACCGGAGATGCAGCGCGGAGATGAGCTGTTATCGCTTTTAATAGCCTAATTTTCAGCGAGCGCGATGCTCCCACGAAGTGCGAGCGGAGCTCGAAGATTTTACGATTAACCGGTGGACGAAAATACGGCAGTTGCGGGAGGTAAATAACCGTCTTATCAAGATCGTAAAAGCGTTTGCAAGCAGTCCACGGTTTTCGCACCAACCATACGCGATTCAGATTTTGTTTTGACGATGCTCAACGCTGTCCTACTTGGAATTGGCCTACTTAGGGAATATCGATGTGAGTAGCGGAAAAGGAAATGAAGGTCGATGGGACCAGTTTGCTGTTTATTACGTAGTATTCGTTAAATCATACATTCACATTTCTAAATCATTTGAAGCGTTTTAAGATCGACACATTTAGTCAGACATGTGTTTTACGAGGCAGTGAGTGGGGGTACGATTTTTCACAGCAAATCTACTATAATAATCCACCATGGCACTTTACTTACGCGTAGAATATTCGATCGATCGGTAAAGGAAAATCTTTTTTGTTAAGTACGGTTAGCGAAGAAGCAAGAGTTATTTGTCGTCGTTTGGAGAAGTGGTAATAACGGTTGGGACAAATCCGTACGGAGGCGTGCAACCACCAGTGCTATCCTCTCCGCTTCTATTCGACGATCCTTTTTTTCTTCTAACCGGTTTCGACGCATTGCTGCACTTTGCGATAAACTTCACCTCCTCCACCAATTCCGTCTTAAAGGAAACCTAGGTGTAAAGGGGGCAAAAGTGAAAAAACATGTTGGCTGGCCGGCAATGTCGTAGGATCTTCTGTTTCGGGGAATTGTACTAACGTTCTCGCGTATAGACGTGCAGCCAACTTCCCAAAGTAGCTCGAAGGCGGTGTAGAAGCACGAGAGGGCAACGCCTGTACTGAGGACCAAGAATACACCTCCCACATTCTCGAGACTCAGCTCCGCTGCCTGGCTCTGTCCACCGGTCTCCTACGGATTATTGTAACGTGCAAACAAGAATTCGGCTCTTCGATCGAGCGAGTCGATTATAAAGAAGTTTTCATCCTTACCCGACATTTTCCACCTCCGCGTTTCTGGGTCCACCACTTTTTTTTCAGCTCCGTCAACATACCGCTCTCTTGAAGCTTCAGCACGCCCGTGTTCAGCGCGTGCCGATAAGGGGAAACTGTTACGATCGATTTATTTTACATCAAATGTTTCTACAACTCACTGCTGCTGTAACCGATGAAACGAGGGACTTACACTTTCGCATGGCAATGCCGTAGCCCTTAGCATCCAGCAGACCACCGACTTGAGTCACGTCGCACTCTCTCTCCATTCTGTACTCGATCGAACTGGATTCCATCATGAAGGCGTAATCCTCCTCGAGGACTTTCTTAATGCCGAACTCGTTGTCCAGCACCAGGACATCCTTGGCGTTGGCCATCATGTTTTCGTACATTTCTCTGTACGTCGAGTAGTTGGAATCCTTGGAATGGGCATAATTCTTTCAAACAGTCGAATTAGAATGCACGTCTCGGTGTTTTCATTGCCTGTACACTAAGTTGCATCTACTGAGCTTTCTTATATTAGTAATAGCCTTTGCTGTTGAGCTCGGATTTATGAAATAAGTATGTTAGATCGTGAAAATGAATAACCGCGTAGCAGGTAATAGTGTATATTGTTGTAAACGTACGGCGCATCACGCGCATTAATATAATGGCATTTTAGCGTTAAATCCGTCGCTTTAAAAGGAATTGAGCTTTATGCGTGGATTAAGGTGGGAGGTAATGAATTAGCGGCTTTAGATGCGGATTGTGCGAATGCGGTGTAATTGGACGCTATGGGTGTGGCATGACGCAGGGCGAATATCATCCGTGCGGTATCCTTTGTCCTGTATAGATACTCGTTACGTTCAAAGCGGTTCTAGCTATTTGTGTAAAATAAATTTGCTACGCAAATAATGTCTTAAATCATTTTAACCACGCTACATAAAAAACTTTTAGCATGGTATATTTTAATGTATTTTAAAGCAGAGTTCCTTAAAATTAAAGGATAGTCGAATCTATTCATCTATATATATATTCCTACCCTTCACGTAGAGATGTTAATTTTCCTTGATCGATGGTAGTTAAATGTCATTTTCGGTTCATAGCACAACACTTCTTCCATCTCTCCGCTGCCTCCTCTGTTGAGCGATTTTAGCGAGAGTTTACTTACTTTGAAAAAAGTGAACGTCGAACCGCCTTCCTTGGCACCGTATTTGATCGTCTTCTTCCTCGCTAGTTCTTCTACGTTCGAGAATGGCGGTATGACGGTTTCGATGGTCAAAAACGCGGCTAGATTGGCCGTATAAGAAGAGACCATGATCAGGCAGAAAAACCACCAAGTGCCGGCCATCATTCTCGTGGAAATTCCTCTGCAAAAATTCCGGGGGTTCGCGATCTTCGTGCAATTATCGTAGTTCAATTACACGATCGTTGAACTTGCGACGAACTTACATTGGGGCGACATCGGAACCTTGCTGCATGATACTTCCAATCGTGAACCACAGCGAATTCTTCAAAGTAAACTGATTTTCGAGCACTTCCGGTTCCTCGATGCACGGATAAGGATTGTTCCATTCGGCAGGGCATATTCTGCCAATCACGAAGAATAGCAACGATACGAATATGAACGAGCCGATCAAGTATAACCATACTGCGTTGGAGAATGGCGACAGGAAGGAAAACAGGCTGGGCGGTGCTTTGGTCGGTTTCCTATAAAGGATACTTATACCTGAAGAGCAAGCACGTCATTATTACCATCCGAGAATATTACGCGATATAAAATCTCGAATTTTGATAAAATATTTACCCAAGTTCATAAAGGGCATCGTAAAGTCGACAGCGCTCTCTCGTTCGGCCGTAATGGTCAGATCGGTAATGGCCAGGTCCGCCTCCTGCAAACGAGTTTTCTTTTGAAGAACGGCCACTTATTTGGAAGGTTGGAAAATTAAATATCCACTAACACCGTCTATAATCTTTCCCAGCATCCCGGTCCACTTGTTGTTCTTCTTCGAGTAAGATCCATAGACGCTGCCACCCTCTTGAAAAGTATAATTGAAGCCAAGCATTTTGCTCAATTCTTGAATGATATCAATTCCGAAACCCTCGTAACGCTCGTTCCCCGTCATCATCGCCGCAGATTCCTTGAGCATTCCGTACGGATCGCTCTGTGAGAAAAATACATTCGTCTCACGATGTATTGGGTGAGTGCAAAAGTTCGTGTGGAGTTTCTCATAACTATTGAAACTCCGCACGAACTTTTGCACTCACCCAATATCTCAGTGTCCCAGCTCTGATTCGCCAATTTTCTAAACATAGCTGGGCAAACGTACCAAAGATATCAGGACGATAAAGGTCTTATTTTGCAGGCTCAATTCGAGATCCGATTTTGGCGCGTTCGCTTCTGGTAGCCATTCAATACCGTTTGTACTGTTCCAAAGCCCTATCCTCTTTAAGCCGGTCTGCGTGAGGCGTACTATGTCCAGCTGGAAATTGCTGCGAAATCCGGCGGTATCGAACTTTATCAGGCCGGTCAATCCTCTCATTTCGGTCTGTAAGCAGAGAATTGGGCGTGTGTGGAGGTTGAAGAGATGCCGATAGCTCAATTCCCCGAACTCCGAGGATGCCTTACTAATCGTATAAAGCTGCTTAAAGTCAGCCCATGCTCCCAACTCTGCGAACCATTGCAGGGCAGCTCCCTGACATCGCCCTTGATGGCGTCCTTCATGCGTTTGAAACCTCTGGCGAAGAGCTGCACCGCGTCGTACATGAGTGCAGGCTCGAGACGAAGCTGGCTAACGCTGTCCAACTGCCAGTCGGCCATGTGCCTCGTGACCGTTTGATTCACCAAGGGGTCCTCGGGATCGAGCAGTCTCACACCGGTAAAGTTCACGCCGGAATACTGATAGGGTTCGAGGTCTAACGTTTGAAGATCCTACACGATACAAGATAAATGGTTGCTGACTTACCGAACTTACGTTCAACGATGTTTGATTCAAATGTTTTTTATACGATCATTAGACAAGGTATAGCATAATTGTCGAGATGCGATAATACTGTGCGATAACCGAATAAAATTTGTGAATTTAGTTGTATGGATAAATGAATAAATATGTTTAACATCCATGAAACGTACAGTGCATCATTGTCTTACCAAAGACGTAACAATGACCCTGTTCTTCTCGGACAATATTCCAACCTGCTGGGCCTGTTTCAGTACCTCCCCAAGGATGTCGAAGGAGCAGTCGATGACGATATTCTCGACTTCCGATACCTTGATCTCTTGCATAACGTCCCTGCACAGGATTCGACGCCATGCTGTACAATTAATCCAGGCTTCTTAAAGTAGATTTATAAGGCTACAGTCGGCCCTACTTGTCTTAGGGCTGAAGTACCCTCCTATGAGACGGTATATCTGTAGGATGTACCTATAGCTCGGACCGCTTCCCAGATGATATATGAAAACATTGTGGCCGCGCGTGTCCCATCGTTCCAACAGGCGGTGGGTCCTTATTAAACTGTCAGTATTCTCATATATTATCGAGAAAGACTTCCACTCGAACTCGGTCACCATCTGATCGAAAACCTGACGAGGCGCGAGCATGTATGCGAGGTCGTACGTTTCACGAATCTTCTAAGACGTCAAGTTAAAAGCCTACCATCGAGAGGGTGTCCGCGTGCGGATACAGATTCAATCCCTTGAGGCGAACTTGACGAGGGTCCCACCTGACCGAGATGTGCGGCACCTCGATGGTGTCGCATATACTTTGCACGTGCTCCGAGGTGATCTTATTTTGAGGCCCGAAGATGCCTACCACGCCCACCTTCATCAGTTCGCATACTGAAAACTCCCATCGGTCAGTGAGAACGCGCAGAGCGTGGGACGAGGGTAAGAATATTCGATTAAACTTGATTTCTTCGCAAAAAAAGAGCGTACACCCTATACTTCACCTTTCTGCGATACCTCGAAGGGGTCCGCGTCGACGTTGTGCGACTTCGCGAATAGAAATACGTTGGAAAGTTCGTCATTGTGGTGCCTCTCTTCGTTCACGACGTTAACAGACGACTGGAACACGTCGCGAATTGCCTCGTCGTAATCGAACAGTCCACCTGTAGGGAAATCGGTGAAAAACATTTGTAAAGATGCCCTTAAACCATTTGGTGGAACGATACTTTTTATACGAATGTTTTTGAGACAAGGGGGATCTTACCTATGTGAACCCTTTTCGGAAATCCCAGAAAGCAAGGTAGATATATCAATAGAAGGAACTTCTCCATCATCTTGCGCTCATCCTGTATACATAAATATGATGGAACGTGAAAGCAGGAATATCGGGCTATTCGAGAGCCACGTAAGAAGCGTACAGTAATGTGTAACAAGATCAGGGATGCACGGTGCGGCGGAGACGGTTAAACAGATGAAGCTTGAACGGGCACTTAACTGTGCGACGTTATGTAAACTAACCGGGAATCATAGTGCGTCTGCACCTCGCTGGGAGCGTGTAAATATTTATACCCGGTTGAAATCAATTTTCCAATATCGCATCTCTCGATATTTATTTGACATTCGCCGTTAACCGACGTTTCCTCGAAAGCGTCAAACTCGACTCGTTGGTTCACCCTTAATTTGGCTCAACTTTGATTAACCCGATTCGGACGATTCGCGTGAATTCATAATAGGACTCCTTTGCTGCGCTTTGACCGCAATTTACCTTCGTTCTCTTTCGATCGCACTGCAAGTGTTTGTCCAGAGCCGTAAAAATGGCGTTCTTTAAATATACTTCCGGCGACGTTGTCGACCAACGTGAAGATTCGGATGGAAATCTTATGCGAAGAAGAAAATTCTCCTCTCCGCGTTCTTTTTTTAGTCATCGAATTTTAGAACTCGGAGCTTCGCTCCGGTTGCTGGGATTCTTCTTCACGCCGATGGGTACCAATACAGGGATAACGCGGTTTTAGCTAGACGCATTCAGTGATTCGGCGAGACTACTGTCATCGTGCCAAATGCACGCAGTCTGGCACGTTCTTTTTCATTCATTCATCGTCCGCCCGGCATTCATACCGAATTTACGTGGGAATTATACCTACTGGGACGGGGAATTGCCCTGAATTTTTGGGGATAAAATAGCGGCCTCGATCGCATCCGTGGCCCCTTTTTCTCTAATATCGATGTGCCGCGTCCAGAAGGCCCATCATACGACATGGAAAAGCAACGAAAATCTTTGAGAGCGCATAACGACGCCGATATATTTAGACGCCGAGCGTCGCCGCCACCGGTGCTTGTCGCGTAAGCTCTGTGACATAGATTTCCTCGAACTACAATTGGAAATATTTCGTTGCCTTGGAACTATTCGCGCGTAGAATCATCCACAGGCATTCCGGATATTTTTAACCACTTTTATTTTCGCCCAGTCCCATTCGACGGTTATTCGAGTACCCGCTGATACCCTCCAATGTCTCCAAAGACGTTCACGATCTACGCGACGCGTCAAATACTTCGTTCGCATCGCTTCGTAAATATACGACCGACCAAATAACACTTATCCACATCCAACAAACGACATGCAGACGTATTCTAGAGTCTCGTTTCAAACGTAAATCGGCCAATAAGTTCTACGACCATCGTGCTTCGCGTCTGGTGGAGCGAGAAGGATTTCTAGATGTCTCTCGAAAGAATGTCACTCTAAGAACACGGTGCCGATGGTATTATCCCCTTTCGCGTCTCAATGACGGGTGGAAGCGCAAACAAAAGTAAAACTGGTTAGAGCGGTAGGTAAGCGAAATTAATGACAAATGGTCTGACAGGGCCAGGAGCTTACCTAAAGAGAAAATATTAAGGATCTCCGGGTTGGGAGTTTGTTAACCGTACTTCTCAGAACGAACCTCGCGGCACGCAGTCCAAAGCCAAACGGCGCTCTCAGCGCGCCACGATTACGCATGTGCGCTCCCCACTCGGAAATCCGTCCTCGGCGATTCGCCCTGCTCGAAATGGCGGCGGCGTCACTCCGTTTTAACGGGGCGCCAGATGCCGCGCTTCCGAAGGGACGAGAATACAACGTCCCTGGCTCGACCAGAGAATCTTTCACGATTCTCCTCCATCGTCTATTTACTCCCGCAGTTTCGATTTTTACGATCGTCAAGAGGGCTCCTCAGCCGCCTGACTCTTTGCCATGGCACGCGTTTTATCTTCCTCGCGTCATACGCTTTAAACCTTGATCTAAACCGTGAAAATTTTATGAGATGCTAACGAGATCAATATCGAGACTGAAATAATTCTATACGATATATTGCGTTCGCGTAAAGTACGTTATACAGCGTACGGAAGATAATTATATTAAAACACGATAAATACGTATGTTAAAATTACCTCTGAATCGTCCAGACTAGAGTACATGGGTAATGGCAAACTGGATAGGCTTAGGATTGGTGCTAGGTGTTCTGTCATATTTCTCGACTCGTCCAGGGATATCGAAACGGACGATCGATGAGAGGAAGAAGGCAATGGAGGAAGGGAAGAGCATCGAAGCACGGTGAAGTGAATTATATGGCAGTGCCCGTGCCGCGGGATTAAGGACAGTGCAGGGACTAGGTGCAGGAACTTGGGTACTTTAGTAAATTAGACACGTTAGCGCTATGGGATTGGTTTCGTAATCGAGGGAGGGAAGAGTGAAGGCCGTAGTAATTAACGCCGAGGTAATACTAACGACGCGGGTCAATTAGAACAGCGGCAAAGGCGGAAATTATACTTTGATGTTGGAAAGTATTTTAATGCTGGTTAAGAATAGTACGTGCGCGCTGGTCTCTTGACAAATTGAAGGATTTCTCCGCTTTAATCAGTCGCCTAACGTGCGGCTGCGAGACTGCGGTAGTGGAAAAAGGGTGAGGTCGACTTTCTTGGAACAAGTACCTCGTCGATGACGTATTTTTTTTTTTCGTTACAAATAACGAGCAGTGCCTCGTGTTATGCAATAAGCGTCTCAAAGGCGAACCAAACGGCGATCCATTCGACAGCCCGCATCACTTGCGTGCGTTAAATGTAACCGAAACAGATCGCATAAAAAATATCGAGAAACATCCGGGTACATACCAGCGTAAAATCAAACGACACGTTTAGAGAGAATTTACAGACGAATAGTTTATTCACGTTTAATATGATGTTTGTAGTACAGTTTATATAAGAAGTATAATCAATAGGTTCTTAACAAACTCGTACGACGGCACGTAAACACAATGTGACGAGTATGTAATACGGACGATATTTACAATGTGTGTGATGCGCTGTATGTGTGTCCCTTGTAAATGGCGATCGTGTCTTTGTACGCGGTACGTCTACAATTGTCTCCGGTATACAAACTTTGCAAGTTGGGCCGAGAGTAAAAAATGCGAGTAAGGTAAAGGGCGAAGGAAATTTGCCACGTCGCTTTTACGTTCCGATCGATGGCCCTGGGAGAGCACGACGGGTCTCGATCGTCCCAATATTTGCCACACGTCCAAAGGTCCATCGCTGTACGTCGCTACGCGAACACTCGTGTACACAGTTCCTTACGTTTCGCTAAGAGAGAAGGAAGACGGAAATTAATACTGCTTGGTTCGTAGAGTTTGTACACGCCCGAGTAACTTAAACGTTAGCGGGGCTATTAACCCGATTACACGTCAATCCTCGCGATTACGTTCGCATCGAGGTGCGTAGAATCGAACACAGAGTACAGTTCTATATCCGAAAGAACGAGCATATACAGTGGATCGATTTACACAGGGGGAAAGTCGTCGGATAAAATTCGTGCATCGCATACGCAGATCGTGAGCCCGTTCACATTCGGTACGGTCGCTAAAGATAAAGGAATATAAAATATCTTTCCTATCTACATACAATGCGGTGTCGATGAAACGTCCTACCGGGATAAATTCGCTCCGCTCATGCTCGCTCGCGCATAATTCGCGGCCCTTGGGCCTATTCGCTCCACCGGCCGTCCGTTTAGACTTTGAGGATATGCCACATCGATATACAAGCTCGTACATAATCCCCAATTTCGTCTCGCGTTATAACGGTGCCACCAAATGAAACCCTTCGTACAATTTCGTACAGAATATTTCCCACGACTCGACGATTTGGATTCATCCACATCCCCAAAGTCCAGACATGTTCGGCCGATATACTTCAGCGTACATCCCTCTATTCGGTAGTATTCCGCGCACGTTTCACCGAATCGCCATTAGCTCCTAAACGTTTAGACCCCGCGGAGGACTAGTCAAAGTACTATCTTACTTGGCGGTCACTCGTAAAAAAACAGACGTATACACACAGGTGAAGGTCGATTACACTACGCGGATCGATCCTGGTCCGTCTCGAAGCTTCCTCGTCGCTCGTAATTCTCGATACGTCCGAGCGAAGTCCGATTCGTTCTCTTCGCTTCGCTCTCCTTCACTTCGCGAGATACTTGTCTTTCACGTCAGGGGAGCCTTCCCCACGAAGTGCCGGTATTTGTTGCACGCGCGATAACCGGCCTCTTCGGAGACGATCGACAGATTCGAGTGCTCCATCTGACGCCGGCAAATCGCCTCCTTCGCTGGCTTTTTATTGCCGTTCCCGCAGTCCAAGGCGTATCGCAGTTCGGCCGCCATCTCCGTGCACATGGACTTCTGAAAGTTCGTCGAAACGACGGTTGCAACGTTTTACTTGTTCGAAAGCGGGTCGACCAGCTCAAACCGATTTTACACCACTGAAATCTATATTCCTGCGTTAGACAGCGTGTCAGAAGTGCGCGCTTTGAGACGATACGGGGATCGCTGAATTTGTTAAATGATCGGCTGCGATCAAGCGGTATAATTCTATACCGTATAATTTTTGTAATGGCTTTCATATTTTGACACGTTCACGTTCGCGATTAACAAATTTGGCCGTCGACTCCTCGCGCAAGAGGAAGCTCTCGCACGGCATGGAAGTGTACGTGTAAAATATTTGAGCTAGAGGACTCTGCCTGGCTAGTGAACGCTAAGAGTGAAAATTGGTGGAAATCAATTTCGTGCAAAACGCTGGACCGGTTGGTGAAATCAAGCTCGCGTGCATATTCAGGCTTGCTTCGGTGGCTTGCGCTAATTCTACTCAAAAAGCGAATACCCGGATATCGTCGCAGACCGATCGATCTTCTCTACTTCGCAAAGACGGACGATCGCGTTTCAAAACAAGCATGCTCGGGGACTAGCTTCGAAGACGAAGATTTTCCTTGCACGACCCTCCTTTTTCGCGTTAAATTTTTGCGCGTTTTTAATTACGACGGTATTCGCGTAGCTTAATTAATTTTAAGGGAAAAGAAGTGGGTCGTCGAAGGATTATCCTTCGGAAGCTTTTCAAGCGTCGTACGAGGAAGGATCGCAACGTTATTAACGGATGGTGCGAGGGCACAGAGTTACGACAATGATATGAAAAAGAACGATAAAAACTGCTCACCTCCTAGGAATCCATGGCGGGAGAGAGAGAGAGAGAGGCAAGAAACATTGCGACACAACTAACAATGTCATACTAAACTGTCACACATCGTGTCTTTTCGGCACAGTTCGCTTATGGCTACGTTTACTGCAATAACTTTAATTCGTATAGTACAATTTTATGAATCGAGACATAGAATCGTCCATCGAATAACAGGGCATCGGAGTCCGTGGGCTTCTTACGGCTTCTCACGCCTTTATTCGGTGGCTCGTCGTCACCTTTTGGGAAGCAGACGGACCCCAAGCGGGACTTTATCGACCCCGAGCTACGCGATATTTACAATAAAACGCTCGTAACCTGACTCTATACATACATTATCTAGTCGGTATAAAATCGTGATTGTTCTTAAATATCCGTTACTTTGGCAGCACGTAATTCAGTCGTAACACCGACGTGCTTGTATCTCGATGGAATCACGGCGTGCAATGTTAGGGGAAGGGGGATTGCCCGGGAGACCGTTTGCTCTCGTTGCGAGGCTTAAAGTCGTCGTTAATTAATCTAGGTTTTGATATGAGCAAATGGCAAACGCGTTGACCTTTCCAATTTTGTCTGTCGATTCCTGAGTCGCTCTGGCTCGATCAATGGGTAGCTTGAACTTGAGAATTTTTGGCAGGACGCGCACGGACTCTATTCTCCTTAGGAACTCGTCGAAGGACCGTGAATCGGGGCGATCGGATAGGTCGGAATGCTTAACAATCTTCGAGGAAAAATTGAAAAGGTCGAGGATCGTTGCTTCTTCTTTTGATTACACGTTTGTATCTCTACGAGTTTGACTGCTTTCTCAAGCACAGTTCTCTGTCGCTCGTGATGGAGTTCTTCTTTAGGTCCATCGAATTCGGGTCAGACACGCTTTGTGGTACCGGCTCGGGCTTAGAAATTTGTTTTCGAAGCGTACTGGACACCGCCCGTTAGTGTAGGTCGGTGAAACCTTCGCAGATCGGTTTCCCCGAAGATTTCTGCTTCTAAAACAGAACACCAAAATGCCCGTGTAAGGTTTCGGGTACATACATTATATCGGTCATTAGAAGACAAAGACGCAAGGTCGCTGGCCTCGTCCGGCTTACCGGTCTCGTGCGACGGAAACGTGGCGCCACGATGCTACTATTATCTTTCCTAAGCTTAGCCTTAAGCCGGATATGTAACGAAACCGTTTTTGTAGTCTTTTCCAATATTTCGTTGCACGGTCGACGCGGAGCGAGGCCCCGATACTGCCTCAGGATCGAATCAGAGTATCGCTCATTCGAAAGAATTTAAGCTTTGGTATAGGCTGCCAGCTCGAGAGCTTTATCACAGAGATATATTTCCACCCGTAGAACGGGGAACGCCAAAAAAGTACACGGTATAGGAATCCGCATATGTGCGTATATAAAGTGCGATCGAAGCAAAGCGGAGGGATCTTTTAATCGGCTTTAGCTTCGATGCGCGCAGCCCTTTTTCTCCTAATATCGAACAAAGCCAATTCGAGATCGACGGCTATGAGGGGGCGCATCGTGGCTTCACTCGAAAAAAAAGGGGGGGGGGGGGAGAGGGAAAGAGTATCGTGAATAACGCGGCTCGCGGCCTGGAAAGTAGCGGAAGAATGCGAAATGACGCGGCTATCGCTTATTCTCTCGGGGTGCGCGTGGAATAAAGCCGATTTACGGATTCGAGTTTCGAAGACGGCCACTCCTCCTCTCCAGCCTCCGCGTCGGCCGGAATCGGGCAGGTTGGACAAAGCGAAGGTAAAATTAAAAAATTCTGCGGGCGATTTCGAGCCTTTGTTCCGCGCGAGGCGAGTCTCCGTCTACGCGGAATAAAGCCGATTAACTATTTGAGATTCCAAAGGCTAACCTTCGTCCTCCCCTACGCCGCTGCGGTCTAAAGGGGAACAGCAATACATACTGACGTTTGCCGGCTCGTGGAATTGTTTGCTCATGAGTACGCGGGGTCACCGGCGCAAAGCTGCATATCCGTATTTGTGGACGAGCCCTCCTCAAATACTTGCCTGTTTGCTTACCGCTCGAATGTACGCAAACGGTGGCTGGAATACATATCGTAGACACGCGGGCCTCGCGCCAGTTTCTACGTAAACCACTACACGCGCCGCGAGTTAATTTCATTTCCCATCTTACAACGGCGGCCCGGAATTGTCGCCGAAAGTGCTCGGTCGTCGCCGCGCGATCTTTTCCCGTCGAGACCGGAAAAGTTTGCGCTTCGGCCTCCTTCACGGTGCGGAGAGCATCCAACGAGGTTGACTCTACGGACGATGAAATTCGGCCGATCGCGGTCCTTCGAGATGGAAGTCGATGGGCGAATTAAACCAACGGGCAAACGACGCGGATATTAAACGGAAATACCGTGGATTACGATCCGCGCGGACCGTAAATTACTCCTCGAAGGAGGGAAAGTGGTCGGCAAGAAACTACTCAGAAGGAAGGACTTAGAGGCCGGATTTATAGGGCGAAATAATGACCGCTCCATTACGGAGAGAGGGCCTCGTCTTTAACAAGATGGAAGCTCTCCATTAGACCGACTGGTTCGAGCTAGGCGGATGTGACCGTTAATTTATGCCACGCGCACTCGTTATGCGAGCAGCTTAACCGCGGCTGTTTAAAGTCGTCGAAGGGCAGTATAATCGGCGGGGCCTTGCTCTCTTTGTCTTCTACCTGGCTACGAGCCGATCTGCTTCGGCGATCGTCAGACCCGCGTGGTCTTGTGCTTGCACGGGGACCATTAAAGAGGAACTCCACCATCGTGCGAACATCAACTGATATACTCCCGCGGTATGTCCGGATAAATGGCGTCCGGGTCGAGGTGCGTATTGGGCGAGACTACTTCCGGCACGATCGCGCCTTCGTGGACGTGCTATCTGACCTCACTCACCCGTTCCTCTATGGCGACTTTCCGGCTCTTCCAGACGAACTCGCAGACGGCTATCACGCAGGCTACGCCCATGCCGCCCATTAGAACGACGAAGACGCCGCCGACGTTCGCGAGGCCCAGCTCGTTCGCCGCTGAGCTGCTCTTCGAGGTGTCGTCCTGTGGGCCAACGCAAATTTTTATCTCGACGGAGCCCCCGCGCGTCGGCACGCGCTCGGCATATCTTATCCCGATAAGGACTCCCTATCTTTTAACCCCCCTTTGTCCTCTCCTCGGAGCCATCTGCGCGGAGACTTTTGGGCACAACGGCCGCGATATTGGCTATTTCGCGAGGGGAGGAAACGTTTATTTTGCAGGACCATACGCACGGAGAATTCTAGCTTGGAGGTATCGCGATATCGGCTTTTTCTCCCATATCCGACGATACGCTGTTTTTTTTTTTTTTCGTTCCCGTAGCTCCCAGCACCGGCGCCGTATTTCGACGCTCATTGGACCGCGCGATTCAAATCGTATATTTTATTTTGCGAGATAAATACCCGAGTTCAATCGGGGATCGCAGTTGATCCCGCGACGAGCGCGGCCGATTACAAAGATGGGCGTTCCGGTCCATCGGTTTTTCGCTTTTCCCCCCCATCAAATGCGTTTCGCCGATGCACTTTGTGAATCGCGGAAAAACGGCGCCGTGGATCGGCGAATCACGATGGAATTCTATTTCGAATAACTCGGACGAACGATCGCCGTTCGGATTCGTGATTTGGGGAATTTACGGAACCCTTTTGGCCCCTCGACGTTCGCGTATTTGCGCCCAGCCCACTCCGCCCCGACCCCCCTCTCGACTCTCCTCCTTTGCCTCCACGAGAAGCAGGAGCGGGGCTCGCTGCGCGACCGGATAAGAATTTCGGGCGTGGCCTCGTTCACTGCGCTACTTCCCGCGAATGTCCTTGAGGAAAATAAGGGAAGTCGCCGGATAAGATACGTATTTGCATGCTCACCCTGCAGGATCCACCGCCGCGCTTCTCCTTCCACCAGCGCGTCTTCAGCAAGTGGAGCTTCCCCTCTTCTTGGAGTTTCAGGATCGCCCCGCTTATGGCCGTCCTGTACGGCGAATCTGAAGTTCGAAGGTCTTCCTGAGCGGCTTGCCCTTCTCCGCGGGGCCTCTATCGCGCCGTCGGGGCCACGGAACTTTTCGAAAGTGTCATCGGCACTGCGCGACCTCGCCGCTCCTTCGGCCCTTCCCCGATACGGACCTTCCTCGACGATATCGCGCTATCGCCCTCCCCCCTTCCTCGCCCTTTCCCGACCCCTCGGTACTTTCCACGGCCGAGGAGCGTCGCAGGCACGAATAAGGGAGACTGCGGCGTGTACGCCGCTGACTTGGCCAAATATTTACCGAGGCCGAGGGTAGTCGGTCAAACACGGGTGTGCGCCACCGTGTTTCTCGCGTGTACGGATTTAATGTCCGCCTGGGGCGGGGGAAAGGGGGGAGAGGACGTCTTTTCGTTCGTACTCGATCAAAGGGAGGGCTGTTTGTCGGGTGCAAGTTTTCTCGAATATTTGCCCGTGTTCTGGGTTCTCGAAATAGTCGTTATTATTCTGACACGTTCGCGGAGCTGGATGCCGTGGCCGTCGTTTTCGTGGTGACGCGATGCGAAATGAAAATTTATGAATTTCATCGCGATTGGTTTAAAAGATGGATCACCTGTCTTTTTTGCGGCTCGATTAAATTTTGCTCCCCGCGAACGTGCTAATTTTTTTCCGTCGATACGCGCGAGGATATAATTATGAACGATGGATGGAGCGTGAAGCTGACTCAAAGTATAACGCGAAACCTTTTTATCGATAGCTGCACAACGAACGTACGTGGCGGTTAAATTTATTCATACGTTTGGACGGACTTTGCTACTTACTCGGTGGCATGGCTATGCCATATCCTTTGGAGTCCAAGAGGCCTCCGACTTGAGTGAGGTCGCAGTTTCTCTCGATTACGTATTCAATGGAAGTGGATTCCATTAGGAATGCGTAACTACCTTTCCCCTTGATCACCCGATCTACGCCCTCGACGTTGCTTGTTGTAAATACCGTGGGCTTTGCCGAATCCATGAAGGACCACATGCGCTGGTACGTCGAGAAATTGGAATCCTAGATCATGCCAGGAATTTGGTGGTTGAGTACGCGGCCGTTAAACGATGGAACGTGGGTTCAAATCGTGTAATCTTCAAGGAGGAGGGGTATATACCTCCTACTCGGCCACTTATATTACCGCGCATACTTGCGTGCCAAACGATAAACCTAGTTCTCCTTTTTACCCGATCTACGTCGCAAAGCTAATCGCGTTTCCTTTCGGCTTTTTCCATTGGAAAGTCGATTACACTTTTAAAGGAGAAAAAAGCGCGTCTTCTTCGCGGATGCGCGATGCACGTTCGTAAAATGCCCCGTTATGATAAACCGAGTAGCCGAGGTAGTATTTCTTAGGGTCGTAAACGATGGTCGTAATGCCTTACCCTGAAAAAGGCAGCGGTGCTGCCTCCTTTGAGAGCCCCGTATTTGATTTTCGTTTGCTTCGCAAGGTCTTCGGCGCTCTCGATCGGGGAATCCATCCTCTCCACGGTTAGGAACGCGGCCAAGTTGGCAGTGTACGAAGAAATCATGATCAAAGTGAAGAACCACCACATCCCGGCCACCATACGCGTAGACACGGCCCTGCGATTAAAACGCAAGCGGTGCAAGAAAATGCGCGACACGTAGGCTAGTCTGTTGTTCTTGTTTGTATTCACGAATGGAACGACACGTGCGAGGAACTGCCTTCAAATATAATTTTCAAGCAGAGAGGTTGCGCTAAGAAAGGCTAACGAGGCACAAAATGCTCGAGACATTTTTACTCGTCCAAGCGGGCTCGGTATTTTCACATACTTTTTTTCTTTCTTCGCATCGTGTATGTGATCCAGGCCACTTTCAAGACAAGACACGCACCGAAGATACGTTTAGATTTATTTCTTCAATTCGTTCTTGTACTCCCCACCCATGCTTTATGCAAATGTAATACCCCAGTTGCATGCGTAATAATTTAGAAGAAATAGCAGAAAAGGCCGGCACGCGAAAACTCGCTCTACAAAATCTTCTTCGAGGGCCGCCTTTTGATCAGCGCGAACATCCATCGATATCGAAAGGTCCACTAATATGGTACGTGCATGCGTATCGTGCCTACTCGAAAAGTACGATTAGCCGACATGACATTCGAAGCATCTAGGAAAACTAGGCACGAGGTGCGGTACTTTCGCGTGCTGAGGATTCGATGAAACGAACAAAATCTCGTCTCTCGTTACTCGGCGATTGTCCAAAGAGAGCGCGAGACCTTTGTGGGATGAACGAAAAAGCGATGGGTGCGAAGCGACGGGGCGAGAGAGCGAGAGCAAAAGCGCAATGACAACTTCCCGGCGTGTTAACGCGACGTGTTGCAGCAAGCCTACGATATAGCATGTCCACGCTGTCGCGACGTAAGATCGGCAACCTACGTCCTCGGCCCAATCTCCAATTCCTAACATCTCGTACGGTCGCGGCAACTCGCGACTCGTTGGCTAATCATACGGTCGGCCGGCTGGCCTTCGGTAGCGCGACTGGCCAACTGGCGCCAAGCATCGACGCGAAAGATCTAGGTAGATAGGTTGTGTGTTTCTTCGGTGACTTACTTCGGCGCTATATCAGAGCCTTGCTGCATGAGCGAGCCTATGGTGAACCAGAGCGAGTTCAGCAGGGTGAACTCATTCTCGAGGACCTCGGACTGCCCGTTGCACGGATGGGGATTCTCCCACTCGTAGGGGCTGAACCTGCGGACACGTGAAAGGAGAAGGGAAGGGATTAGATCTCAGAGCCGCAATGGACGCGAATGCTCACGATGTTCGATTCTCCTAAAGCTGCCGTTATTGATAAGGCACGATGGAACGAGCCGTATTTATATAATCGTCCGGTCGAAACTCGGCCTCGTTAAAAAGTTTCCTTTCATCGACTATTCCCACCCCCCGAATGATCCTCGTACGACTCTGAGCATCGTTATTTTTCCACCGATCCGCACTTCCGGCCATTAAAGTGCCGAATGTTCGTCTGGTCGATGACTTTTGAGGGAGAAGAAGGCAACGGACGTAGATGCTTTCTTCCGGTGGATGGAGGTCGTCGAGCTATCGCGATGGATAAACTCCGATCGAAGCGACGATGCGCGCAGATACCGAACCGATCGGAGATTTATTTTGGGGCGGCCGTTTGAATTTTCATGCAGCTTTTGCGCAAGTTTAATCCGCAACACGGTGGTGCCAGCGGTATATATATATATATTATACGATATACACATTGCAAATAAAATCGAGAGGGATGGAAGAAGAGACAGAGCGGATGAGAGATAAAGAGAAAAACCACAATGAAACCGTGATGCCGATCCGGCAGCTTACTTGGGCAGAATGTCACAACCCTGCCGCATTAGAGATCCGATGGTGAACCACATGCAGTTGAGCAGCTTGAAGCGATTCTCCAGATGGTCCGGGTTTTTATTGCATGGATGAGGATTGTACCACTCGTATGGCGTGAATCTAAACCGATCAGTTCTAGAGAGACTCTAACGCCTTATATCGTCCACGACGATCCTCTTCTCGGCTGGACAAATTTCTATTCGTCGAAAGTTATCGAGCTTTCGCGAACCCGATCTCGAATCTTCGAGCAAGATATTTACCGCGATGATCATACTATCCCTTTGCCGCTGTAAATTAATCCTCAATATTCTCAAGAATTTCCTCGAGAGCCTTCGCGACGATCTCCCTATCCAAGGAATTATCGTAGTACGATTTTGACCCGCCCGATAACTCGAGGAACGACGACGCGATTCGGTGCTTTTATCGAAGATCGGTTAAAATAATTCCACTTGCCTGGCTAGTATGAAAAGCAGCACGGACACGCCGAGATAAGCCGTCGCCATATAGATCCAAACGTCGAGGCTAAGAGGGCTGAGGAAGGAGAAGAGATTTGGCGGTTGCTTTATAGGTTTACGGTAGAGTATGCTGATCCCTGAAAATTCAAAATCCTCGTATCACGGTTTGCCACGCGGCTTACCGCACGGTAGACAACTCCCAATTATGTGTAACCGCGTAACCAAACCAAACGCTCGCGTAAACTCGCGCTGATACTCGCTTAATCCCATCAAAGAATACGTTTGACCGCTAACATGCTACGGATACGCGCCATCGGATCGAGGGACGGCACATGGCCGCCAGCGTTTGATATCTCTACGAGGGACACTCGAGGTTCATACTCACCCAGGTTCATAAATGGCATCGTGAAATCGACCGCTTGCTCTCGATCGTAGGTGATCGTGAGATCTGCGATCGCCAGGTCGGCCTTCTGATCGAGGAGCTCCTTCATCATCCCGTCCCACTCTTTCGTCTGCTTGTTGTACGAGCCGTACCGTCCGTCCGGCACCAAGCGGAACGTGTAATTGAAGCCGAGAATCCGCGATATCTCGTAGATCAGGTCAACGCTGTAGCCCTCGTACTGCGCGTTTCCGGTGAGCATCTCGCTCGAGTCCTTCCTCATGCAGTAGGGCGCGCTCTGCGAGGTAATGAGCTGACGTCAGAGGTCGGACACGATCGGATATATACATACGGATTCTGACGTGCGCGTAAGTACGAACAGCCAGCTCAGGGTTTCTCCGTTGATCCCCGTGCCGGATCGCTCCTACGTAAACGCGCGTGCTTCGTTCGAATCGAAACGATCCTCTATCCCATCCCCGATTTGACCAACCTCCGCGAAATTCAAAGCGCGACACGCGTTCTCGTGAAGGGAGTGTAATCGAGAGGGTGGGAATAAAAATCGCGGAGTATTAACTATTACCTACCCGAGCAACGTCGGATAATAAAATACTCTATAAAGTTTCAACGTAGTACGCCATGGTAGGAGCCTAGTTTTTCATAGTCCACGCGGTATACAATAACGGGCCGTAAAAATCCCGGCTCGATCATAAGAGTTGCTCCGCGAGGGTGCCGCTACGAGCCTATTATTTTGCGAGTAAATTGCTCTACTGGCTCTCGGTCTATAAACGTTTTTAATAAGTCTATCTCGCACCGACCGACGCACTTGACGCTGTCGTTATGAAGTGACATAACAAAACGGGAAGGGGGAAAAAAAGATCCCTCGGGGGTTTATTGCGAGCGGTGCTGCGCGAAGGAAAATATTTTTCGGGTATATATTCATGGGGCCACGCTTTGAAAACTCATAAACGCTTGGATTTTGAAAAACGCCGCTCGAAGAAGAAAGGGATCGAGTTTTTTTTCGGCGGCCTAGATCGTCGATAACGTGGCTCGAGGGAAATAGGGAGATGACATTTTTTTAAGGCATCGTCGTGCGTCATCGTGGCGACTGACCTCGCGGGCTCTAAAAAATCTACGGCTCGGTGTTCTAACCTTAAAGCGAACAAGCGCGCGAACATGAAAAACAATCGCGTGGAATTTGCACTCTGGAATAAGGATTAATCTGCGGGTTAGCGGAAAGTTGAAAAAGAGCCGCGCGGCGAACGGCCACTGGCCCCTTCCTTTCCACCCCCGGCATCGGGTTAAACGCTCGAGCGGGGCGCCCGTGATGGGCAAAGTTTTTATGAAATACCGAGATGGTACGCATCCGACTTCTTGCCCCGTGCAACTTGCCCACTCCTCGACCGGCTCGCTTCTCCCCAACTTCCGAGCCAGTTAATACATTAGCAAGTACATTACTTGTCGCCACAATTAACGCTGGAATAAGTAATGCGAGTCGAGTGCTCCGCAAAAACTTCAATTAAGTCGGCTATTCCCGAGGCTTTCTACTCTTGCATTTTCTTCGAAACTAACGACGACAGGTCCTGCTAATGGGCAGAAAGAAATTTTCCCCCGCGATGATTTCATTCGTACCGACTTTCGCTTTATAAGGCAAACTCGTACGAAGGATCGTGGATCTCCGAGATGGGTCGCTCACCAGGATCGTGGTGACGATGAAGGTCTTATTCTGGAGGTTCTCCACGATCTGCGTGTACACGTCGCCGTAACTTCTGGTGAAGTTTATGCCCTTTGTGCTGTTCCAGGTTCCTATCTTCTTCAATCCTTCCTTGCTGTTAAGCTCTATGATGTCCAGGATGAAATCGGAGCGGAAGCCCTGATGATCGAACTTTATGATGCCCGTTAATCCCGTCATCTCGACCTGTTAAGTTTTGGACGGGGTATATTTCAGTATTAATCCAGCCAAAATACTTTCGAGCGTCAGAAAAATATCAGAAATCTCGAGGTATTTAAAATCGGGCCACGAGCAAGGATAATTCTTGAGCGATACCGTGTTTGCTGTACCAGGGCGCGGAAAGGAGGGAGTAACGAGCATGTAATAAATAACTTTAATGGACGCTTAATAATTATGAGCTGCGCTCGTGTAAATATGTACTCTCGTCCCTAAAGTGGAGCCTCACTCTTACGTTCAAAGATTTAACTTCTCGACGTGGTTCAATATTTGATAAGGACGGCAATTTGGAATGACAAAGACGACGTTTCGTAATATTTGCGAAAGTAGTCGGGGGGAGCGATTATGTCCGAGCGATAACCGAGCTCGATAATCTGCGCTCTCGAGTGGCTTAAGTGACTAACGAATAATTGCGGTAGAAATATAGGAAGAAAATCAAAATCCTAATAACCGGCTACGCGAATGTGGCGGGATTACATTTTAGGTAGTGAGGCGTTGAAATTCATACGGTGTTACCGAGAAAACGTATTTTAGAAATTTAATTCGCCTGCAGGTTATTACTAGGCTGCGCGACCTGATAGAGGAATTGTAACTTCCCTCGTTTCGTGTATATCCTCCGCCAACGGGGGACCACTGTTTGACCCGTTGTAAATTTGCGTGATACGCCGAGCGACGCACTTTGGTAGGAAAATTGCTGAGTGCCGTCATTACTCAACATCGTTACAGTTATGGCAGGTACTTCCTTTGATGTGGTCTGGATTTCCAAGTTCAAAATTATGCCACGATCACAGCTATGCCTGCCCGGGTATCTCTTTTCATCTTTTAACCGTCTAAATTTATCAGCAGCAGTTACGGCTTCCGCGATTGGAGTTACCTTATTAAAATTTCTTTGGTATGCGCATTTAAAGTTACGTTATATAAGCCAATGAAAATTATAATTAGCGTACACCAGCGCGCGTGTAATTATCAGAGTGCAGAGCGACGCAGAATTTGATTTCGTTACGTTTAAACTCAATGCCCGCATGTCGGTGCGGACCGTCCTAGATTTTTATATATGTTTTTCGCAAAAGCCAATTCGTAGGGATTTTCCACGCTTTCCTGTCCGTATCGTTTTTTTTTTCGTTTGATCGGTAATGATGCACGAGCCGTCGTTAGTACGCGAGATGTGCAAAATTGGTTGCCATAGTTATCCCTCGTTATCGATGTGGCTGATTTTCGACGTAACTACATTTTCCAATTCGCAATCGTTACTCATTTTGACATGTTATGTATTTCGAATATCGTCGTAGCGTACGTCCACGCATTTTTTTTTATATTTATTTTATATTCTCTAAGTAAAGTAATCTTTCAAAAGTCCGCGGTCGTACAATTCGATTAATTCCTACTCGGTAACGATACGCGGCGCGGTTTATCGTACAAATATAAAAAATCTAGTCTTATAAAAAATCTCATCAAAAATTTCGCTGCGAATAGCGGAATAACGCTGAAAGCAATAAGTGCTTCATACAAAAGTTCCGTCCGGCGCAACGACAGCCAGTATTCGAAATTCAATACACAAATTCGATGAAACAGCCAAGCCGGTTATTCGTTTCCATTTTTAAACGAATATCCGCTATACAGCCTCTATCTAACCATGAATTCGCCATCCCTAAACCTCTCTCAGATGCGGCCTAACGGATGAAAATAAAACCTCTCTTCCATCCAGAAACTCCCATAGGCCTGGACATCGCTCTAATAATACACTCCATCGAGTCGGGCTACCAACCGACAAAGATAGTTACCCGATATATTCAAAAACGTGCCTCAAGCCTCGAGCTCCCAAAAGTGCCTCGCGGAACATTCTTTCGTCGGGTGGAATCTCGCGGATCATCGCTTCTAACCGTTTTAGTGCCAGAAACGGTAAAAAAATCGACGGTATCCATAACGCGCGATAGCGCTTCCTTCGTTTAACCGCAAGTAACGTGGAGCTGCGCAAACCTCGCTCTTTCGCTTTCTCCTCGTGCAATCGCGTTTCATATCGTTATTCGTTTCTTTCCTTTGATCCGACCGACGTTGCGCTACAGACTCGGGACCGAGCGCATCGCGGATCGAGGATCGCGACTAAAGCCCGCGGCGCTTTTCAGGGCGACATCCGAACAGCGCGATTCCGCTGGCTGGCGCTAAAACCGTTAAAGGCGGCATCGGTAGTCTCTCCGCGAGGATTTCGGATGCGCGACGACGGGGCGGGCGTCAGACGGGATCCAGGCTCGCAAAACCGAGGAGGGACAATTTGTCAAACGGGCCGACGGCTTCGTTTAACCTGGGAATAACTTGGCATTGTTCGAGGGAACAATCGCAACGGTGGAAGCACGCCGTTTTCCCCGTTGGTCGGCGAGCAATCGCCGTGGTCCCCGAATCCCCCCGGTGCGCCGCACATGCTGGTACTCGTGGCGCTCGTTAATAAGCGCTCCACGCGCAGGGAGAGAGTCAGATTAAGCATATCGTTATAGTGGCTTATTACATAGCCCGTACTGCCGATCGATGCCCGTAATTCCGCGAAATTAATTTCCCCCCTGCGCGATACGTCCCCGATAAACCGTGCTCTAGCTTCTGCCCGCAGAGATACGAGCGCACTAACCACCTGGAAGATAATCATCGATGCGCGCCCTGAATATTGTCGCTCCGTTTGTCCCTCGGAGCGTCCAGCGATTTCTCACCCGGTCGAGTTTTTGCCGGAGTCGGGGACGAGCCTGGAGACTTCGTCAGTCGCGAGCACACGGCGCACCTTCGAGCTCCTATACTTATATAAATGTATCGCGAGAATCGTGGATCGTTTTATTGGTAAATATATTCGTAAGATGCGATCGAAGTGCGGTGGACGCGGATAAATAAGAACGACGATGAGAGCCGGCTGTTAGAGCGGATAACGGTTGGTGGGGACTCGTAGTAATGAGCGGTAGAATGGAAGCGAACGTTTGTTCGTGTTTGGACGCTGATCCTATTGTGATGGCGGGTGATGGTAATGGGGGCAGAGTAGAAACCTTGGTTAGTTAGGGGCTTTCCCAGATACGGAGGACTACTATTATCGAGGCTGTTACAAGCGAGATAAAAGTGTTGCCGTAGAGGAGAATCGTGGCCAGGTTGATGAGTAAGGTGCAAAATTGCGAGGGCAGGGATTTAGGCGAATATTTATGTTGATAGAAATACGTGGATTTGTAGAAAGGGATTAAAGTCGAAGTACGTTAAATGGGTGCCCGTTTTGCTTTGCCGATTCACCAGTTATACTCACGATTTTCATGTAATTTATGAGGGAATAGCCGTGCTGCCAAGTGTCGGTAGACTCGCAGGACAGGGGCTTGATGTCGATCAGCTGCGACGTGTCCAGGTCGTGCAGCGCCTTCGCGAATAGATGGACGGCGTCATACATCAGCGATGTTTCAGTCTGGAGAAGCAACGAACATTATCCCTTCCCCGTCGTAAAATTTCCTTTACGTATTCTCCTAACGGCCAATGCGACTGGCGCGGGCTCGTAAATTCGCTACGAAAAACTTCGAGGGCAAACCGGCGGCGATCTTTACGAGAATTTTGTCTTTCCTTCGACGGGACTAAATTACATACGCCGTTCGGTTCTCCCGGGGGGATTAAATCCAAAATTTGATCGTGCGAAAAATCCAATTTGGAGTATTCTTTCGAGGGGAAATTCTCCCTCGAGCTTTCAAATCGACACTCGCGACTTCAAAAACCGAGGGTTTTGTCTACCGTGAATTTCACGGTAAACCAACATCTTCGTTCCTCGACGTTTTTATTTCGCGATTCGTCCGCGGCGTTTCCACAATTCCATCGTTGTAAAGCTCGTATCGACGAGCATCTCGCCATGGGTGTACGTTCGACACCCATATTCGCAGCGGCCAATATCCTTACCGGAGTTTACGACTCCTCGTCCGAGAGTGTACTTACGAAAAGGGAGTGAATATACCCTATCCGCGTGTCATCCGATGGAATAACGCCCTTTAGCCCCCACGTACCGGATTCTCTTCGCGATACAGAAATCTCGAGGAGTCTAAGATTTATTTACGAAATGCCTGGAAGCGTGGATTTGATGCGTTCGTTAGGGAAGAGCATCCATAAATGTACCCAGTCCTTTCGGTGAACTGTATTTTTGTACGGTTTTGTGTATATTGGTCAGATTTTTTAAAAAAAATATCACGGCCATGACTTCAGATTTCCCGTATTTTTTCATATTGGTCTATGTACATTGCGATTCTAAAACCAAAATAAAGAAGAGCTTTGATAGAACGCGGCCAAAATATAAATCCTGGCCTCCAGGCCCGTCTGACTGTTGCACCGTAAAACATAATCTGGGAAATGGAATTTGTATACGCAAATCGTGATCATAGTTTTCGTTTTTCGCCCGAAACGGCTTCAATTTTTCCACAAAAGTATTTACATGATATTGAATTTATTAAATAAAACTTGTGCAAAATGGAAGCGTGACGTCGCCGTTGGAATATGAAGCCCTCGGACAAAATTCATTTCACGGTCCACGATCATCGGCAAACCTTGACGTTTTTGCGGAGGACTTTGCTCGATAATCAATTTTTGTAGCAACAAATTTCTGACGCGTGAATTTTTTGAAATTGATATATAGCACGAGCGTTGACAGGGCATCGTACAATTATTGCAGTGTGCAATTTTGTACAAATATGACTTTCCTGTCCGTGTTCCAGGTCCGTGATCGATCGATGCCCTTTCGATGGAAACTCGTTTATAATAAAATAGTTCGCCACCGGTCTATTCCACGAGTAGCAGAATAAATCAATATCGGCTTGCCGGCCTACAGATTATTTATTTCTAACTTATCGCGTGCCCAGGGAAATTAACTGCAGGATTTTTTAAAAAGAAGAATAGACGTGGCACATGGCCGATATTTATCGTGAAAATTGCATAGCCGTTCTTTGTGATCTTACCTTTATGCAGGTGAGGTTGTTCTGCAACGAGTGCGCATGAAAAATAAATTATCATTAAAATATCAGCACGAAGTTAACGAGATTCGTTATCAGCGTGGATAACGCGCAAAATGATTCGAGAATAGATTTCAAAAAAGTACCTTCTCCGTCATTAACAACGCATCGATATCGACGTACTTTCCGTAAAATTGACGATGACTCTTTTCGAATTCATTTTACAGTAATATCCGTCAGACCTTTGGCTTTAAATGCCCCGAACGGGGATCAATCGGAAAATTTTCCGTGTCATTTAATTTTGCTGACGCGTACGCAGTTGTAAATTAAACCGTATATCTACCAAAACTCGGCAATGCCGGGGAATTTTTCAGACGTAAACATTAACTGGTCACGTCACAGGATGATTATCAATTTAAACGTAAGCTCGTTTAATGCCACATAACGGGCGCCTACCCGATACTTACACACCGGCAATAATAACAAACGTCAACCGTTGGACTCATAATTAAATCAATATATTGGCCGTTTGATGTCACGTGCAGACGATCGAGTTAATTAGCTCGGCTTTGACGCACCTGCAGAGCCACCCTCGATGCATCCTCGAACGTTAGACACAACGACATTATACATCTGCGTCGGATCGTTTCGAACGATCGTCGCGTATGATTTCCAAAAACGCGAAGCTCCAACATGATCCGTAAAAACGCGTCGATTCAACCCGCGAAAGAAGGTCCTCGAAATTGTTACATCTAGCCGCGCAAAATAACGGCTCGAGGGTCGAAATGGCCTCGTTCCGAGCCAAAGGCAAATGGGAATTTGCCCTCCTGATAAATTCCCAATGAATGCGAAGCCTATCTGGGAGCACGGCTCTCCATCGATTGCGCGGCCTTAAAGGGATCCTCTTTATAAGACGTTCCTCTCACCGCGAAGCGTCTCGTTCGTTTCTCGCCGCGAAAATGCTCCTTTCTTTTCGAGGCCGCGTCCTCTCCCCCCGGCGCCTCCCGCGCCGTCCGAAGATCAGCCGCCACCGCAGCATGATCGGTCACGTACAGTCATTTACTCGCATCCGCTCGATTCTCCCGGGTACATGCGCACGAATATTTACATACTCGTCGCCACTCGCCCGGCGGAAACTCCTGCGGAATCGTTAATGCGCCCGACACCCGTCGCCCTTGCGATCTCGTCGTTAACGACTTCGTGTTACGGCTAATCGCGCGATTCTGGATCGCCATAAGCGTGTTATCACGCACGACGAATATCGCAGGATTCGATCCTCGGTTCGTTTGTTGGATTTTCGAGAAATAATGACCGATCGCGCGGGTGACCCAGGATTCGAATGTCAAGGTGAACTATAGGTATAGGTGTACGCCGCGTGGAAATATCCAGAGATGAAGGGGCGGGATCCGAAGCTGGATCCTCCGGCTGGAAGGCCGAGCTTCTATTCACCGACACTCCGTTTGGCTCGATTCTTGGAATCGAGTGGCAAAGTCATGTAGAATGGAATCTACCTTATAACTTGGATTTTGGACCAGCGGATCTACGGTGTGGATGTTATTACAGTATGCATATCACGGAGGCGAGGGCATCCGTGCGGAAGTCCGAGCTTCTGTGCACTAACTTCGACCGGCTGAGCTCTGACAGGGATCATCCTGCTCAAGACTTTAACGTGCTTTCAACAAAGCTTTGGCGGAATTATCGATGGGGAAGGAAGCAACGGAACGAGACAGGAGAATTATCGCGCGATTATGAATTTTACACATGGTACGTTTCGACTCTTCGCGCGACACGGTCGGCGAATGCTCGCCGCGAACAACGAACGCGCTTTCATCGATAGAGTTGGGATAAGCGAAACGGTACACGCGGAGATACTATAACGCTTCCTCAGAAGCGCATTCTCGTAACTCGTTAAATCTTCCCGGCAGAATCTCGAATCGCTGAGGGAATAAAAGCCGTCGGCGAACTTAATTCCGTGGAAAAATATTTGTCACCATCGTTTCCAAGTTTCTCCCGCGTTACCAGATAAGTCGGCCGCGCCGCAGATTCTGCGAGTACCGTTGAGACGAGAAAGTTTTTATCGCTCACTTTGGTGCGTGCCAGGAATCAATAGTCCGATGTCGGGCTTTACTTCCGTCTCGTCTCTCCTCGTCTCGTAGGATGGAACAAGGGGAGAACAGCGCCAGGGTACGCGTCTAAGCCGAAAATTCATCCGTCCAGATGGTGCGCATAAAAGAAGACGAGCGCGAGGCTACGGTGACCTAGCGGATGGAATCTCGCAATTCCAAGCGGAATAGACCAGGCTCGAATCCGGGTCGTCACCTCTGGATACTTCGATCCGATACGCGTACAGTCGATCCCGCAGTTCGGAAGCCGCCTTAATCGCTTTGCCGGGGAGAATCTTTGTAATCTCGTGCGGTGCACTCGTAACGGGGAAAAGGGAATTAATGCCAACCGGCGAATATCCCTGGAAGGACATATAGAATATGTACGGATAGACGCGTAGAACACGTTGAGGCGATTAGTCGCACGGTTGCGGAAGCGGGCAGCGACGAAAGGCTTAGACCTCTATTCCAGACTAAATAACCGTGCCGATCGATAGGGAAAATCAATCGGACAAAACGAGAAGCGAGGTCGATCGCGTGGGCTCGGATGTTACGATTTGGCAGGCTTCTCCCCGAGCCTCGAATGTACGAGCCACGAGGAGGGGCTTTCGCGGCGCATCGAACGGAGTCGTTTTCTTCGCGTTATGAACGGGTCATGGATCAAACGGGCGAGTGGCTTCTCAGGGGTGGAATCGTATAGGGGCGCAGAGAAGGTAAAAAGGAGGGCTGTAAAGATCGGCGATCGTGCGATGCCCCGGGGGTGTATTCTGCTCGCTGTATAGCTCCATTATTTAACTTCTGAACTTCGGTAACCTTCCCTCATTTGCGTTTTCATGCGCGAACCGTGAGCTCGTTGTGCTTATTTTTCCCTGCCTCGAATCCTACGAAGCAAATCGCGATGTGAAGAATATTATTCGCGGATACCGACACGGTTAACCACGTTGCAGGATTGAAATCAATTTCGGGCAATAATCAGAGCAATGATTATTAGACGAAACAATATATCCGGAATATATTTAATGTAAACTGTTTGTCCAAACCTAACGATATTACACACCGCTGGTCAATGTAATATTACTCGATGATTAGTATAATAGGATATTGTCGGGTCAAAACATCGATACTAATTTATTCGACAAATTGTTGGGGCGAGCATTTCTGGATATAACGCATACTTGATACGACGTGCATAATAATAACGATGATTAAAACGAGTACCTGCAATAGCGTCTGTACAAAGATGCGATCCAATATTCCTTTTCGAAAGATCGATGTGATTTATTTAAGAGCGTACACTCCACTCGGTGAAACGATATTCGGCGCGGCTTAAGCGATGAAAGTATCAGGGCTGTGTTTATAGACAAGCCGATTACATTACTCATTCTGCACGGCTCTTCGTGCAATAAAATCCACGGTAAGTATCGCGCAGTATCACGTTCGTGGCGTGCAGAAACGCTTATCAGCGACTCGCGAAATTGCCGCCGGGCGAAATCGAGGCGCGCAAAAATAAAAGGAAGAGTGTGTGAGGGGGGGGGGGGGTAGGGAGGCACGGCGCGCGAAATAATAGCCGTAGCCGGCGTAATGAACGTTAGAAGAGATCCGTCAGATCTGCGCACGTGCCGCGAGGTGTTCGCAAAAAGTTGTTAGGAAGTTCGTACGGACGTGCAAGCGTGGCCGCGCAATTTGGCCTTTTTAAGAGGCGAAACCTGGCGCCGGACGCGGCAGATGTTGCTTCCGACGAAATAGCCGAACGTCCAAATTCGCTCTTCAACTTTTCTCCAGTTGATGCCGTGCCAGATGCGAGCGAGGATATAATTTGCTTTCGCAATGACGCCGCGCCCATTCAAAGAACGGCCAATTAGCGGACGCGCCTCCGTGGTCTATACCGTGTGTCGCCCCGGTCCGCAACTGCAAACGGGTTCATTGCGGTTCACCCGGACGATTACTGGGCGCAAACTGTGCCGGCCGGGCAAAAATGAGTGGAATCGATGGCGAATAGAGAAGCCGCGGGGACGGAAGGAGCGTCGTTGGTACACGGCTTTCACGAGGGCCGAAGAAAAAGTGCGGCCACTCGGATTAACCGCGAAACGAAAAGAATGTTCCTACGAGTTTCCTCGACCCCTTCCACCAGTCCTTTCCAAACTTCCTGCAAGACGTACCCTCTTATCGCGGATATCCAAAAGCTAGATCCGTCCGAGCTCTCGATACGAATAGCCCAAACTACCCCAGACGGGGGAAATTATTATCGTTTATCGCGCAACGTTCCACTTTGTGACACGAAAACGTATTATTTTCTCTACAACCGAGTACGATATCCCAGAGGCGGGGATACGATTTATCCAAAGGGTCGTGGAATCGTGACGCGGATCAGAGCTCGCGATCGTTCTTCCCTTTGAGAATCCCTAATTCTCGGCTCGATCATTCATGCTTTTGGAGCATTGGCAGGAATCAACGATAGCAGGGGTATGCGCGTGTCCGGTCGTCGATCGATAGCCACGGTAACGGAGATACGTACTCGCGGACGTATGCATAGACATCGGTTAATCCGGCGTCATTTCGTTAGGTCGTCGAGGGGGAGAAAGCGGGAAGAGTGGGCGGGTAAACTGCATAGGTAATTTCTCGTTACGAAACTCCGCGGCGACGGGGCTACGGCGCGCGGGTCTTATTGGTTGTAGATCTAATCAGCCTTACGGAAGTAACGCGAAGGCGCGAACATTCGGAGTATTAGCCGGGGGCGGCCGTGTACATATGCCCCAGCCCGATCACGGTTCCGCCTAGATTCAGGAGCGTTAAATGTAAATTTGCATACCGAGTTCTCCGCATCGCATAATAAGCGGGCTAAAACGTTAACGCGCTCGCACACCTGCACGATCCTCGGCGCGGCTTAACGAGCGCATAATAAATGGGGAAACGTCGAAGCTACCGGGGCCTTCGCGGGATGGACGAAGTTGCCAGCGTACGTATCCGTAAACGAGTATTCGAAAGCAGGAGAGGCAACTTTGCAAATACGAGCCTCCGGAAAACCGGCCCGCCGATTATTCTTCGTAACATCGCGTACGAGTTTAGGAGGAGCTCGCGGGAAAATCTTGCCGAAGGCCGCAGGGGAGATTCGGGGCGACGCATCGAATATAACCGTGACAAATATACACGTGCGCGGCGTCCAGTTTTGAGCCCTCGCCATTCAGCCTTCTCGGGCGGAGCTTTAGGAGGTAGCGCGATTGAAAGAGTGAAAGCATCGAGGTGGCAAAAGGCCCTTTTCGAATTTCGTGCCTTGCCGGACCCCGAGTAACGAGCGGCCGTATATCCGCGCGCGCGCCTCCACCGTTCTGCAGCGTCAATTTTCTTCTTATTTCCTGCAAAGTCGGCGTATACACGAGTCGAATTAATGAGGAACGTGGAAGGCCGTGAAAGGAGGGACCGGCCCGTTTCCGCTCTGGGCGTAAGCACGCGTAACGCGATGTAAGAAAGAAAGGTCTTCAAGATGAAAGGCCGGAATAATTAAAATATCGCGAGGCAGGAAAGGCTATTGGCAATTCAAAGCCGCTCTGCGTCGCCGCTTAGGATGTTTCGTCCCGATAAACAGGGCCGTGCAGGCCATAAAGGAGATATTCTCGCCCGAGTATCCACGATGTAAGCGGGTTACGGAAAATATATCTCCGCCTCGTACGTCGACGGTGCATCGCCGATGTTTATCCGTTCTTTCGGTTAACGGTCCCTTCGCTCGTCCTTATCTTCCTCTTATCTCTCGAGATAACGTACGGCTGTTTTCTTATCGCAGACCGCGGCGCGTCCCATCCTGGCAAATTAACGACTTCATACTCTTATCCGTGTTCCCTCTACGTCTCGAGTTAGTGGCAAACACTCGGAGGGATCTTTGCCTTGTATTTTCCGGGCAAAAATTACACGACAGGATCCATGACGAAACTGGTCGCAGCTCGGCCTTTGTGGTATTTGCATTCTTATGAGATTCGCCACGTGCTACGGGAAATTGAATTTCCCGTGGCACTATTCAACTTTTGAATAGGTAATACCCAATTATTACGTTCGCTCCCTTATTCTCGGCGGATCCAAATACTCGGTAGGTTTCGCTAAGTTTCGAGCGGAAAACGGAGAGGAAGATCGATGTAGCCGTTGGACAAGTTTGCGGGAAGAATGTGAAATTAGAATGCTATTACGCGAGGCGGACGTTTCAAGGACAGGAGTATATTTCTTTTTACATCCCTGGCTGATCTTTGAATTTACATATATACTCCCCGGCCTAATGGGATCCTACATTCGCTCTGAATCGTATCGCTTAAAGTTTCATCGCGAGGGACGCTCTACGACTGCCCCTAAATCTATCGGTGCTTTAATGCATGCATTCTCGTGTAAATGGCTTATTTATCCCGAACGTTATTGGACGGAAGCCTATTCTCTTGCTTCCCTAAATAATCGAACGAAAGACGGTCTTGGTCTTGAATACGTTTCTACAATTCCTACCTTATCCGACTAATAATGAAATAATCGTTCGAAATTCAATTTCCATTTTAATGAAAGTAACGTAGGCGAATATGATATTAGAAGTCTCGCTGCCTCACCTTGTTGGAACTCTGGCCCATATCGAGCTCGCGATTATACCGCTTCTCGCCGTATATCCAGTCCTGGACCACCCTCTGAATCTCCGGTTTTTCAGGATCCACTAATCGAAAGGCAGTGATATTGGTCCCGCCGTGCTTGAATTCTTCCAGGTCAACACTGTGTAGGTCCTGCGGGGAATTCAGATCGCTTTATGAATTTCTATCGGCGATCGAGGGGCTTTTACATGCTAGCGGGGACCGAATTTTATCAGGGATATCCTGCGGAATATTAAGTGCCACCGGCTCGGCGCTCCTCGAGAATTACCGCGATTTCAAAAGTTTGTCACGGACCGCGCATGAAAGACAGCTCGGTGAAAACTCGCCGCAGATCTCGTTTCTGTAAATTCTTGCCTCGGACAGTTTCATCTCGCCGGCCAATATCGCCGCGTGGGCAGGCCTGCGAGGTGAAACGAGGAAGGGCTTTACCGGACCGTGAAATTTTCCGCGAACGCATCGATCATATCGAGGTACTCTTCTTCTATCCCCATTACGAAGGCACAATAAACTGGGTTTTACCATCCACGTCTTTTCGTGGCTCGACCGCTGTCATTATAAATCAACATCCTAGGCCGGTCGGAAAATCAACCGAGCGTTGGGTCAAGAGGCTTAGAACTTTGCGCCGTTGGTACACCGCCCAGGGAGGAAGCGATAATTGGAGTTTTATTCAAAGTATATCGTAGACGCCAAAGTTTATACGAGTACCGTCCATTAATCGTCCCGCACTTTGCAAGGAATAAAAACCCGCATAAAGATCGGAAAGCGAAGGGTTAATCCTTTGCGCATACGTTGTTTGAAGCTAAACGTACGGCGCACCGTATCAATATACAGATTATACAAAATGCACAACGTAATCCTATTTATGACGGTAATTCTGCGAACATATATGCGCACATCCATCGCGGGAGTTGGGAATTTTTCTACCCACACCAAGGATGGTCGCCGAATACGCGTAGGAATTTATCGACCGCACCGGTGGGCGGTGGATGAACAGGTGTGCGGGTTTATCGCCTTGCAAGGAGTAATGGACACGGCGTGAATCGGGACGGCATAATACCCCCGTAAATAGTTCCGCGTATTATTTCGCTCGGTAGCTAACTGCGCGAACGAGGATGTCCAAGGGAAGGACCGGAGTAACTTCTCTAGCTCGCTATCTATATCGTCGGTGGACGTGATTTAAAGTCGCCGCGGCTCAAAGCGCGCCACCGTCCACCTTTTCGAATGCTCAAGCAGCCCGGCGCGGCCATTTATTATCCTTTGTCCCGCGGACCGAGCATGATAGATAAGTTCGGTATCCTCGATCCGCCGTCGTCGCGGCTTGTCCGATCGACACGGATGGCGGTGCACGGGACTCTGGAACGGATCGATCGGCAGGGGTGATCGATCATCGTCTCCTACGTTCCGTCCTTTGAGCCGCGATACGCTCGCTCTCGGCTCGCTGGCCCCTCCGATACGTCCAGCCCAATCCAGTTTCGTACGCTTAGTCCTCCTTGCCGCCGATTAGCGACCATTACAGACGTCCGGCAAACGCGCTGCGTCGGAATCACGAGTTTCGCCCATTCGATACGGCTGTCCTCCGCCAGTATCATTCCGCTATGCGGAGAGTCGAATCGCCGATACCGCGGTATTGCCTTGCCAGTTATAAAGAGACGTACGCTGTACCGCGTAGAGCGCGTCGTTTTTGATATTCTTTGCAACGTAACGCAAATCGTAAGAAAAAGCAACAGGATACTTTGGCCGTCGATAGGACGCGAGGGAGTATCGGACGTTGAGCGATTACGGTCAACGCGAGGATCGAGAGGGTTAAATACTTTTTCGGACACGACGTCAGACTCGAGTCTGAGCGGATCTGCGAAAATCAGTGGAGCGTAGCCTCGAGCGCGCCAAACTATTTGCTTTCTGCCGACGACGAGAGGCATTTTTCTCGAGAATGGCGGGGCGTCTCGACCCTTCGCCGCGAGACGGCCGGAAATTACGTATGTGGAGTGCGTCGGGCGGCGTAAATCACGGGCGAATGAGGATACCCATCGATCCCGGCGCTTGGCTCAGCGGTCACATACCGAGGAGGATGTTGCCAAGTACTTATCATACGCCGTGCGCTCACGGAAATTCCCCGCGCGGCACTGTTTCCTGTCGCGATTATTTCTTTTCCCCGCGATAAAGCCGCGGGTGCGCGAGCAGTGACGGGGGCCAGCGTGAAAAACGAGGGAGTTCTTCCGCGGAACGCGGAGCTGCGAAGAATAACGAATTATCTCGAGGGCATCGCACCTCGATCGTCCTCTCGACGACGCGTCCTCCTGGATGTACCCTAGGAACGCCGCGACGTCAGGAATATCGCGTGGAAGAGGAAAGCTCTCTTAACCAATATCGCAAATGCTTGATTCATCGAAAACACTCTTCGATCTTTTATTTCAAACAGCAATCACGCGCCTTATGCAAATCGATCGCTCCTGGCCTCTTCTCGATTATTCAAAGATCCAGCCGTATTTACGCGAATCGATCATCTCCGGAAGAATCCATTTCCATCCCTATCCCTCCATTTCATTCCCTCATAGTATCACCGAAATCTTTCATGGCGAAATTAATACTTAAACGTCCAGGACGATTACGCGGGCCGTCCGTTATGTACGCGGCAAGCTCCGCCACTGAGAACCCATTTGCCCGTATTAATCCCAATTTATACATTACCGATGCGAGAGCGCAGGATGGAGCGCGCGAGATAAATTGCGACTCCGAAGGGCGCCTAAGACCGTGGTTATTCGCGTATCGCGGGATAATATTGCCCCGCCGCTGGAAGTTTCCTCGGTGCCCGTGAATTATTAGCAGACGTCGTATTAACCATCGCGGAAATGAATTATCAATTTCCTCGGCGTGATAAGCGAACGCGCTCGCTATTAGCACCGAAGTTAAGGAGTACTTATGCAACAGCATTATGCCGCGTTGATGCTCATAATAAGAACCTTAATGGCTGTACCGGCGATAACAATCATCATAACCGTAACAGGCATAATAACCGTAATGACCGCGGGGATGCGATAATACGTCGGCATCACTGGATTCGCGGGACGCCCCCGAAATTTGTGGTCCCGAGTGCGAGCCAGTCTGCGAGCACCAACCATAATTTCGCGCCGGAATCGGTGCTTCATGAAGCGATGTTAATCCGATGGAGGTAATTCGTCGAAAGGCAACGCGACTCGATCGTGCGCGATTCATTAACGTTTAGAACTAGGCAACCTATCGACCGAAAGACCGAGATTCAGGTTCAACGTTTCACGGTCTCGAAGAACGCCCGTATATCCCGCTCGCCTCCCGGAGAGGACACTTTGATGGATTAAATCTGAAACCTTCCGCTCGTCGGAAGATCGGCGATACGAACGAAGAGAAATCCCTCGTGGTCGAGGTTATCGTTTTCGCGAACTCAAAAGCGCGTTCGGTCGGTACACGTAATTAACGTCCCTCTTCGTCGAAGGTCAAGCGAAACGAATCAAGGGGATTTCCGTTATTCGATAGTCGCGAATATTAGCTCATTGGGATTCCATTTGCCCGATATTCCGTGGAATTAATTTCACGATCGAAGGGTGCTCGGCGGTTACGAAAAGGTTCCTCTCGAGCGACCCCGAAGGTTCGTCACGGGCGTGGATTTATCGCGCGTGTTTCCCGGCTTTCATCGCGCTCGTATCGCCCGGCATGTCCGCCTTGGCCTTTATAATTTTTGATATTTAGAGTTATCGTCGGGATCTAAAGTCGCAATTTGAATTTTAAATATTCACTTAGCCACCAAAGTTTTCGCTTCCGCGGGAAAGAATTACCCGGCGCGGCGTAAAAATTATATAAGTGTCGTCGGCCCTGGGGAGAGCGTCTTGCGGGATAGGTTTGGAATATATTTTTACCGGCGCGCTAAGCGCCCGGCCATTTTACGTCTACCCCCAGGCGCGGCGTGTACTCGAGTAGAACTTCTGCTCGATAAATTCCTAGAAAAATGCTGGGAGCACCGGTGCTACGGACGCGCGACTTTATTGTCTGAGTAATTGCGCGTTAATTTATCAACGGCGGTCCCAGAGCTTGATATAAACGCGAACGATTCGACGGGATTTTCACCGGAGCGCCGGTTTTCGGGTCACGGTAATTACCTTTATTTCAACGATATAAGCGCAATGTATCAGGTGTTCCGGCGCGCGGTTAACGAGCGACAGCGCTGGAACGGTGGCAATTAAAATCAATCCTGCGGGTCAGGGGCTTCTCCTTAACGATTCGTCACCGCGACGAATCTTCGTCTCTGTCTCGAAGCAAACTTGCCCCGGGAGGAGAGTCAACGCGAGGAGCTCGAAAGAAACCGTACCTCCGTCCACCCTCCTCGTGTCTGAACAAATACCCTCGCTAATTTACATTTTAATGGATCTAAATTGAAATCTGGTAGAGGGCCCCGGGATAAATTGCTCTCGCGGCCGGTCGCGGTTATGTACCGTGTCCGTTTAAAGCCCCGTTTATTTTTTATCCCTCGCCGCCGGACCGCCAGAGCGTCGCGACGCCGTCCCTCGAGTCGCTGCTATCCATCATCGTCCGCCCGGTTGTAAATTGCTAATTATTCCGCGGCCGCCTCTCCTTCCAATTCCCGAAGAGGGACGAGGAGGCACCAGGGCTCGCGAGGCCCTCCGCTGGCAAATGCCCTCGAAGGCGGCCCCGGAGAAGGAGCACGTAGAAAATAGGGGGATGGAGGCGCGCGTAGCCGAACATCCGAGTTTCTGAATACGTAAGCCGCCCCGCTACTAGCTATTCACGGCTCGTTTATCGTGATTTCCAGAAACAGGGATATTTATAAGATAACGCGCGAACATTCCCGCGCTTTGAAATATAAATCTACGAGCGTGCCCGATCCTCCGCGCCCGTACGCTTCCACGCGTGGCCACGACACCGAATGCCTCCTCCCCCTCCTCTCCTCAGACGTCCTCTCCGCCTCTGCCAGTTTTCCCCTCAAAAACCTCCCGTCCTTCTGGAAGTGACGTCGCGCGCAAATAAATTCGTATTTGCCACGCCGTGTAGCAGGAGCAAAGGGTGTCTGCCTGGAAGGGGATAAAACACGGACAGATATTGGGTGGCTCGATGTACCAGTCGCGGATCTTGGAGTAGCTAGGGAGGAGTTTCTTTATCCTCGACGAGACTTTCGCGGCTACATGGGAAACGATATGACCCCGGCTATGCGAGCCGGCTCTTGGCCTTAATTGCCGCAAAGTACGGAAAATTCCTCCCCCGGAGGGGTAAATATTTCCATAGACGGAGCGTTGGAGGAAGCACGTGCGAGGGCTCTTGGAAAAACTCCTTCTCATTGTCTCCGATATTACGCGGTAAATAAGCGCCCGCTTCGAGAGAAGATATATTCAGCAGCGCCAGAATTTTCCACTTACATCGGAAAAATCGGCCTGAGCGAGAGCTATCGGGTTTTAGCAGGGCGGAATTCCGGTTAAAACAGTTTCCCCGTTTGCTCGATTCTCGATGGGAACGCGGTTAAGACGACCGTGATTTACCGGCCGATTTCAGGTCTGCATTTTAAACGGGGAGAGAGATAAAGCTCGCCCTCTTCCTTCTACGAGTGAATATTTGCGAGTTATTATACGAAGGTTCTGTTCGTCTAACGAATGCGAACGCTCTTTCGTTGGATTTTTCATATTACGACAAATACGAGTCGTACAGAATGACGTGGGATAGAACGATTGATCGCGAAAAAAAGCAAATGAACATACATTCAAGCTTTCCTCGAAATCGAAAAAAAAACTTTATTTATCCAAGTTCGAGGAGTAAGATCGACGGTACATGGACCTAAAAATGAAATCGTTCCTACATCGTAAAAAAAAAAAAATCAAAACCTCGCGTCCGCGAAAGGATATACCCGATAAATATACTCGATAAAATATCAGTGGATTCGACAGCGTAGTCCCCGGAGATGACGAAAACACAAGCAACACGTTCAATTTGTCCGATGCGGATACATCGCTCGAGTACACCATACCGCGCGTCCATCTTTCGAGAAGTTTATTCCTGCGCGCATTGGCCACTTCCCCACGGTGGCACGAGCGGAAAAGTTGGCAAAAGGAGGAATATCGCGAGGCGATCGAGGGTATTGCACCGATCGCGCCTCAGGCCATTCTGGAACAACACGTACGACGATTTTTGCCCTCTCTCCTTCACCACCGACTCCTTTCGCCCGCTTCCTTTCTCTCAGAATTCGAATCACAGGGAAGGCTGTGGTCCGCACGAACCCCGAGAGATACTCCCTTTCCGCCGGGAAGTGCGGAGGAAACTAGTGCCTGCGAACGTTAATGCGAGAACGTGATCGAGCGCGCAGATACGAAAAACGAGGAGCCACGGACGTACTCGCTCGGGTTTCGATTATAGCAACCGGAAACCCTAGAGGAATACGAGTGTGTGTGTGTGTGTGTGTGTGTGCTCGAAAAAGCCATTTTTCCTCAACTCGTAATTGTCCCATTCGGATTTCACGAACGCGTCGTTTATTTTTCAAACACCGACACGCGGATAATTCTAGATCCACTCTGGGGAAGCCTTCGCTCAGTCCGACGAGTATCCGGTGCGGATCGTTGCGTAGCCTTGAGCGGAGGATCCTGGTGATACTTGCTTCGATCGTCGCTATTAATTATTTTCACGACTCGCAAAGGTCGATCGGGCTGAGGAAGATCGAGATTACAAGTTCCTTGGCTCGTCCACGGTGTATACCCTTTCGACACGGTTGATTAGGATCGCAATGCGAATAAAAGGTTGTGAAGCAAGGTCGTTCGGGGCGATATCCGGTGCCCGGATCGATCTCGGCCAGGAGGAGTCGGTACCGCCCTTAAAAGTCTCATCGGGCTCGGGGGGAAGCAACGCGGAACGTTTCCTCGTTAACGGTGATTCAAATCACGGCGGCCACGGGCAAACGACAGCGGAGGGCAATCTCTGATCAGCGTGTTCCGTTCGCACGGTAATCGATTCCTCCTGGCGCTCTTACCGATAATTTGCAGCCACGGCCGCTCTCGAGTATTTCACGTGGAAGCCATCGATCCCGCGTGGGAGGGATCGAATCCTCTCGTGGCGCACGAGAGGGACGTGCAGCGTGGGCGCGGGTGAGACAAACGACGGGGATCTCGAAAATTAGCTTATATACGCGACCTTCGTGTCCGACACGGTGGCTGCAATTTCAGGCGAATGAAAGAGGTGGGAGCCGGGCCACGATTTAGCCGGCAGGTCCAGACGCTGGACGGGAAGTCGGGCGTTAATTGCGTTCCCATTTAATTAAAGGACCTACCAGAGAGGTGATGAGGTAACTGTGATAGTCGCTCATCATTCCTATTTGCTGTGCCTGCTTCAACACGTCGTAAATCCTTTCCGTGGAACAGTCCAGGACAATGTGCGACTCCGCCGAGTTCTTTATCTGCTTTAACAGCGGCCTGGAACAAAAGACATGGGCTTATTTACCCGGGGCTAGATCCATTCGCGCTTACAATTTTGAGATCCTCGGGCAGCTTATAGGAAATATAATCTACGCTCTGTTTATCGGATAGCGGTTGCATCCATTTCGACGTACATTTACTTTGCGCGGCGATTCCCTTTGCGAGGCGCGCCGTTCATTCCATCCGGCGCTCCGCGATTCGCGGAGCACAACGAGGAGGATGGTTATGGCGAAACAATGGCCGAGAAAATTAAGTTCGGCGTTACATCGCGCTAGGTATATTCGACTTTTGGCGAGGTCGTTTGCACGCATTCGTTTACGAAATTCCCAGGGGCAGGGAATGTTCCGATTCCGAGCATGCCTCGGCCGGTATACTTCCGATCAAAATTTCATATCACACCGGGTACTCCCGGCCTCCCGCTCGCCCATCGAGTATCCTCCAGCGTTGCCCGCCATTCAACATGCACGATAATGCGAATCTCCTTATGCAGCTCCTGGAAGTTGGACTCCCGCTCATCGTCAGAATTTTTCATGCGCCGTGCATAATTCACCGCGGGCCTCCTTTACCGACTCGGTGGCCAGTATCGTCTTCCCTGGAAGTTTCGTGGCGCACTCGAGCCCCACGACGATTGCTCTCCCCTCCGTTCTCCCCGGCGGAGAACAATGGCGCCCTCGAGGAGAGGGAAAGGAGCAACGAGGACACTTGCGGTTGGACGAATAAAAATTGGTATCGAACTTCCGGCCGGCCGGCCGGGGCTTTCGTTATTGAATTTCGAACCGCCGCACCACTCGTCTCTCGAGTGGCCGCGCCTTTGTGGTTACGCGCGCGCGATAAACAAGTACTTTTTCGAGGAAGGACCCCGCCGCCGTTAAGATCCGGACAATGGGGAAGGGTCGCGAGTCTCCGTACCCTTTACGACGTCCCCCGCCCTCCCACCGGCGCCCCTCGAGTTTTTATCCGCAGCTCGCCATGCAGATATCGGGTCGTACATGCGCCCTGCGAAAGCGTCCGCTGAATATTTCCACGGGGAGGAGCTTGGCCTCGATTCTACCGCAAATTGTAGGCACTTCATCGTCTTTCAATGCTCTAAGCGCATTGTCATCGGCATAGCCGCCGGACTTGGCTCTTATCCCGACGAGCCCCGAGGGCAGTGGCTGCTCAACGTCACTCGAGGAATTCCCTTTGAGTTCTTTGCCGCCATCCGGTGTCGGTGCCGGCCGGTGTTCCAGTTGAGCGCCGCGTCTCTTTAAAAATGTACGATCACTTTGTGACGCGGTGCCCGTTTAACACGTTCAAGACCGCACGATACGACCCCTTATCCAACCCGGCAAACGCATTTCGCGTCCCTTCCTTCCAAGGGGCGCGTTGTAAAGGCCAGTCCGCGCCGTAAATGCACGCTTCGTGATTCCCTTCTGTGCCCTGCACTTCCGCCATTATTCGGCCGGTGTCTTCTGGAGACCGCGTTTATCGGGCCGAAGGACGCTTTCGTGCCTCGAATGCGATGGAGCTACGAATTCCGGGCTTTGCCACGAAACGCGCGCAAAGTCCTAATTCGTAAAGTGCTGCCTCGAGTTCGCGCCGATAAGTACGTTTCGCGCTATTCGTTTCTTCGCGCTCGGCTCGCGTTGATGAATATCCGCGTGGAATGCAAAGGGATAATTCTCGGTGCGCGAATCTCGCTAGAGGCGGAGGCGATAGCGGGAACGAGGCGTGTAAAGTTTGCGCACGGTATGATAGGGAATCGATACGTCTTTCCGGAATAAGAAAGCTTCCATGGTTGCCCGCAGACTTATCCATGGCTGCTCTCTTCCCGTAATGCCATCCTCCGAGCCCCACTCTCCGAAGGCTCGAACCTTCCGCGGTAAGCCGAGCAAACGTTCTTCCTTCCTTTCTTCCCTCCCTTCTTCCCTCCCTCCTTAGACCCCGCGCCCTCCTCGCACCCCCTCGGTCGCACCATCGCGCCACTTTCCTTGGCTCGTCACCGCTCCAGATAGCTTTTAAGATACCTTTCGAGATAGTCATCCTCCAGGGAGGATAGACTGCGACCAGAAGATACTGCCGCGCAATGCTTGGCGACAAGCCCGGTCTCTTGGAATTTTTTAATCCTGCAAAATGGCGGAGCCTCGCGAATCCGAGCTGCATCTCTCCTCGAGGACCCTCCAGTCGCGGCTCGCAAGTCAAACGCGCGGAGGAGGAGGAGGAGGGAGCAGGATTAAAGCGATGTAACGTTACGTGGGAAAAATAACGCCGCTTTAGTACGGCGCGCGATCGATGAAACCCTTTGCACCCGTGTGTTACGGTGAAGGGAATTTAAAACGCGCCGCGTAGTGCGATAACATTAGCTCGGCGCGCGATTAATCGCGGTATTAATAATCGGCTTTAAGATGGAATTAATTTCGCATCGACGCTATCGATGCCGATAAATATACGTATTACTACGCTTCGAACGATGCAGGTGTGCTAGAAAATTTGTATCGAGTTTCGTCGAAATATCGCGGTGACTTTTCTTTGCATTAAAAAACGTTCGATTTACGTCAAAAACAGGATGATCGCGAAGAACATTCGCCGAGGGCAATTCCTCCCGATCGCGTGGTAACGTTCGGAGAACTTTATTCAAAGTCGAGGGTAACGAGCTGAAATTTTTGTTCGCCTCGGTTAAGCCGAAAGTTCGCCGAGTCGCGCGTTTCCTTTGGAATAAGCGATAATCGATACATTGGAATCGCGCCTCGCTTTCCCTCTCTTTCTCCCTCTGCCGTCCACAAAAAAAAAGCCGTGAAACTAGGAAACGTTTCCTAGGAAAAACGTAACTACAGCTCGCGAATTGGCCGACCGACATTATTGCGGCGGAACTGAATATCGGACGGATTCGGGACAGGCGTTCAAAAGCGACCGGTTGTTCGCCCGGAGCATTATTCACTTTGTTTTCGGGAAAAATGCGCGGGGCAGTGACGGAGGAAAAACGTGACCGCTTAGTGGAATGGTCTCCAAAGTGGGATAGGCGAGACTGTACCTCGGGGTACGCCGAAAACGATTTCGTTTTGACAGCAATCCGCGATAACGGCTTTTTTGGATATCACGCATGGCCTTATCTCCTCTTTAAATTACCAATTACGAGTGACTTCCGCTCGATCGATCGGGGGTGCGCGCCATTTGTTTTTCCCGTCAAGGGGATTCGCGATCTAAAAAGCGTGGAGGCCGCTGGCTTAGCGGCCCAGGCCAATTTTGCGTGTTCGGCTGTCGGCGCCCTTAACGCTCGCCGGATCTGCGTGCGCCTCGTTTTCATTAAGGTAAATGCGGAATTCCGGGGAAAATGTCGCGTTTGCGCTGCCCGCCCTGCCCCGGGAAATGGATAGTGCAATTTTGTGTAATGGAAGAAGGTAGGGCCGCGGCAACGTTTGATCGCTCTCGATTTCGACCCCGAGTAAAATATCGTCCATTGCGCCGACACGTAGCTTTTTTATTCTCTATCCCTCTCCCTCCCTCTTCCTCCCTTCCTCTGTATCCTTGGCGCGCCGCTTGCAGAGAGGCGATAAGCGCAGCCTCCATCGAGATACAGGAGCGTAATAAACGTCCCGGCGTTCGTATTCGTTGGACTTAAGAGCCGGTTCGTTTCAACGAACCGAGAAGTATACGCTCTGGACACTTTGCGAAAGGCGGATCTGGCCCCGTTTCACTTTCGTCCCGGAAAAAGCTTAACGGGCTTCGATGCCAGTTTGAGTTTATAACGATGAATCTTCGCAGGATGAGGCGTATCGCTCTAGTTAGCGAACTTCCGTAACCTTTAATTAAGTGTCTCGCGGCAAGGATCGGCCGTTGGGCGAGGGAGATTTTTACGAGTAAGCGCGGGAAGCTTTGAGATCGTCGTTTGCCGAAGGATTTGTCGGTTTAATGAAGAGGAAATAACGGGGTTAATAAAAACAACGTGGCACCGGGTAGATACGGGATAATAGCCCGGAGGGTGCGTTGTATCCCAGCTTCCCCCGGCCGAGGCATCTAATTCCGTGCGATGGGCCGATCAACGCTTTTGCGATTTGCCATTGATCCTACGAGCTGAAGGGAGTCGATGTTCCCTCGAGAATAGTGTCGATGAGCGCGAGTGCGTCTCGAGGGAAGAACAATCACCGATCGAAGACCATCGGAATCTCCGTAGCGGTTGCGAAGAGCATACTTTTTTTTTAATGTCGATGAGAAAAATAAGATGAAATGCCCCTAACGCTATATATTGTATTTGTATTACGTTCGAATAAGGGCTTTCGTCGTTCCATTGTGCGGAAAAATTCTTGATTGGTTCGATACCTCGTTGATCGAAGGAAGGTTTAATAATAAATATCGAGCGTCGAAAGAAAAAGAAATTGATTCGACCAACCGTCCTTTGAACTTTAGCTCGAGCAGTACTGAGTAATTATCGTTGTTAAGATGACCGGTTACATCCACTCGAAGTTTACGAGAGCTTGATAATTGAGGAAATTGTGGTTCGTGCGAGTGAAGGTGAGAACTAACAATAACATCGCAAGCACAATTAACGGGCAACATCTGACTCGCGCGTTTGGCGCAAAATTACAGCCCGTATTTTCACGTTAATGCTCGATTCCATCGTCCACTCCCGCACCGCCCCTACCTCGCCCGATTCACAATCCGTTTTTCCGTTTAATTTTTCCCTCTCATATTTTTATTCGACGCACTATAGCCACCCTGAATTCCACGTTCGATGGCCCACGCTTAATATCGTTATTGACATTTATACCGTTCTATACAGAGAAATGGTCGACAAATTTATGTGCTTTTTTTTCATGCGCCCCACGTAACAAACCTTCCGTGCCAATGTCGTTCATTTTCCCGAGTTATCACGATAACGTCTATATTTAACTTCTCCGTCCAGCGGAGTTTGGCTTTTGAACATTTTTAGGGGGCGATACGGGAGGAAATTTATGAAGCAGCGCCTCGTATCGGATATTAAGGGCCGATAAATTCGGAAAGCAGTAAATGAACGCGAAGATGCAACCGGCGATAAGTTCGTTACGAGGACATTATCGAGCGTGCATCGTCGGGTAAGTTTCTCTGACGTTTAGCCGCTCGTACCGACGGGTAGGAACTTAATTTCCGGATCCAGACGTCCGGCGAATATGATCGACGCGCGTGTACACGCCAGCGCGGATTCCAGCGCCCATGATCGGCGAGGTCGAGTAATATTGACGTAGAATCCTCCAACTTGGCAAAGTAATTGGCCCTCTTAATTGCGATAATGGGAGGGTAGCTGGGACAGCTTTCGAACGGAAATTAATAAGAGGGTTTTACCGATGTTCCAATCTTCGGCTTGTTAAATCATTTCCGTATCGTCGCACTGCGACCTTCCGATCGCTCGTTCGCATTACGATTCGTCCGCTGGTCAAAAGTAGGTACCGCGGGGAAAAATCCAATTTCCCCAGGTACTCGGTATTATTAGTAGAAAGAAAAAATGTATTGGTATAGTAGAAAAAAAAACCGCTCGGATGTGGGTACCAGCACGTTTAGTTCCGTTCGTTTAATTTTCCTCGTTGAATTTTCGGCATCGATCGTTAAGGCCATTTAAGCTCATTACCGAATTTCGATAGGTACGCGAATCGTTAATTGCGCAATCCACGTAGCCCAGGGAAAATGTCCAAGGACGATCAAATTCGAATTCGAGTCCCCTTTCAGAAAATTGCACAGTGCCATCTCAGCAGTACGGTAATTTCCATCGCAGAAGTTGACGGTTTCTCTTCCAAGTACGAGATATCGTACGAATGCCACTGTAAAACTATATTCGCGGGTAACGTCCGATTTAAAAAGGTCTTACTATTTCCCTTAAAACAAGTTCTCAACTCCCAGAGCGAGATGCTCTTAATTCTTCCGACAGCGATCGACTGTCGATCAGCCCGGAGCAGGGTAGGTCGTCCAGAACAGGAATTCAGAATCGGATCGTCGGCCAAGTACGGCGTGCCATGGCAAGGGGTCGACGCGACAACTTTGCCAATCAGAGGCTGCAGCCTGGATTCGATCAGTTGATTACGCGAGGGATGTTTCCGCAGGAGGAGTACATTCGAAGAGTCGGCAGCCGCGCTAAGACTTACGGCGATTTAAGGACGTCTCGCGCTCGTATTAATTGTTAGCTCGTCCCCGCAGTTCCGTCTTGTTTCACCTTTCAGCGAGGCGGCCATTCGGCGAACAAAGGCCCAAGTTGAACGGCAAGACGGCCTCACGGGGCGAGGGCGGAAACCATGGAAATGGCAGTGAAACGCTGGAAGGAAAGCGGAATAACCGGGACTCCGTTCTCGGCGTTAGCTACCCCCCTGGAACGTCCCCGGGGGGAATCGCTGCGTCGGTTACGGCAAAGCCGACCGCGCTACGTCTTTCTTTCGGCAAATCTCCGGGGAGTTTTTCGGCGGTAAACTGGCAGAATTTTTCCAAGATTGCGCAGGGAGAAAATACTTTCTCCCGGCAATGTACACCGCGAACCGCCCCGAAGGCATCTCGAAGCGTCGCGTTAAAACGAATATCAACCTACAGCTGCGTCCGTGTTTTCGTATCATTTCCCTGGCACCTCGCTTCGATACGCGCGGCGCGAGGAAAGGGAAACTTGGCTCCCGATTCGGTCCACGGAGTTTTTCAAGGATGTCGGAAAAGTTGAAAGTCTCGAGTGCATGCGCAAATTACCGGCCCGTGTACACTTGTTTCGGAGTTAAGATACCTCTCCAGACGACGGAGTTGTACTCCAGCGCCAAGTGGACTGGCAGCACGTATGAACGAGCTCGGGAAGATTGCGGGGAAGTGCGACGTTACCCTCGAGAAACTCATCCCGGAAAATGCTGTCCTTGACGCTGCGGGCCATCCCGCCAAAATTTGCCCCCTCGCGTTAGAATTACCTCCTGCAAAACGTCGGCGACTCGTTTTATCGTACCTCAAACGAGCCCCCGGACATCGAGTCGAGTCGCAAACGAGCGTGGAAAGGCGAATCGCTTTCCCAGGGCTCCGGTCTTCACGGTTGCGCGACTACTTTCGTAAATCGTTTACGTAGAGCGCGGGCAACGAGCTGCGGAGAGCCGCCGCGGGTGATACTGGGAAAATTATTTACGCTATCCGGCCGAGAAGCGACCATCCTTCCGTATTAATGCGATTCGAGAAGTAATTTACGGCCATTTATGCACGAAACTCGCGTCTCCGTTATTTCTCCCCTCTCCATTTTGGAGGGTATTCCTCGCGCGACAACTGCACGCCATTTATCCGCCAGGATCTCGACGGTTTATCTCGCGGATAAGGTTACCCCCAGAGATACAGCGGTATCGAACTCCGAACGCCGACGGACGAGAGTCGTGCAAAGCTGCGGCGTGATATCCCGATCCCCGGGTGTCGTGACTATAAATCCGCGACAGCGTTTCGTGTAACGGCGCTATCCTGCCGTGCGGATGGAAGTAATCTTAACGCCGCCACCGGAATTAAGGCAATAAGGGAACGCGGCCGGCGATAAAAGAAAGGGGCACTTTGTTCCGTTTGAGGAGTTTCCGGGAATATAACGAGAAAGGTCCGCGGACAAATTTTCTCGTATTCTTGCCTTTTTATATTCGAGTTGCTCATTTTGGTAGGTGGAAAGGGCTTTGATCCTCCTCTTTTTCTTGACTATCGTTAGCGCTCAACGTTAATGCGTTCCATCGATTTTGATCGGACCTCGAGAGTCGATTTTATACTCGTAATGGACAAAGATGAACGCTGGGTATACGTGCGCAACGCAGCCACCCAATGGACGTTATTTCTCGAACGTCAGAGTCCACTAAATTTATAGATCGCAGCACCCGAACGTCTTTCCAAAGCGTTATATTTTCTCCAGTGGCGTATTTTTACTTTGGTTCGAAATTTCGGCTTTGCCGAAACATTCGTTCGCCAGGGTTAGTTCGTCCGCTTGGATAGGTCCTCGCGCTACGGCTCTCGCGCGAAAAATATTTTCCACGAATTTCTGAAAGAACACCCGAGGCCAGCGGCACGGTTTAAGCCTGTCGAGAAGCATCTCGTTTTCATTTCTAGAAGGTAACATTTTCTTTTACGGTAACGGCGCCTATAACGCAGGAGGGGTCTTCAACTTGCGACATGGCGTGAAAACGTAAAAAAAAGGATACGTACGCTTTGATTCCACGGATTTTGAAATTTCCGCTCTGACCGATGCGACGATGCAGATTTTGTTTTTATATTACCCTGAATGTGAAACCTCGTTCCTACTCAAATTTCGCTACTTAAATACTTACGAGGGGTGTACACCTATATACAAAAGACGCTTGCGATAACCTCAATTTGTCTGCAAGCATGTACCAACGTTCGAGAGCACCGTTGACCGAACATTCGCGCAGGTCTCAACGGTTGTGCTAAAATCGAGCAATATCTCAGCTTAATCGGCCGGCTTATGCGGCCAAATAGTAAATCAAACGTACCGGGTGCTATTGAAGCCGGCAAGAAACAATTGGAGTGGCAAGAACCGACCGGTACTCGTGGAGGTCCGCCTCGCGTCGCGAAATCGAAAATCGCCCCACGGGAGTAAAGGACGAGGGATTGATACACGGCAGCGGTCAGGAATTGCCTCTCCGCTTTGCATATCGATCGCCCCGCTGGGATCGCCATTCGCGATCGCTGGAGAAAAATATGAACCAGCGTGTACCCAGGAAGCTTCGTCATTTGCACGGAGCTAATCTTAGTATTCCACTTGGGGTGTCGCGTCGACGATGCACTGCGCCTATGTTTGGAAAAAGCCGGGAACCATTTCCCAAAGGGCATACGAGTGAAGGATTTATAATTCGTCTGGATTTATGGAGAGTCTACCGTTCGTACGTACAGAGTAAAAAGGGATGAAATTATATCCTTATTTATCTACCCGCTTCGTCAGCTTCTCTCGCCGTGAGACACGTCAGGCTAATTATATAACGGCACGTTGACGGCGCGGTAGAAAAGGCGCTTCGATAAAACGCAGGGAATAATTCGTAGCGCGGTGCACAGGCCGTTGGACTCTTTTATCTAATCGGAATAAGTTGGCCGGGAAAAAGCTGAAAAAGGCATTAAGCCGAACCCCGAGCACCGTTGCCCCGTGGAAGTTCGATGCACTCGACTAGTTTCGCCTAACGATCCGACGGTGCGCGACGAGACCTTCTCCTGGACCGTTGTATTTTCATTATTTGCACTCGACCTTTCCCTCGTTTCGCCGGGCGTTGGATATTTGACGGCGCAGAACGCTCCATTTATTTGGACAGCCCGTTTGTTTTGCTTTCAAAATTGGCCCCTGCAGTTATAAAGCCGGTTGAGTACGAGAATCGCGTGGGTTCGATTAAAAAAAAAAAAAAGAAAGAAAAAAAAAATCAGCGTGGCTATACTTTTTGCAATCAAACCTTTTGCGGACCGCGCGTCAATCCGGTTGAGTCGAAGGATTCGGGGGCCCCGCTTAAAGCGTCGTCCCGATCGCACAGGTGTAGGCACTCCGATCGAACGGATCGAATCGATTATGGCCATTGACGTATCGACGAGGCGACGGAAGAAACGATGCGCGAGCTTGGATTACGACATCGTTCGGATACAAATATAGAGGGAAAAACTGCGTGGTTGTGTACCAGGTCGATAGCAAATGACCTAGGAAGGAGATGCTCGTAGCGCATAGCGGTAAAGTTCCGGCAATCGGTGGAGCATTTAGGAACTCGACTTGAACTTTGTTACTTCGGTTACAGGGACGTGGTAATTAACGTGGAAAATAAAAAAGGCCGAGCAAAAGGTACGGAGGTTCTTTGATACGATGTAAAGAGTTGGGGGCAATCGACAAATCGAGCGTGAAGTAATTTGCGTCGAGCGTAACGCGCAAAAAGTTGGCCGAGTAGGAACGAAGGCAACGATTCAGCGAGGGAAAAGTAATTTATTCCAGGTGTCCATTTCGCTACTAGTCGGGAGCGATGCACGTTTTATTCGTTCGCGGCAGGTGGTTATCCCGGGGCGAAAGTTTCGACCATGCTCGAGAGAAAAAAGGAAGGCCGGTGCGCTTCCTTATTGTCCGTTCCGCGGCGCGATATTTCACGTTTTTCTTCCATCGATTTACGCTCCGTCGCCAGATGAATTCGAACCTTCCGGAGCGTCGTCGCCTCTGCGAAACTTACGGAACGCGATGGACGTACTGTCTCGCGGGACTCTGATTTCCTCTTCTCGCTCGGTGCTCGTCTTTGCCAATGGCTACGCACGCGCGTAGATTTCCTCCCGGAATGTCACCCCCTCTAAAACATCCCTTAGACGTTTCTCTTATAAGACGAGATCCAAAGTCGCAAAATTATCCGAAAAAACGATGTTGCACGAGGAAAAGCGTTCCCTTCTGAAAAGAAGAATCGTGGCTACCTAATTTCCCTGTCAGACGGGGATAAAGCGCGATTTATACGCGTAAGGAGTCAGGACCGCCGGCGTCGATTCACCTAAACCACGTCAGCGAGCGTTTGATTAATCGCTTATCAGAGATATACGGGCGGGCGTAAGATCGTTGGCTACGGTGAAAGCAAAGTTGTACACCTAAGACTCGGTATCCTTCGCGACCCTTATACGCGGTAAACGGAAAAAGCGCGTTCTTCGGGGCGGATATTAAGGGAAATATGGGGCGGATTTGTTTTCCGGGAGGCGGTAATATATCCGCCTTTCTCTGCATCCGCCGTCGAATCCCCTGTCCCTGCGCGGTATTATTTCTCATGCGGCACATGTCGCGGGAGTGACTGGATTGGAATAAGCGAAGAGGCCCCGGCGGGGCACGAGTACCGAAGATGCTGAAGAGGATAACCGGTTGCAGTCTGCCAAGCGTTTCGTCGGATATATCGCCGATGCCGCAGACCGGGGAATTGCACAATAAATATCCAATCTTCCGGGAAACGCGGCAAAAAGTCACCGCGATTTTTGCATTCCCGCGTATCTGCCCGAGCGCGCCGATCGACCGATAATGCCTTCCGATAAATCCCGCGTTTCCGCGAATTTCCTTCCCCCCGATTGCCCAGGAACAATGCAGGCCGATGCGTTTCCAGGGTTTCGGCTCCGCGTGCAGCCGCTGCCAGTTTTCGGGCCTCGAAAGCGACGATTTTCGTATAAACGGATTTCGAGCGGCGCGACTGGATTTACCTTATCCGATAAGTCCTAGATTCATGGCCGTTAATACTCGATATGGAAAAAATACGGAGAAAAGTGATACGCGCGCCGCTGATTTTACGACGTCGAAGATATCTCGAAGGACGGATTTTACGTAAGGCGGAGTTCGAGATATGGAGATAAGGATGACGAGCGAAAGGGCCTCTTGGATGGAAATTCGAGTCTCCATCCAGCTCGTCAGCCTGCCGGGCGGAAAGTTCCAGGCATATCCAAGAAACGCCCACGACTCGTGCAGCCGTGTAAAGGCTCGTAATGGGCCTTGCGCCCATTCGAGGGCGAGCTAACCGAGGAAGAATGCCTTTGAGCCGGCGCTCCTCAACGAGCTAGGATGTCCTCGGTGTGCGAGCGCGAAGATGAGGCCAACTCGGTCGTGAAAGTTCAGGCCGAACCGCCGATCGTGCTAACGCGAGTTTGAGCATGACTCCCCGCGACGCGGAAAACTCCCGCGCCGTGGAGAGAAGTAACTTCCGGAAATTCGCGAACTAACCGATGGAAACCTCATTTCGGCCGAGTCATCCCGGGCCAAAGGAGAATCGCCATTCTTGCGGACGACATCGCGGCGCCCGAGGATCTTTTTTGCCCGCGCTTCTTAGCATCCGCTCGTCGCCTCGGGTATTCGACAATCGCCTCGCGACTATTTCCAGAGCGACATCATCGAAGCGGTACGCTCGTAAGCGCAAAAAGCGAGAAGCTTCCCGCGTCAGAATTCGCGAAAGGGGATCGGCTCGTTGTTTCTGCCGGTTCGGAATTTCTTACGAAGATTACGGAAGCTGGGCGCGCCGGAAAGCCCGGCGAAAATTACAATATACAAACGGCCTCGAAACTTTGCCCGGCGCATCCCGGCCGGTCGGGCGCGTGGAATACGAAGCGACGCGAGGAAAGTTAGCGCATAACGAATTTCTATCTCCCCGAAGTCGCGCGGGGCACCTTAATGCCTCCTGGAGGAACGTTTCGAGTTCCTATCCTCGTTATCCCCGGCATTCGAACATGCTCAGTGTTTTTCCTCTCGTAGATTCGCGATGTCGCGCGTCGTCCCTCGGTTTTACCTTCGATGTTCGAAATGAACTTTAAATCGTCGCGCCCGCGCTGTAGAAACCGATCGACATTCGTATTTAATCGCGAGTCCTTTAATACGCTCTCCAAAGCGGTACGTCGAACGTCAGATTTTACCCTACGATATTCAGGATTTAAGCAGAGAACCATAAACCGCCGACTCCGTTACAAACCGGTGCTTTCATAAAGCCCAGAACCGTTGCAAATCCTTGAAAATAAAAGCAGCACCGCCGGTCTTCGCCTTCGCGTAACTCGCGTCATGCTCCTCGGTTCGCGGAGCCGCGCCTTTATGCCAAGAACACGTCGGGCGTAATCTCTCGACAGGCAGAGAGGGAAGAAGACAGCCTTCCCCGCAGCCGAAGAATACGAGGACGCCGGGGGGGTACTTAAGAAATTGTATAAGAGACACGATGCATCATTGTCGCGTGGCGGCCGCGGAGTGAGATTCTCGCGATATTTGATGGATCTTCGTAATATCCAGAAGCGGCCACGAGGACGAGCCCCGCGCTTCCCCCGGGCTAGGTTTTTGCATTTTTACCTCTCGCCACGGCTTGGCAAAAAGGTTTTTGCCCGATAAGTCACGGGGCCACGGCGCCTCGGTATCCAATAACGCGAAAACGGAACGGCCCGGCGGGCCAATCGGCGATACACTATTTTCCGGGCCGAATCGATATCGATGGCGTGTCGGTAATATTCGTTATGGCCATGACCATTCGGGGGAAACCCCGTATGCGCATACATTTGGTCAAACTCTACCGTTCGTTAATTTTGTTTTACGTATGCGCATTTTATATGCGGAATGCGCGGCTCTCCGTAGAAACCGCCTGGGCTAAATGCATATAGGGAGCCCGGTGTATTCATGGCGTATACCGCACGGCACCGTATGCAGTTCCGCGAACATGCGCCCACATATATACGCATTAAATTCCCCGACGTTCCCTAAAACGACACGAGAGATTTGTCTAATACGGACGCGTCCCAGCGTAATTGAACGTGTAGCGATCGTGCCTCCGGCCGCGGTCTTTCGGGGCTCTCGGCCCTCGGGCCGATTCGGCTTCCTCGACGAGCGCCGGGCGCGTGCATGCGCCCTCGCGGGCCGCGCCTCTCGAGGCGTACGCCTATAAACAATATCCAGCGGCGTGCACAGCTGTAGGCAATGCGAAATGGGTCGGCGGAAGCATTTTTGTCGCGACGTCCTAAAACCCAGGTGGAAGACAAAGCGGCCGGCTGGGATGCGCCCCTGTGCTCTCGGGTATTCGCGGCCTGACGTATCGTGCGAGCACGATAATGGTGAGAACTTACGCGGAAGAGTTTAGAGTTTCTCTTTTTATTTGCCCACTCGAACCGCGGGAAGTTGGGTCCATCGAGGAACTTTTGCGAACACGCCTCTGCCGCGGTACATGGAAAGCTCCGGCTCTCGGTTATAAACTTGCGCGGGTTCCATCCGTCGCCTCTCGATTTTTTCCTACGTCGTGTAATATTTAACACCGTTGGTTCATCGGGTAGTCCGAAGATTGGGAGTTTGATGAGTCTTGGATTGATCGAGCCTGGCCGGTGGTTGTGAATATACTCGATCTCTGGTTACCGATCGTTAGAAAATATAACTCGCGACCGTAAACGACCGGAGTCCTTGGAGGATACTTTAAAGTTCGGTGGACAGAGAAAAGTTTTCAAATTAATCGAAGAGGGTCGGCGCTGAGTGGGCGCTACGAGCTTTGATGAAAAATTCTATCGTCCGCCGTGGCCCGTGGAGAAGGTCGGAAGATGTTGATCGAGATTATATTCGGTGGGAGATTACGGGCCGTACGGCGAGGAGGGAGGGGCATCGAGTCCTTCTAAATCGCACGGCGCCCGCTCTAAATCAGAGAGCCTCCCCTCTGGCGCCCAATTCCTCGCCGTTTCGAGAAGTTATCGGCTGCTCGTTAAAAAGAAATTGCCCCGTAATCGATACCCCCGCCGAATCCTGGAACTTCCTACGCGGATACGGCAGGAGGAAATGCCATAGAATGCAACGGCAGACCCATATAAATTAAGATCGCTATACGCTGGCGTTCGGCCGAGAGGGAGAGAGAGAGAGAGACGGGGCGACTTGGAAAGAGAGAAATGTGGGTGTATATGGAGGGACAGCGATAAGAGAGGAAAGACGGGCAAAGAGGCTGAGAAGCCATTCGGAGGACGAGGAGGAGAAGAAGGAAAGCCGAGAAAGGCGGCAGCGGAGTGGCGGAGAAGGGAGAGAGAGAGAGAGAGAGAGAGAGAGGGAGAGACGAATAGGTAGGTAGATAGAAGAAAGAGAGAAAGTAGAAAGAGAGAGAGAGGGAGAGATTCGATAGAGAGGAACGCAAGGTGGGTGAAAGAGAGAGCCTATCTGTCGACGACAGCTGCTTTATCGGAAAAGCAATTTTTCATCGAATCGCTCGATCCACGTAACACCTCATATCGAGAATCATTCTCGGCTCGGTACACGTAGAAGTCGATGTACCCAGGGACGAATCGTCAATCCGGTATAGTGCAGTTTGCGAGTAAATTGCTTTTAATCAGAGTAAGTCGTACGATCACGGTTGGTAAGAATGGCGCCGGATGAGACGAGGCTGGTTGCGCGTAGGGCGCCATTTGGATAATTAAATTTCATTTTCGGGAATTAATCATTAAGAACCGGATGCCGCCAGGCGGTTTTGCGGAGGCAGTGCCAACGGAACGGAGCGGCCGCGGCGAGGATGTGTGCGTGCCGGCGCGTCCAATTTAGGAAGGCAAAGTTTTTGGGGTAATTATCTTTGAGCAGGCGCGTCCCAAGGTGTATCTTCGTGCTCGAGCCACAAACGGGGACGCCTTAAATTCTGGCACTATCCAATATCATAATTCTGGAAGGCGGTTTGGCCCGGCGTAATTATCGAGCATCGCGAGAACGAGTCGCACTTAATTCCAATTACCCTTCCAGATTCCTCCATTAATTCTTTCCAAACGCACTTGAAAACCGAAAGTTCCGTAATTCTTCTCAAATACTCGGCTGAAGGGTCTCCTCTGATACTCGCGCGCGAAAGAGACGCGAGTCCTTTGATTTCGTTCGAGCGCTTTCGAGCGGGCGGACCCTTTATTTCGAAGAACATTTTCGAGTCCGTTAAGATCCGGGCTCTCCCCCATTCCGCGAACTTACGAGCTTCGAGTTTAGCCGTGGCAGGGCATAAACTGGAAGCGGGACGGGCGATCAAAGATTACGGGGGCATTGCCTCGGCCATCACAATATTTTCTCCGGAAAACATCGTAAACCTCGGAGAAACTTCCAAAGACTCGCGATCATAACCCAGACGGAGCTCTCTAAAAACTCATCGAAACGACGTTAACGCGCGGGATGCTTCGGTGTCTGGGACCTCGATCAAACGATCTCGGGAATACTCGCAAAACGTGGATGAATCCTAAATTCCGTCGGGCTCAAATCCAGGAGCAGGCGCATCGTGGATAGCGGTCGCAGAAGGTTTGGACAGAAGGGGGATGACGAGCGTCCGCTTAGGCGAAGCCTCGGCGCATTTCTTTTTTCCCAACGACAGTGAGAAAGGGCGGCTTCTGGGGGTATGGGAGAGAAGCCGGGGAGAAGCCGCGTCGTATCCATCGGGCATTTCCGGCGTGGAACGGTTCCTCTTCCTGGGCCGCAAATAATAATCGGCCGTCCATCGTTCCGGCCGGAGGGCAGGATCGACGAAGCGTGACGTCGTTTGTTTCCTGCTTACTTTCGTACTTGCCCGTCGGCCCTGTCGCTTCTTCGTCCGGGCGCTTTGTCGAGGGGAATTCGCATCCGGAGGCGGACAAGCCGACCGGGACGAGGCGCGGGCGTTAAAATTCAATTCAGCGACACGCCGGAGAACGGAGAACGATCGACTCCCCGTATACGTGGGGCTAGGTAAATAAGGTGTGAACGATGAGTTATCGCCGTGCAAACTTTCTCGCCTCATCCGTTACCCACGCCGAATGAATTCTTCGGGCTGCTGCCTCTCCCAGCATCGCGTGCCTCGCCCCTCCCCTCGCCCACTCCTCTCGGCCCTCCGCTCGCCAGACACTCGGAATGAGAAATGGTCCCGAGGGTAAGTGGCTGCGTGTAAGTTACACCCCGGCGGACAGCTCCTCGGGACGAGCTCGCGCTTCACCGAATATCGCGGGGACCCAACTCTATCGTCTTACTCCGCCTCGAAGGTGAATAAAGGATGCCCTTGAACGAGCTCGCTCACGATCGAGTCCTTGTATTACTTACGTACCACTTTGCTTCCACCCTTCTCCCTCAGGTAGCTTTGGCCATGGATAGTTTCTTCGACGCGGGATTCGCACTCTGCACGAAAGATAGGAGAACGATGTAGTGGCCAACGATACTTTGAATCGTAAACCGGTTTTTTAGGATAAAGCCTCGAATTTCGAGAAGAACCTGGCGGGAGTACAGCTGTACACCTAATAGCTCCATTAACCGTCCACCCTTCTCGGACCGGTCGAATCTGTCACGACTGCGGCACCGCTCCAAGAAGTACCGTCGTGCAAGCAACTCCGTTGAACGAGTCGAAGAATCGACTCACATCGCGCTCCTATTCACCAGGGGCTCTGACCTTCGTCCCGGAGCCGCCTCGTATCTCGCTCCCCTTTCATCGAGCATCCTCGAGATTCTCGACCGTCAATAGCAACGAAACTTTCCGCAGTTTCAACCAGTTCGCTAGCCTACCGCCTCGGAGTAGCGTGAAATTCACTCAAGTCCACGCCCGCCGGCGGAAAGGCGGCAGGCTGAAGAAGCGGCTGATAAGTCTTATCGCCGAGTGGAATTAACTTTGGCGGAAGAACGAGGACTCCGTGAATGTGCGAGGCTGCCGCGCCCTGCGCGCACCCGACCACGCTCTCGTCTACCTTCCGAGCGCTGGGAAGAAACGACGATACCGGCTTATCGCCTCTACATCCTGGCCCAGTCTTCCCCGCGGGCAGGCAGCGAGAAAGTTTTGGATTTAGCAAATGGTCGCTCGCTACGAAATTACTCGTCGCGAAAACAAGCGTTGGCTGAATTCTCTCGTTGCCCGTGGCGGCAGCATCGGCCGCTCGGCGGGGGCGGGGATGATTGTGGATAAAGAGGGATGCCCTGAAGGACACCGGGAGGATCCGCCGTGCAGTTTAATCGCTCCTTTTGTTTTGTCGAAGTACTTCTGTACGTCGCTAATCGGCTTCCGCGGACGTCGGCTGCGAGGGAAGAAGAAGAGTTGGAAACTGCCCGGAGAAGCGGGGAGTATGAACAATAAATAAATGACGCCCAATAGTTTCGGAAGCTCGAACGGATGGCTCGAGAAGAGGATAATTAACCGGGACGTAGCGGCGAGATAGGGCTTTGCGCGTTGCTCTCGCGGTACGTTGCGCGAGGAGCGCGGTCCAAATTTCGGGGGTAAAAATTCCCGCTCCGATTAAACGGATTATTGCGAGGACGAGGAACGTATCGCAAAAGGGGAGCAGAAATTTTCATAATGCGTCGGATACTACTTTAGAATTCTATCCGGCTGCTCTCATCGGTTCCGTTCATCTACTCCGCGGAGAAGATAAATTATAATACATTCTCGTACACGGAATTCCATCCGCGGCTAATTATTGAACCCACGCGCGTGTACGATATCTGAATTTCAGCTCCATAATCGAGGAATGTGTCCTTCCTGCGGGTAATTACTGCCGGCGCGTATCGGCGTATTCATAGCCGGTCCGGCATGAATATTTATATCCGGGCTGAAAAATATCGGAATATTAAAGACCCACCGCGCAATTTCCAGGGAGCTCGCGAACTCTAGGAGGATGAATGCCAGGGGAGCAGGGAAGAAGGGCGGCTGTGCGCCGCACGACGGAAAACTCAAGAGGCTAACCACGCCCACTTTTACGCTTGAATTAATATACTCATTTGTTTCCCCGGGAGGATTCCTCTAACCCCGCTAGGCGCCACGGGATACCGCCTAGCATCGCAAGCCAGCCGAATAACCAGGCGTCCGGGAGATTATTCATACTAGCTCTTCACCGCCACTTGATTTCTCCGCGCTGCGCCCTCGAACCCCCGATACTGACACGTTCCCATTGATTTCATCGAAAGGCCGGTGCGCGCAGGAGGGTGCGAAGCCACGATGGAACCAGAGACGATAATGCCGTTCGAATGAAAACACGGGGCTGACCTTTGAAAGGCTCAGACGTAAAATATAGCACGCTGGTTGCGTAGACCGGCGTTACGTAAAGTCGCGCGGTGAATTTGTCTCGTACGGTCGCGCGACGATGCGCGCAATAACGGGAAACAAATGTTTATCGGCGCGATGAAATGTCGTGGGGAACGAAGTACTGGCCGCGAATCGGAAGGAATTTCCCGGTTTATCGGAAAAATACATCGGTCTGCCGGCGTACGGATCACCGAGATATTTCCGTCGTAAGCTAGCGCTCCTTTTGCGTTAAGGCGATTATGGTAAAGGCCATTCGTCGTAAGAATACAGGGCTTCTCCCGTAACGCGAAACATACTGCTTTCGCGTCAACGACTGCTTGCTTACGGTGCTCCGCGTGGTCTTGATAAAAAGATATATGTGTCGACAAAGATGCAGCCGGTTCTCGAATTTCCCGCTTGATCTCCTTTCACAAAAATCCCCTTGCGCCCGCACCGCACAGGCGCGAAGACTTTTGCTTTCTTCGATGGCACTGTAACGATATACGAGCCGAGGTGGGAATTGCCCGTTTAAGAGCGCAAAATGCCGAATAGCAAATCATATCGCTCCTGGATTTTACGGCCGTGGCGTCTTGGCCGTGATAACTTTGCGCCGGCGATAAAAGCGTATAGCGCCCCGCACCACTACGTAACCTCGCCGTACCTGGATTCTTATCGGCAACTTTTTAATTTCCTGAAAGCACCTTGCGAGCAGTCACCTCGCTCCAAGCTTCTGTACGTCGGTTTCCTCTTCCGACAAAGAGGCGGACAGGCGTTTCTCGAACTTTTCCTACTTACTCGCGACGAATAAACACGGAGAATCGAATACGCCTGTAGGCTGCACGCTGTGGCGAGAACGAAGGGAGAATTTTCCGCGCGCGAGCGTTCGCGATGACATCGGTTCGTCGACCACGAATTACTTTGTCGCTCTCCTTTCGTTAAGGTTTGGCATTAAAGAAAATCCAATCTACATTTTTTCCACCGTCCATTCTCGTTTGTACAAAGGGCAGAGAGTAGCGCGACCAGCCGACCGGAAGATTGGTTAAAACACGAGCCCGTACACGGGCGGAAAAAGCAAATGGAAAGCCGTGGAATCCGGCAGCGCTCCGGCATTCGGGGCCAAGGTGCAGACGCGCGTTTCTCGGGGAAAAAACTTTGACGAGCTGTACCTTAATTTCGGTCGGTCGATGAGCGTAATTGACGAGGAGGAGAGCGGCTGGGAAAAAAGACGTCCAGCGCGGATAGTCATCCGCCGGCGTTCCTTTGACCAATCAGGCCCGGGTTTTCCCGGACGTGACGCAACATCCGCGGTGGACGAAAGCGGCGTTGAGCGAAAAATAGCGGCGCTCCCAAGTTCAGGGCGTTGGAGTTGCTCGGACACGTTTGAAGTCTTTGAGTCCGGCTTCTTATCATGCCGGGCGCATACCTAGCCCGCCTCGCAGACCAGAACCGAACGCTCCCCGTGCTCCGAAACATTTCAATTACTTATGCTGTACCAGCTCCCGCCCGCTTCCTGCCTTCCGTTTCTCTCCATTAGAGACCGACTTGCCAGGGGCCGGGGTTAGTCGTGCCTTTGCCGTCGGTGTACCGTGAAATCTCAATGCCGGTTTTGTTATACGATCGCGTTATCGATTCGGCGCGGATTCAAAGAAATTCCAGGGTATTTTTCGGCGAAAGCCGGAGGGTACCGGGGGAAAGCCTGGGGGAGAGGTATCGCGCGCCCTGCTACGTGATCGGCCAGGGAAGAAGAGGGCCGAAGGGCTCCGAGCGCTACTTTACGCGACGCACTTCCGTCGCTTCGATCCGCGTTCCGCCGATCGACGCACGTAGACGCTCCTCGTACGTGCCACCGGCCTCGGGTACCACTTACCCACCGACAAAGTGGTACTATTGGTTTACGGCGAGACGCAGCTTAGCCGCAACGCGAGCGAGGAGACGCGGTAATCCGTCGAACGGCGCTCGCGAAATCGTGGGACTTTCGGTCCTTCGTTCGAGGCGAGAGCGCAGCTAGGATTACCGACCCTCTCGAGTAAAATCCAACGCTCCCCCCTGGCCCCTCCCTGCCCCTCTGTCTGCCCTCCGCCCCTCTCGACGCATTGTAAACCGGCTCGCGCGTATCCCCGTACGAGTCCTCCGCCAAACTTCGGCTCCAGCCTGGCCGCATCGCGCTTCCGGCCGTTTCCGGCCGCGGAAAATAAGAGGAGCGACTTTGTTTCCGGGCCGTGCCATCGAGCGCGCATCCGCTTTCGAACTTTGCGGGCTACGCGAAAAATGATTCGCCTTTAAAATCCCGTTTCGGCCGGCGAGCATCGAGCGGTGCCGGGAATAAAGGCTGCCTTACTTCCACTCGAACCCATTTCGAGCCGACTCCTTTATTCCCGCCCTCCGCGAGGATGCTTTAACCCTCGAGGCACCCGATCGGGAATTCTCGAGGGACGCGAGGTTGCGCCGAACGCCGATGGATATTCGGTCGATTGTCCCGCGCTTGGCATCGAGTGCAGGCTCGTCCTCCCTGAAAAATATCGCGAGGGCGCCCTTCGAATTATCGAGGCTCGGGTGTGCGTATATCGAGGAGAAGTCGGAAGGTTGGAACATGGAGGTTTTAATCCTGCAGGATCACTTACGAATGGTACTCGTGGATGCAGACGGTACGGACTCCCGGATATACTCGCCGTTGGCGGTGTCGCTCGAGGTGCACGCGAAATAAATGGAGCCACGATTCGTCCGAATTAAATAAAAATTAGTTCGATAATTTCGCGTTCTCCGTTTTAAACCGTCTCCGGAGTGAAGCGACTAATTTTAAGTCCTATTAGAAATGATCGTACCGAATTAGTACGATTTTTTTTTTGCGCGTCAAACAGGTGGGAGATATGGTACGCGCTATTGCGTTAAAACTATAGGCGGGTTAGTCGGAGCCCTGGATGACCGAAAATAAAGGGCGAGGCCTGGGATTTACCGACATCGTTACGTTGGATGTAATAAATGCGCATTAGCGCGATACCGCGAGCTGCATGGGCCGTTCTTTTATCCTTTACGTCATGGAAATTTTACCCCCGTTATATCTACGTAACATAAACGCCCTCTGAAAAGTGTGTTTCGCGGAGAATGTAGAAAACGATTAGGTCTTAATATTCCAGGGTACTTCCCGCCGGGTGAGAAATAGGGGTTGACTTTATATCCGGCGACCTCTCCTCGTTTCCACTTTCTTTGTAAGTATTATGAAGTCACCTCGTGAGAATAATTTAATGGGGAATGTCGAAATTAATAGTCGCGATATTATTTTTCCTGAAAGAGTTGCCGAATGGGCCGGGTAAATATAGACTAAGGGAGAAATACGAAGGGACTTTATTTCCCGGCATTGTCCCGGTTTCCGTGGAAACCTCGTTCATTTTTCTTTGATCATATCGCCGAAGCTCGCCGGGAATTATAGCGGGAAAAGAACAAGAGGAAATTAATGTCGGAATCGGTCCCCTTTTCTTTTGCTCCGGTAATTGTGTAATCAACTCGATTAAAAAACCCGGCAAATAGACCGATGGATACTGTTGCCAGAGCGACCAAGTTTAAAATTACCAGGATCGTACGGTTTCTCGGTTACCTTTTAACGAGCGGTTGGCCTCCTTTTTTTTTTTTTTTTACAGTAGTTCCTCCTACTGCGACGAACATAAAACTCGGAGAGGAGTCTGCGTACAACTCTCGACGCCTACGAATATTCCGGACACATCGCTTAGGTAAGACCGCGTAGAGGCTCACCCTCGACCTGGAAGTTCCTCCAACCTTTTATGGTTCAACCGTACTTTTCGCGTATAGGAAAAGCGTACCGCCGTCCTCCAACCGAACTTTCCATATATCAAAGTTTAAGCTGACTGGACGAATTCACCGACGGAGTGCCAGAACTTTCTCTCTGATTGTACTAACGATATTTTACGTTCTAGGAATTTTTATTTAAGGTACCCACTGTTTAAACATACGTCGCCGACGAAATCCAAGATACTTTTTCTCCGGTACGCATTCCATCGTTTTCCACGATCCTTGTATTTGGAGCGTTGAGACCTGTTTCGTAGGTACGCAAGGTTCAGGCTTTCCGAACTTTGGTTGTAAAAAATTTGGAAAGGGAGATCGCAGAAACGAGGGAGTACACGGTAGCGGGAAATGAATTTTAAGAAAGGGCGGATAGGTTGCGTGCCCGGGGGGGCAGAAAATCTAACTGAATTTATTCAAATCCCTATCGTTTTGCCCTTCAAGCCATAGGGCAGCCGCAATAAGTCACTGTCGGGATCGGGCTTATGAATAATGCAACGTACGAGAGAGAGAAACTCGTACGGAACGGACAGGATAGCGAGAGGGCAGTACGGATGCAAGAGACAACCGCTGGTATATTCTCTTAAGAACAGACAGTACTATCGCGGAGAATGGAAAGGAAGACGAAGATTCGCTTATTCGGTACGCGAAATGCAGTTGACACAGTTTTCAGCGATCGATACGTTACCCGCACCATGAACACGTAAGATCATCGCAGTGGGAAACGTTGGGGGCCAATTTTAATTTGTAACGCTGCATTTTCTCGCGATTGAGGAATGTTAAAAAATACACGACTTTCAGGAATTTTTTTTAGAGAAGATGGACAATCCACTTTAATACCGCATCAAGATCCATTATTTTAATGTTACAAGGATTGCTCATCGTAGAAGGAGCTATAGATTTTCTAAGGGAGACACTTTAAAGAACTTTTAAAATAGGAGCCTTCGTCGCACATAAGAATTTTATCGCTATTATCGACGAAAGTATAGACCGTAATTAGGAATATAATATCCGCTAAGAGCAGAGGCGTTGTAATAACTTAATGAGCGTTCGAGCAAGTTTCGATGGGCGCAATGGTATCGATAAAAACTTTAGTAATACTAGGAAGTAACGAAGTTTGCCGAGGACCTATTCCACCCAGCGAGTACTTGTAAAACTCCGTATTATTAGAGCGCGTGGCACATTCATTTCCAGCTCGGCTGTCGGCGTCTAATCGAATGTTAAATGTGGCCGCGCAGGATTTACGAGCAGCCGAGCGAAGACAGGCCAAAGATGCTCGGGTTAACCGTAACGCGTAACTTCGTTTGGACTGACAAAGTTTATCAGCGCGGTGATTAACTGCAGAAATGCCAAGTGTCAAGAACTTTGACCGCGTACAGATGTTGAGCCGGATTAAAGGAATCGAGTTAAGAATGCATAAATTCCGACCGGTGTGACCGACCTCCTCCCAACTTTCAAGGGCCGAATTTTCGCGCGCGACGTGCCGAAAATTAACCACCTAATCCTATAATAGAATAGGAAGAATAATTCAGGCAAAGGCAAATTGTTTCAACGATGGCCATTAAGCGGAAATGAATTAGACGAAAAAAGAGCACGGTGTCGTATTTGCGAAAGTATATAAATTCGCGATTGTTTAAACGATATACTCCAACAAACGATTTCTATCAATATAATGAAGATTATCCTGCGGAAAATTTTAAGTATTTTGTCTGCATCCGATCACGTCTCGTCCGCGGACCTTATTTTCATCGATCTCCTGACCGATTCTCGTGTACGTATCCCCAAAGTGAGCAAATACGCACTGAAACGGATCGATCGTATTTCCGAAGCAAAGCTGCGTATTACATTTTCTTACACAGGACCGCACGTGCTTTAGGAACGGTCTTTCTAACGATACTTGGTGGGTCTGGCGCCCTCGTTCCAACCCTCAGCACCCACGTACCTCATCCAGGGTAGAATCTCGTAAAACTCACCTATATTCGGAGCCCTCGCTGAGCTGTCTGACCGTGATGGGAAATTCACTGGGTCCGTGAGCCTTGAGGAGCTCCTGGAGCCGTACGAGGCCCTCGTTGTTCTCGTAGATGATGGTGAAGCTCTTCCAGCCCCAGGCCTTCACCAAGTCGACGTACGCCTGTAACGTCAAAGGTCGTTCATACATCGCGAGTCGCACTCTCGGTGTCGGATATCCGTTTCATTATCTCGCACTCGTCGCGTTACCTCGTTACGATATGGCCCGCACATCGCGAATCGTTTAAGCGTGAAATCTTATCCAGCCTCGAATTTCAACGCGGCGCACTCGCGCCAGGACGATTAATCACGGGCCGCTGTACGGAGAGAAGTATCTGGACACCGCGGGAACGTTTACATTTTCAGTTCGGATTCCATTAAGGTGTTAGATCGCAATCTGCTCGTGGTGAAATATCGGCGGCCTCGGCTATAAATCGAAACCGCCGAGGAAGTTCCACACTCGCTATTATCGCCGACGTGAAACCCCATAAAATATTGCGATCGTCCGTTCTATCTTTGGTCACTGTTACCGGCATTTTAGTCATATTTTACGATCCATTCTGCAAAGTCGCATAATCGCTGATCGCGCAATCGGACCGTTAACCGTATAACCATTCGCGCCAAGCGCCCGAGCCGAAGGATCCCGAGAAGTTTTCCCCTCGAGCAACTCGACGTCATTAGGAAGGAAAGGGCGGACAGGGTGATTGTTTTATATCCGAGAGATATGCCAAGGTGGATAAGGGAAGGTTCAAAGTTGAAGACGCAGATAGTACCTTACGTCACTGAGCTCTCGCCGAGCGGAGCTACTGGAACGGAGTAAATCTCCTTAATCGCGTAAGCAGTTTGAGAGGACGAAACATCGTATACGCGAGAAAGAAGGAGGTTGGGGCCGCTCGTTCGAACTTTGATATTCGAGACTTATCGCAAAATACCACGAGTCTCGTCTTAAGAGAATCATCCAAAGGGGAATCCGTTTCTTTGGGATTGAGTATCCATGGAAGGCGAATGGAACGACCGAGAATCCGGTGGAAAACCTCTGAGGTTACGCCGCCTTTGGCCGCACGGATGCCCCTTTTACGAGGCACCCTTTTAGCCTGGAAAACGTCTATTACGGCAGTTGGCCCGCGAATGGCCAAACCAGGCCGACCTGGAGGGCCAACTCCGACTCGGAGTTTCCACGAGGATCCACCTTGGCGGTAACTCGCATTTCGGAGCCGCTTTTCCGATAATCCGGACTTCCTGAAAGCGCAGGTGTATATTTTCCGGAGAGCAACTTTCGCCGTGCTCTCCCTTCCGGTTGGCCCTGCCTACCGCCCACGACTTTGCTCCGGTTATGCTCCTCGGATTTTATACCGTCGGCCGTCTAAGCTCCCTCTCGGATTTTACTCCAAGTTTCTCGTCGAACGGCATGCAGAACCGGAAAATGGGATCTTAACAACGGCGCATTAGGAAGCGGGGCGTAGGCACGGAAAATCGAATGAGACGCGCGTGCAAAATATTCAGCCCGCACAACGGCACCTAGTTATCCCGAATTCGTTCGTGCGTTATTGGCGCGACTGACTCTATTACCTTCGAGATCCAACGAGCGGAAAGCGAACGTCGGCCGTTTCGACACTTTTTTGAATGCATCGATTCCAATTAACTTAATTGCCGGTATCCAAAACCGACGCTGCTCGAGGGAAAAATCGCGAGTGCACGCACGAGTCCGTGTATATCCTTTTAACCGTTTTTGATCGGCATCAACGCTCCTTTCTTGCTTCGATCCGAGCGCGTATTCCGGTTCCCCGTTAATCAAGGAGTAAATCGTCGTTGCACCGAGATGAAGAATAGCGCCGTTTTCGTACGTGCCGGAGCACGTCGTCTTGGCTCGGACTCGAGTACGTTCGCATCCGGCAATGACTCGTATTATCGGCGCACCGCGCGGCTGGTATCAGGCCAGACTGATACACGTTTTCCTGGAACCGAGTCCAGGATTAATATCGAATAGGGGACGAAAATCGCGGCGCGGCGATACCGGATGACAAATGCGGCCCCTTTTCGAAGCGTATGCAAATGCGACTCGGCCGGACCGTGTACCGAATCTCATCTGGCGTGGCGAAATAAAAAAAGGAAAGGCAGGAGGAGGGGGGAGAAATAAATCGGTGAACATCGCGATTGTTCAAGGGTGCATACCATGCGTCTCCCATAATCGTAGAAAATACGCTGTAAATCTGACCGCTACAACTATGCACGGCATTTCTGCCTCGTATATCCGCTCGGCCCTTCTCCGCTCTCCGCCCGCGCTCCCCGCTCCCCGCCCCCGCGGATCGTGACTCGGCGAACTCACGTTTGTTTCCCAGCTTCGCCGCGTTTCCGGTAGCGTGGCGCCGCGCCTGTAGTTAACCCGGCACCGCGTGAATTTCGTGCTCCCCCGCAAAAACGGATGCGGCCGCATTTCGAATTCCACGGTGCCGGCGCACCTCTGCCGCGGCCGATCGAAGAGAACCCCGCGCTGCCCGGGCCACGGTTTATATTTGCACCGCTGCGTCCCAGGTACGCGATGTGACACAGCCTTGATTGCCCCAACGCGCCCCTCCACCTGCGACTTTTGATGCAACCTTTCGATTCTTCCGCAGCCCGCCCTTCTCGCGCCATTGCGCTTCGAACAAGATCGTGGAATTAATTCCACGCTCGTCCGCTTACCCTTTTTCCGCTCTTTTTGTATCGCTTTTTTTCGGGGAAGCTCATACTTCTACGGAAAACTCTGTTTCGTAGTAATTATAGTAATGTTATAGTACAGTGCGTTATAATTATGGCGTGATCATAGTTCGTCGGAGATTGAACGATGCGAGGAAAGTTTCTTATCGCGTGGCTAACCGAATTACGGCTATGGACGTTAATCACGACGGACGAGCCGCTGTTAACGTATCGTTACACATACGCCCCACGTTTTTCCAGTACGGAGGACCATTCGAACGCACGAGGCACGATAAAGAACGTAAATCTCTCGTCCTAGCCGCGACGCGTAGCTGAGTAAGCGCGCAGGCGTGGGAATTTCCTCCGCAATATGTTAATTCCAAGGTAAATAAATCTAATTCACTGTCAGGCGCAGGGAAATCTCGCGTTTTGAAACGTTTAATCCGATAATCTTAATAATCCTATCCCTTCGCTATCCCCGAAATCCCCGTAAAACCCATTCTCACCGCCGTTATATCTGGCCCCTAAGTCCGCCTATCGAAGAACAGTCCTCTCCCCCAAGAAGCGCGGTTTATCGTAATTCCTATATAAATCATGGCACGCACATTCGTACGGGCGTTAAAACTGCGAATCAGCGGCGCGGTCCGGTCGGCTCGCATTAACAACGAGCGACGCGATGAAATTACTCGCTAATTCGATCTTCCATCGTTCACCGGCCCGATTCCCAACTATCGACTTAACGTTGCGCGGATAGCACGGACGTATCCAGAGGTGACGGCCGGTATTCGAGCTCGGGATTACCGCGTGGAACTCCAAACGTCTATCCAGCAGACCGCCGTAAACCCCAGGGCGACAACGTGCCAGGGGTAAGTTTCGTCGCAGCGACATCCGGGCCTAAGTTGGGCGATACGGTCGGCGGGACAATGTGTAAAACGGAGGGACCAAATCCGTGGATGCCGGCGTTTGATATTCTCGATGCACGAGACGCTCTTCTCCGGACGATCTAAATTGCGCGGGAATATTTCATCAGCGTGCCGACGAAGCCGCAGTCGGTGGCTTTATCGGGGTATCGGTGAAATTCAAGTCCGGCGCGCGAGGCGGAGGGGGGAAATTTATCATCGGCGGTACGTTACCATTTCAGGCACGTTTGTGACCGAGTACCTTATGCTTCAAAAACGCGAGCGCGACGGTGTGTATCCGTGCGTCTACGTGTCCGCATAAGGGACTCCGCGGGAATGCATATGCTTTTATCTTTTCGCGCGTAGAAACGCCCCGGCCCGATACAGCTCTCTGCGGTAAAGGTTCCGCCGCTTTCTCTGGGAGACTCTCGTGCCTCCTGGACGGCCGTCTTTTTTCAAACAACGCCACTCGCAACGGACGAATCCTCTCGGGTGCATTTTTCATTCGGATTCTCGCGGAGGAAGACGTCGACTCGAAAGGCGGCAGCGGCCCTTTTCTCCGGGCTCGTTCCCTCGAAAACTCTCGAAGGAGCCGACGAGGCTTTGTCGCGTCGCGTCGGAAACCTGGAGGGTTACGAATTTCCCCGGACTAGGCGGATCGATTAATGGTCGGCGCCGCATTAATTGGCGTACAAAAATGCGGCGGAGAATGCGGTAAGAGTAAAACCGTTGAAAGGTACGCGCGGTTTGTTGAGCGGCCAATTTTATGCGACCTCACGATCCGCTCGGGGACCGATTTACGAGGATTTTTTTCGACCGTCTCTCGCACCGCGACAGCCGGACGGGCCGGTAACCGGCATTAGATTTCTTCCCGGCATTATACTTTAACGCTCATGCATAAAAAGTGTGCGACGGGGAGCGTCGCGTCTCGTTGCTAACGAATCCCTTGGCAACGCGCTCCCGATGAGAGCCCAAAAAGAATGCCCGGCCCCCGCTCCCGCGATTTTTCCATCCGCCCGCAAACGTGTCCTATCTCGAATCTTCTCGTCCGCGATATCCTTCTCCACTCGATCCGAAAATACGTCTCGAAATCGAGGGTCGTTGCGATCAAGGTCGATCGATGGACCGAAAGACGCGGCACGTTCCTCGATACCGAGTGGATAAGATTCCGCGACAGAGGCGCGAGGATATACCTCGGTTTCTGCGGTACTGTCTATTATATAATACAACACAGCCTCGGGCGATAGGATACGTCGAGATTATTATTACAGATACCGGTGCATCGTCTCAACGCTCGGCTAGCGCTTCAAATATCCCGTTATATCTGGATCTTCTCGAGAAATAATCGCGTCCACGCGAACATACTTTTGATTCTTAACCGCGCATCGTGGAACGATCCGGTACAAGAGTACGCGTAACGCGTTTGTTAATCATCGGAATCGGCGGGTTAATGAAGGAAACACAGTGCATTAGCTCGGCAAGGAGGATGAAAGCCACCCACCACCACCCTAACTTTGCATCAAGATACATCCACTTTCCGCCTGGGACCCCCTCTTAACCGTATTACGTTATTCGCCGACAGTGCACGTTCTCATCTCTGACATCCAGTTTTCATTCACGGCGCGTAACACGCTCGGTCTCGAATTCGTCTCGACTGTCAGACTCCAGTTTCAACGCGGAGAATTCCGGCTCCGTGCGGAAGGGCGAATTCGGCCCGAGTAAAGCGTGCGCGAAATTAGTTGTTTAAACGACTAATTTGCCCGAGCCAGAGAGCGACTTTGCGAGCTCGGTCCTTCCGTCCCTTTGGCTCCTTCGGCTCTTTCGAGGCGCGCCTCGAGGGAGTGGCCTGGAGGGAGATTAAAAAGTAAGGCCACGATCGGCCCTCAGTGAAACGCCACTGTTGCTTCTACGCTTTGTTACCGCCGATCTTTGGAATTTCGCTCATTGGCATCCGCAAGGCGAAACGTCCGATCCGTACGCCTCGGCTAGCAACTTCGCGTCGGACTTCTCCAGTCACATATCGGCGTTTCGCCGATACGCTTTCGCCCCGGCGAAGGGAAAATTCGGGGCGCATTGGATTATTGCGACAAACTTTGCGGCGAAACGAAGTTCGGCCGTAATACCGAAGTTGTTACGTACGACAGTCGGGAGAGTTCAAGGCCCTTATCGTCTCTTCCTGTGCCGGCAGACGGACACGAGTTCCACGGCGTTCCCGGAAATACCAAGTTCGAACCACCAGAGGTTGTCGATTATAATTTCCCAGCTGACTCTACTTGTACCGAGGTGTAGCCTCGCCGCTGAATAGCGGATTGCGAATCGAAATGTACGCGAATCTTTGTAGGAGATACGACTCCTTTATGATGCTTTTAACGAGATCTTTTTCTCCGACGCAAAGCACGCGAAAGATATATTTTTAATTATGAGATACGTGTACGTTGAGAACGTGGCAGCTTATATTCTTATAGGGCAGGCGATGTTCGAGGGGAAAGCGCCGAACGTAATTTTTATAGACGCTTTGTGCGCGTAAAAATAATTAAGACCAATATCCGAGCCGCTCTAAAGTTAACGCGGAAATTTACGACAAAGCCACGTCTCCCCTTGGGTGGATTTTAAAATTCTCCGCAAATAGAGGGAATGAAGCTGAATTTATCGGTAAAATACGTGAGAATCATAAGAGCGTGAAAAGTTATTCGACGTAAATCAAATCGCTTTTACGACCGGCAGATGCAAAAGCCATATTCTGAAACAATGCCTTCCAGTAATGTCCTTTTATTCGGATTCCTTAATGCTCCTCGCGAGGAATGCACTTTGCATTTTTCAGTCGGTGCATTTTTCGCGTTTCTTCCCTCCGTTCGACATTTTCTCGGGACTCGGCGTCCCTCGTTCGAAAGTTTTCGAAATGCATTAGAGGAGAAGAGTGAAATCTACGGAAAAACGTCGGATTTTAATTCCGTTTCTAATAGAATTTCCCCTCTGCCTAATGCACTCGTAAATAATGCATTTTCCCTGGCATACCCTTTGAGTGCCCGCCCTTTTCACCGAGGACGTGACTGACGACATTAAAATTGCGACCGAAAGGGAATGACAAATGTAAAACTGAAACGTCGGTTACGAGCTATAAAATCCGTGAAATGGAGGAGGAACAATCTCCGCCCACTGCTTGGATAATCCCTCGGGATCCTCGCGGGGATGCTCGCGACGTGCATCCTTCGAAGGGTCGTCTCCGCCCAAGGATCTTGCACGGATCTAAATTCATAGGATTCATTTTACATCCTCGATATACATCCGCCTTGCCGTTTTTGAAGCATAAGCAAGCCAAGGCGATCCGTATCGAAATCTTTCTTTTTCGACGATCCTATCAAACGGATGAAAATCAAGTAACAGAGACGACGAATGTATTTCGTGGTTCTCGCGATAATGAAGCTCGTGATTTTCAGAACTCCTTCACCTCGGAAGATGTCGACCGTCCCGAGTGTAAATTAATTATCGCTATTCCTCGCAGATTTGCCCCACGCCCGATCGTCGATTTCCTTTTTCCACTTCGTTAGCGGGAATCTCGTCGCGAGGCCTCAATTAAACAGGAATCTCAAACTAACGATCTTATCGAGCGAGCTAAGTGCGTTTTCCTATCGCGTGAAATATATCCACATCGAGAGGTGTCCTCGCAGAAATCATTTTTCACCTTCGCCTCTCCGCCAATTTCCGTCCTGCACCGTCTACTCAATATACATATCCCCGCCCGGGGAGACCGAGCTCGAGTATCTCCATAAACTTTAAGCCGTTAATCGAGCCTTCGAGGACTTTCCCGCTCCTCGCATCAAACCGCGCCTAGAATTTACCCAACTCAACCACCTCGCACTTCCTAAGATGACATCGATATTGCTCTCGAAATGAACCAAAGTCCCCCGAGCAGCTCGCGTCTCGAATTCTCGCCGCTCTCTCGACTTACGAGGGTGCAATCGGTGCGCTTCCTTTCGTCCCCTCCCCGCGGAATCTCCGAAGATACAAAGAAGGACGAAAACCGGCGGACGAAGAGCGAGGCGAGCAAATAGCCAATCCGCAAACATTCACGAAGGGCTGCAGCGGCAATCGGCTTTCAATCGTGGCCGCGGTACGGTACGTGGTCACGGCCCAGACGCGTTTCTTGAATGGCGTTGATTAGTAACTACTCTCGGGAAATAAACGGTGTAGAGGGCCGAGCATTGGAGGGATGCGCGGAGGGGGAGCGGCACTCGCGGGAGAGTAGAAAACGAAGGCGGTCGTGTGGCGATGGGGCGAGTGTGGGTGGACTGGCTCGAAGAAAAGGGAGGAAAGTGGCAGACGCGACGTACTGCGGCGCTTTCCGTGGGAGTTACGCCTGCAGATCGAGCTGGAAGTGCTTACCGCCGCCGGTTGTGTACGGCCGATGCATCCGACGGGGGCGGTGAGAGAGAAAGAGAGAGGGGGAGAGAGAGAGAGAGAAGCCGTAACGAGCGAAGGCCCGACTAGGAAACGCTACAAATTGAATTCCAACGGCAGCGTACCGGCTGATTCAACCGATCACACAACGGGCTACGGCCTCCGCCAGCCCCCGAAGGGGCCGCCAGGGAGGCGGGGGAGATGGTCCATTATCGGCCAGGAGGAGGATCGTTAAATCATTGGCGCGGCAGCGGCAATTGCGCCCCTCGCGGTTCATTAGAGCACCGACCGACATATCGCTCGACGATAACGCGCGCCGTGCCGATTCCTCTCTTCCTGTCACACCATGATCGATACGCGGATATTCCCGGATTTAAGCCAGACTTCTTCGACCCACCCTTCGATCCTTCCTGGAAAACATCGAGCTCGATCGATCGCGATATAACCGTCCTGGTCTGGCCATTCTAACGAGCAATAGTTTTCCCACGATCAAACGAGCACCTTCGACTCACGATAGAGAGGCTGATAAAGGCACGAAGACTTTGTATACCGGAATAATAGGAATAAACGTAGAAACAGATTTAACTGCTCGAACGTGCTCGTAAAAGCTGATGGAATTCCTGCAGGAGGGACGGTTCGGTGCAAAATCTAAAGGCGCGAGTTACCATAACTTTTTGCTCGGCCCAACTCGCATATTACGCGGAGTAACCTCTGCTTTCGCTCTGAAAAGGCGGTTAATATCGGGGATACACGGCAATATGCAGCGCGCGGGCACGCATGGATAAACGGCAATGTCAAAGGGATTTCTTCGATCGAAAATCTCCGTAAGAGAGGCTGGCGGGCAGCTACGCCGGAGCAAACCCGATTGCAGGTTGCGAGCGCTCGTTTCGACGGAAGGCACCGGCGCTGCTATTGCTGCACCGGTGGCATCGCCAAAGCGGAGCTCTAATAACCCGCATGTCCGAAACGCAAATAAGTTTGTTCACGGCGAACGGCCGAGGCAAAGAGTTCAAGATGGAGCAGAGGAGCTCCCGGCATCGGGCTATACAGGTACCCTTAATTAAATACCCCCCTCCCCTCACTTCCGGGCCGCGCTGTAAAGCACGGTGTATGCTCAAAATGCAATTTCTTCGCGTCCCGAATCGAGCGGCGTTTGCTCGCCGCTCCGGAGGAGTTGCCCCCGATATTTCCAGGAGGAGAGTCAAAGTCCGCGAAAACATCCGGAACTCGGCTCAAACTTTAATTGTGTATTATCGATTTAACGCGCGGCGCTGTTTAATATTTTACGCACGACTTCTCCGCGAGATCGTTACCGTCGCCTTACCAGGGGATTTCTCGAGCGACGACCCGCCTCTCCCCTCACGCGCGACTCGCGACAATAATCTGTTTTCGATGGAAAGTTTCTTCCGCGAACGATATTAAAGTCGCTCCCAACGAGGCGGAGCGCACGGCTCAAAGGAGCTCGATCTGTCGCGCAACAATTTCCCTTCCCTCCTTTTTTTTTTCTCCCCCACGGCAGCCTCCTGCCGCCACCTTCGTCTCCTTTGATCCTTGAGTAAGATGGAACCGCGGGATAAAATATTTCCGGCGAGCGAGCCGAATGAGACCACCGCCCTTCGCTACGCGGGATTGCCTTCCTTCTTTTCCTCCTCCTCCTCCCCTTCCTCCACCCGTCCCTCCGCGCCTACTGTAATCACGAAGCTACTTCCCGCCTACTGAATTTTGCATTTTCGTTGCAAATAGCAGGGCCAGTGGGCGTACGTACGGGGAAAAGAGAGAGGGATCCTGGCTCTGCCGGGAAGAAGTGGTCAAAGGGAACCACTTTACCTAAAGCGATAAAACGACCGTCGTCCTATGAACCGCTTCCTCCTTTGCTCCACCGGTTTTCCACCGAAGGAAACGAAATACGAGAAATCTGACGTGCGCCCTAACGCAACGGCGTATGCATTTTTAAATTTAGTTTCCCCCTCCGAGCGACGATGGGCGCTCGAGGCCACTTTTAAGATTCCCTCTTACGATCCGATGGAGCCGCCTCTCGGAGAGGATTGTCGCGAGGTGTTTTGGCAGCCGCGGAAGAGCTCGGAAATGGTATTCGCCCGGGAAGAACGCGAGGGAGTCGCGTTGTACCTCTGCAAATTCCAGGCTGCTCGGAGCTCATCGGCGGAAGAGGTAATTATCTCTATAGTCTTTCGAGCGTACGTTGGCGCAGCGCTCGAACGTTGAATCGTACCCATAAGTTTAAACGTACTCGAGTACTCGATGACTCCTCTTATCGTGGACGACCAGCGTCTGTCCCGGTTTGGGATCCACAGCTGTGCTCCTTCGGAGAAAAAGCGCGTTCGCGATCGACGAGAAACGGGGGAGTGGAGCAAGTGCAAGGGCTGAAAAATTTAATGCTGCTCCGAGGTTCAAATCCAAACTGTCTGCTCGGCCGTCCAAGTGTATTCGTTGCAGCGACATAACACCCGTTATCAACGGGGCTGCCTTCCGCGAACGAGCACCGGAACGAAGATCCGGGCGACAGCCTCGTTTCGAGCACCGCCCCGGCGCAACGCGACGGTTTGCATCTACTCGGGTTTTAATGCAGCTTACATGAAAGGAAAAGCCCGGGTGTAATTGCATTTCGCACCGTCGCATTTTTATACGGCCCAATATCGTCGATACCCGATCGCAGTATTCGAGGAATCCGGGCTTAACGCAGGTGTAATATCGAAATACAGGATTTCCAATGGTCCGATAGAGACCAGTGTCGCGACGAGCGCTCCGACTCTAATTGAAATTCTTACTCTGACAGAGTAGACGTGTGTGCCGAGTTTTAATTCCTGCTCTCTTTGTGTCGCGGCGTCGTTCTTCCCTTTGATCCCCCGTCCTTCAAAGTCGGTGCACGCGACCGTAAATCATTATCCATTGATCGGCGCGCCGACCAAATTCGCGGCGCGTCCCGCGAAATTTTCATTTTCGCGCAGAGATACGTGGGGCGGAGAGGGCAGTGGCGATAAATTTTGACCGTTAGCACATTTCGCGATCGTGCTTCGTTGATTTCCACCTATGCCATTGTCAAACGCTTTCCAATCGTCGCCATAAACTTTGACCCATTATTCCCCCTTCATTCCCAAAATTTTACCTCCCGGTTGTATGTCACGTTTAAAATATAGCCCCGGACTCGTCCTTGCGCGGTGGAAGCGTTTGCACAATGCGAATAATTCGGATCAACGAGGCGCAATGTATTTATTATATGTACGTTTAATTCCCAGAAGCGTATTTTCATTGGTCGCTCCATCGATCGTTTCGCATTGTTCTGCCAGCTCGAGCCTTCGCCGATTTCTTCTCGTTGGCTACGTATCGTCACGTGCGGGAGTGGCTTCCGAAGCCACATTGCCGAATGAGTATTTTGACGAAACAACCGCCCTTAAGAGCTCGTCTTTGGTAAGCAAATACCCGCCGAGAAGTTTCCAGGGAGTGTCACGAGATACGAACCTTCGCGAATGGCAAATATTGGAGGAGAAACTGCGAGTTTTCGGGAAATACTAACGAAAGAGAACTCTCGTTAACCCAAAAGCGCGGGAGCTGCAGTCTGTGGCAATGCTTTCAGACACTCTGCCTCTGGAAGTTCTTGTTTATTAAGAGATATTTAGGAACTTCCCTTTCTTTCCCGGCAACTTCTGACTTTGGCGGAGTAACGCTCAAAACGCGAGACCAGCTGGCGCTGGAAAATTTGTTCGCGAGATCTGCTTGAGCGTGAGAACGAAGTTAAACAGCGCCGTATTTCCTTATCTCGTTCAAGATTATTTTCATATCTCACCGCGTTTCAAGGAATATCGAATAATTTCACGGTAATCGGGTATCCAAATAATCACCGTAAACCGTTTCACCAGGCCACGGAGTTTTCCTCGAGCGATTCCAGAAATATCCAGGCTAATAAGCCATAGGCGTGCCTTCGACGATGAGGAATTTCAAAGAAACTCTACTCTCTTTCTCATCTTTCCTCCGAGACACGCTTTTATCGTCGCCCAGCCCTACTTTCCTCAGCCCTCCAACCGAAGCCTTCGATAATCTCGGGCACTCGCGCTTGTTTGTTTCGGTTTACGACGCGCCGAGCTTGCCGTTGACTCCCGAATAGCTTTCGCATCATCGAATCAATTTAAACTCCCTCCTTATGCCACAAGCGCCTCGGATTATAACGACGTCGAACGACCGTTCTAATCGGCCCCTAAACCGACACAAATCTCCGAGGAACGTCTATTTTCGCACCGTGGGTGGAGGACGGCCGGGAACCGCAGCTCTAAGACGGGGAATCCGAGGGACGTGAAGGCAGATTTTCAGCATCGGCTGACGCCTTAATGAGGGTATTATTCCAGAAGTTTGTACGTACCTTAGAAAGGGTGGTGGGGTGTGGATAGAGGTTGACGAGGCAGCTCTGTCGCCTAAGCCGGTAGTCCCACCGTGTCTCCAGATGCGGGATTTCCATAGTGTCGCAAATGCTCTGTACGTGCGACGCCGTATGGGCGCTCTGAGGCCCAAAAATCGCTGCGACTCCGCTTCGCAATAGGTGGCATACTGCAAGCAAACGCGGTACATTAACGAGCCTCTCCTCGGATCGCCGCGCTGCTTTCGGCAGTGCATAAATTACACCGCATTCTCCCCAAATCTCTAATCAATTTCCTCCGAAATTTTGGTAACGCGCATTTTGCGACCCGGGAGCGTGACGCTTGTCGCCTAACGACCATCGTTGTGGTAACGCCTAGCTCGCTCCAACGCTCGACAGTGTCGGTGTACGCGGAGATCCAATAAAGCGTAAGGAGAAGATAAGAGTATAGTCATTGTTGTGGGACAGCCCGAGTATCTAATAAACCTTTTCTTAGATCTTTTTGGCCATGCGTATTTTGCATCTTCATAGTACGGCCTTCGTCCAACGACGATCGCTTTGGCACACTTTGTTTTAGCATAACGATGCAGGAGTGGAGGGCTCGACAGAGCGGAAGGTAAAGATAAAAGCCCAACGACGAGCTTGCGAAAATATCGGTCCAAGGAATAGACGCGTAGGTTCGATGCGAAAGCGAAGATGACCTTCGATGGCGAAATTAAACGATCGTTCGCGAAGCGTCGATGCCATCGTCAAGAAGGCAGTGCGATCCCGTGCGCATCTCCTCGTTCGTCGAACGTGTTCGTCAAACTACCTCCATTATCGATTAATCATCCCGGAGTAGGACCGACCAACTTTCCCGTGGAACAACTTTGCACCGTACCCTATTTCCTGGCCGTGCAACTGCGGACTTACGGCGTAGCTTCGCCGCATGATAAACGGCGTTAGTATCGGGCCAGCCGATGGAAAGTCCCCCGCCCCTGTCTCCCATTCCCGTGAATGAATTTCGATCGATCCCTTCCATTCACTTCGGATTTAATTTGCCGAATAAATGTTTTTCGTTACCGTGGTGGCTGACTTCGTTTATGGTACGCGCCGATTGCCATAGAATCCCGCTTGCCCGGACAATAAATCACGGCCGCGCCATCGGGCTGCAGCCCTAGTTCGCTTCCCCACTTTCGGTTAACCGATCGCCACCTTTCTCGGCCTTAAGGGGACCGAGGAAATTGTCGTTTTAAAACTCATTTTAGCTCGTCTTGAAGCCTATTTAAACGATCGATGCGCAACACCGATCTTTTGCAACGCGAAGAAGTAATGAATCGAGGAAGCAAATCGAACGAACAACGTTTGCTTTCGCTTTTAATGCCGTGCAGAGTGCTCGTATCGTTTTATGTCTGTATGCTTGTCCGTACGGCTCTGGGAAGTCGATATTTTCGAGATTTCCCGATCTGCAAAAACGGCGCAATATCGCGAAGCGCATACCCGCCCCTCTTCCTTGGCCGACCGTTGGAGAGGCTTTGGCCGGGAGCTGCCTTTTGATCATTTATTCCGCCGAAACCCACCTAATGTCTCCTGCATGCTGGGTTTTATGTCACAAAAGCATCGTCCAAGGGTTTCATGGCTCCCCACGGTACGCACGTACGTCCTCCCCAAATCGGAATCTCTATAATCGCTGGGCAAAGTCAGGCGCGGCCGACTCAAACCTCAAAGTAATACGCTGCTGGCGTTTCAAGGTAGAAATGGGATATGCTTTATATTGAAATTCTAGATGCAATTTCCTTCGAAGCCCTCGGGCGGCTAAAGTCGTACATAGCCGCAAATCGTGCCCTTTATACTTCGCGCCTCACGCAGCGAGCATCTTTTATTAGCAAAGCGTATTTGCGAAGATCCGTTTTCACTATTCGCGCACGCGGGTCTTTCAAAACTCGTTTACCATTTTATGCACTCTTTCCCGTCTCCTATGGCGCTCCTGGGTATTTAACGTGCGCTTCGACGGACTGCCGGTTTTCCCTTTGCGCTTTCTAAACTTAAGACCTGTATTTACATTTCCTTTCACGGAATTAACGGCGACAAGCGTACGGGAAATGTAGTTTGTAATCGAGTAATTTACGTCACCGTGTATGTAATTATCCGCGTCTTTTCTTCCTCCCACCGACTCCTCGTAGTATTTTAACTTAGAAGTCGCCTTTTAAGAAGGGCTCCGCATTAGCGTATCCACGGTATACGCGTCACGCGGAAAAGTTCAGGAATGATGGGGGAGATTTAAAGCCGAGTACTCTCCCGGGTAGTCCGAGCATCCATTAGCCACCGTGGTCCACCTGGACGTCGCACTGGGACACATAGCAGCTTGGAAAATGTAGTCAGGATGCTTAATCCGGTTAATTATAGGACGCTGCTTATCCGAGGTGCTAAAGTAACAGGCCCGTACTTTCTACCAGGCGTTCGCCATGAATCGTGTCCCTGTCCCTCTCGAGATACCGTCACACCTCCCTGGCCAAATCTTCACGCCCCTGGGATTTTATCGGCCGTTGCGATAGCCGAGGTCGTTTGCGCCTCTTGGTACGCAGAAACGCGGAGATGCAGCTGCCCGGTAGCAGCTGGATGCATGCACGATACGCAGTTGGTGCGCCTAACTCGTCCAGTTGGCCCCTATCATATCGGCTCCCGTAAGCAGAAGGGATTATATTCCGGTAATGCATCAAAGGCAGTTGATAACTAACCCAGGACCGACTCCTGCCCTTCCCCCCAGGGGCTCTCTCCCTTTTAAGCGATCGCGTCGATGAAATTCCCCCGTTACCGCACGTAATTTCGCGGCCAGTCTTCGAAATGTATCCGTGGAGCGTCATCCTCTTGGACACAGCACTTTGCGACTACGGTACTGTGGCGGATGGATGCACGGATTTACCACCTCTGGAAATCCGAGCTTCCACCTCTGTCACTTCTGGATTTCATCGTGTAATATGCATACTGTAGGTCCGCCGTGTCGTAATCCACCTCGAACAGCAGGTCTTAGACTAAGTGGCTTTGGTAGTCAACGCCGAAGACCAGATAGAGAAACTCGATCTTAAGCCCCATTTCTGGTATCGCCAGTCGCACGGAGAAATAGTATATTGGCTCTGCCTCTTTTCTCGAGCGACACGTATTCGACGATCCTTTATCCCGATCCTCTCAGGTTTGAGAGATCGCTCGAAAGATCGCGGATTTTCACGGTAAAGCTTTTTTGCTCGAAACCGAAGCAATCGCATGCTCGCCCATCGGTTCTCCCGTCAGCCTTCCCTTCTTCGGCCGCTACGCGTGGCCTTTTACTCCCAATTCATTTTTCACCGAGAGCAACCGTGTCACGGTCTAAAATTAAATTTCCTATTCTAAGCGCGAGGCTGCTTGATAAATCGACGCCTCTCCTCCGTGGGAATTTTTCGTTTAGCTTATTTTGACAACAGGTTTGCTTCGAGGGCTTCGAGGGAGAGCGAAGAGATTTTCCTGAGACGTATCTTCGAAAGAGAGAGGCAAGGTCGATAAATCTATACGCGAATTTAATCGCGCGCCCACTTATTACTCGCACGCTCCAACGGCCGGAAGATCCACTTGCTCCGGAAGGACGGCGATATGTTTCCATCCTCCCGGGGCTTCTCTCCGTCGGATCCGTTCGAGTGTTTCAGTATGTCTGGTGGCTACAGACCGTACTTTCGTCCATTTCGCAGAAGCACCGGGAGCACACTTTCCCGCTGCTCGTTCCTTATTCAAGATTAGGGTATACAGTGTTCGTGTACTCACATCCACAAGCACCTGCTTTATCCTCGGATTTTTGTCTTTCCTTCCAGCTCTTCCTCGCCTCCAGTGCATATCCAACCTTAATTCTTATTTCTCGCGCGAGGATGGCGTTCTTTAAATATGAACTTAACGCTCCTGCGTTGTATATCTTTACCGTCATCCTTGATTTCTCGCGCATCCGTGACGCTTATCAACTTTTGCGAAGACGTGACTTTCCGTGGCCAAAAGCCATTCCCTGTTTCTGATATTTTTCTTATTACGATTCTATGTGTTTCAAGAGATTTACTCCGTAATACGACACAATAGTCGCGTATAAGAGTAAAAAAATTTCATCCATCGAATATCGGATATCAATGCGGTTAACACCATATCCGCTTGCACGTTGGAAGAGCTTTACCCAAGACCTTTCCAGTCTAATGAATTCTCGCTCGCGACTCGGAGGCGAAAAATCCTTCTCTCGCGTGGCACGCGGCAGGAAATGGCGGGAAGTATCAAATTTTCAGGTTCGATTTGCACGGATTGATCTCGCTGTTTATTCGAATCAAATATGATCGAAAGCGGTGTACACGGCGAATTGCCGAAAACATGGGTCCACACGGTTCGACCGCTTTTTCTATTTTTTTCTCGTCTCTATGAACACCCATAGCGCATTCCTATGCCCAATTCTCCAGTATACACGAATATTTTACAATCGGTTGTTTGCCTCCATCGATACGGGGTCCGGCTACGTGGCAACGACATGCATCGAGTCCACCACGCCCATTATTTCGGCACCGGGCTCGAAATACAGTGGCTCCAAATGCTTCATGAACTTGTCACGGGAAAATTGAATCGAAGCAATAGAACGGCACTATTCGCAATTCGGTTACAAAGCTATTCACGTCGACGCGCGAGCGTTGGGAGAAAGTGACAAACAGGTTGACAAAGACTTGACCCGCGCGATAAAGCCGCCAACGTTTCCGAACAATTTTGAAAGGGCGATCATCTTACGGACGTTCAAAATACATCGCGTACGCGCCTGGCACCGGAGTATTCTCCGTTCGCAAACGAACAAGAGACGTTTGCGGCACGGTAGCGCAGATGTAACTTTACGTTACGATGGCATACGCGCCGCAAAATGTGTACGTACGGTGCGGTGTATGCAAATTTACCTGTAAAATCGTGGTAATTTTGCGCGTTGCCGGGATATCGCTGCGGAGGGACTTTCGCCGTTCCAGCACCGTCGTAAAGTGGAAACCACGGTGACTGTTTTGAAACTGTTTACGCCCGTGGTTAAATTTTGATTAAATAGTGGCAATTTGTAACGCGACCGCCCCGCCGCCGGATCGCGCACTCGGGCCCTCGGTTTTCTTTCAGCCGCAGATCGCACGCGCCAAAGCGTTTGCTGCCTGGAGAAAATATCCAACCGGGCGGAAAGCCACGGTTATTCATTCCCGCCGCACTGCGAACGCTCCGTGCCGCGCGTTATTCCGAGGCAAACCTCGACCGGCGCTGGAGGGCTAATAAAGCATTCCGGCTTTCAATCATCGGCCTCGAATTTGATATTCAAAATATCGCGAGCCATAAAGCGAGCCCTCGTCGCTCTTTTACGTCGCGGCGATCCGCGGAACTGCGTAAGGACAATAACTCAGGGGAGATTACGTATAGAGAATGCAGGGTGGCACCGGCGGTGAGCCGCGGAGAGCTAAGAAGGATAAAAGACGGGGGCGAGGGCCGTTAGCGCCGATCCTCGCGCGATCGATCCACGAGACGTGATCGCGCGCTCGTAAATGGAGGATTACGGTAATTAATACGCGACAGCGGTGCTAACGGGCAGATACGGAGGCATAGGAGAAGATGGCGGGCGGGTGAGGGGCGAGCGAGGAAGGGATAGCGAGGCGCAGGGAAGAGACGAAGACGCCGAAGAGATTACGGAGTGATTTTAATCCCCTCGCAATGAGGACTGAATTGTCCCTTAATCTTCCTAATACCGCCTTCGAGGAACTAACTGCTACATCTTAGGAGGAGAAACTCGGACGGTCTGGGACCCGGCTGTTTTCTTATATGGAATTTAAACGCGCCCTTCCGTGGAGGAAAGCGGCCGACTTTGTTAAGCGGGATTTACGTTTATCGCCGATCCGCCGAATGAGCCGACGTGCCGCTGGGAGGGAATCTTCTCCTCCCTGACCCGGGATCGATACTCCCTTGCAAATAATGCATCCCTTCGCCGCTCGAGTGCACTTCGTCATGAGAGCCATGCCCTATCGCGAAGCAACCCGTCCTACGATTAGCGGAGATAAAGGGAGAACGTCGAGAGAAATCCGGGCTAGAGAGGAGATACTAATCGCTCTGGGAATTACCGAGATTCCCCTTGGCGTGGCGGGTAAAAATTCTGCTACCGAAATTAACATCCTGTTACACGCAGAACGGCCCTTATTAAGGGACAGCACGCTCCATTTTATTATTACAGCGGCTGGAGCGAGGAGGAAGTGGGGGTAAAAGGTTTAAAGGGCTCTGGCCTCGAACGGTACGTTGACTCGGAGAAGTAAGCGAGATGATATCCCGGGAGAGGAACGAAGAAGGAAATAATAAGCGATCCGAAAATGGGGAGATTTGTGGAATATCGTCGAACTTGGGAATTTCTGGATCGTTGCCATCCATGATTTACAATCTGGTTATGCAAATGATCGGAGTACAACGTTCGACTTTTCGTTCGACGGCGCAGGTGGTGCCGTGGAAAGGGCGGTATAAAACGATCTCGTTTAAGAAGGAAACCGGACGTGTTTACAGGCTGCGGGATAACGCGAAAGAAGACCGCGAGGCAAGTAATTCTACCGTAAAGAAACGACGTTCAATTTCCATATTGCCTACCTTGGAAGAGAACGACGTCATCGACGGGCCAAACCGCTTTGTGGCCGGCTTAGTCTCGGAACAATTTAGCGCTTATTATCCGTCGTATCAGAATCTTTGAGAGACACTCTCGCGAAAGTTTCGGTACGTGCGACGTCCTTTGCACTCTGCTGGATGGCAGCGGAGTCAATTTGGCCGACTTTAGATAACTCGATATAAACCTACGCGCAACGTCGCCTACCCGCGCCTTTAATTCGGCTTAGTCTTAGCGGGCCACTTTCCGCGAGTTACTTTAAATCCACGAAGAACTCCTGAGTTATCGCTCTTGTTGTGCCAGTTTATACGAAAACGCGGACGATAAACGGAGCGAGGATATAAAACCTGCCAAGGAGTTTCTTTCGATTTACGCCAAGTCCCCGCGTTCGAGTCGGCCGACCCTTATCTGCGCGGAGAGAAAGATGGAGAGCCAGAAGGTCAAAATATCGTTTTCGTGCACGTTTCTGAATTACTACCGCCAAAGGTTTTTTTTACGTTCTACGCATTAGTTTGCAAAGACGACGCACATCTAAGATTGTCTTTTATACCGCGCTGATACGATTAAATTTTTACCACGTCCTTTACGCGCATTTCGGGCGTTTGTTTGGCGCGGCGAACGGTTCATAGCTGGGTACGATTTTTGAGGCAACTTTTGGATCCTCGATATCCATAATGCGACCTACATTTTTGTTCGAACCAACTCCGCATAGTTTGGTCCGAAGCCTTTTTTAAACGATGCTCGCTGGAGTGGGAATAAGTGAAACGGGCAATAAACTACCGTCGTGCTTCCGCCACTTTTAGCGGGTAGGAAATACCATTTTTAACGGAGCAATGGAGTATCTACTGGAGTCATATACGGGAGTGTGTAATTCACGGAAGGAGGCGGGCACTTCCGCGGCACTTCCGCCGATCGAGTCGTACCCAATTTCCTGGCCGGCGTTGAAAACTTTCGTGCCTTCCTTCCATTTTCGCTGGCCCTTAAACCTTTAACTTTCCCAGGCGGGCCGCGCTTTTTGTTCGGAAACTTCCGAAATTAGCTTAATGCATTAACGCAGAAAAGCCCTCGTATTAGTTGGCTCCCTACGGCTCGCTTCCAAAGTTAACCCTCGGTTAACTGCTTTCCCCGAAACTGAGCCTATCACGAGATCGCGCCGCCTTTCTCCACCCCCCCCTCCCTCCCTAGGTTCTCTTCAGCCTCGAGGTACTTTCGCGACATAAATGCTGATGGTTGTATCGTATTACCACGAGCCATCCAGGATCTTCCCCTCATCCCTCCAGCTCATGGAGATTTCACGTCCGTAGTTTTACGCCGACTTTCCTACCCTACGTCTCCGTAACAATCGCGTCGCCTCGATAATCCGCGCGGTTACGAGGACCACGAGTGTAGTTTGAGAGAGTCGCGATTTATTTCTCCCAAAGTAGGCGAGCTCCTCCTTCGAATTTTTTTTACGGCGGTCCATCCAGCCGACGAGGAGCGTGCCAATTTTGATCAACGGCCGTCGATGGAGTGGCGATAAAACCGACGATTAAACGTCCGCGATCCATCGATCCGGTGGAAGTTTGGCCGACGATAGAATTCAGCGCGATAACATCGGGCATAACGGTCGGTTCCGTTGGCAAGCAGGGAGATGATTAATCGTGATTTTCAATTCAATCTACAAACCGCGCGGAACGGTTTTGAGCAATATCGTAATTTGGAAAAAGCGGGATAAACCATAAATTGGGCCTGATGGTAGAGGGCATCGAACCTACGCCCGTGGCGGTTCATTTTTCGCTCGAACATTAAACCCTTCGATCCTTCCACCATTTTAACAACGGTTTGGCCATTACGAATTCCAGATTGTACGCGACTTGGAGGAAACGTGGACGACGCAGCGGTTTTGGGAAAAGGTGCTTTCGACCAACGAGTCGGCCTCTCTCTCCGGAAGGGACTGCCTTCCTTTTCGCGCCGTGCAATCGCAGGTGGCTGCAGGGCGAGTTCCGGGACCCTGACGAGTACCTCGTACGTAGAGTACACAATGGCGAAACAGTAAAGTCTGAAACGTGGCCCAGAGGCTTGGCCCGGTAAATAGAACGGGCAGGCTGGCCTGAGGTACAACTCGTAGGAAATAGGAGTAACGAGCACTTCGGGTACGCTACTATTCTTGGGATAAAGTCCCCTTCCGACCGCCTCTTTATTTCCGCATGGCTGCTGCCTGTCTCCCATCGAGTTTATTATTGCGCCACCACTCGACGCTCTTCCGAATAAACTGCCGGTGTTAATGCATCTTTAAACTCCTCGAGATCGAGTCGAAACGACTAATCCGACTAGCGATGGTACGCGTATAATAGTCGTGCTCGTCTTCGCCGAATCTTCGCAAACGCAGAGATACGAAAGTTCGGGGCCGTCGGTCAAAGTGTCGGAAACGTTCCCTCGCGTGCTCCGGAGATTCAGAAGGATGTCTTTTCATATCGCGGGAATACACGAGCTCCGGAAGCCCGGTCGTTACGCGCGTATCAGCTTTTTTCATTATTCGTACTCCGAGAATCGACGTCAAACTCCACGGCCCATATTCCACGAGCGCTTGCCCGTCCTCGCTTAATAACGCATTACGCCTGGCCCCGGCTGGGGTTCGATAAATCAAGAAACTCGCGAGACCGAAATGAAGCCCTTCCCTCCAAAAATGCGGGGTGAGGGGAGAACTTACGTACGCGCCAGAAGTGGCGGGAAATTACTTTTCGGCTATCCGGGTTTGACTTTTATCCGCCTTAGCCGTCGATGGAGGTCTTACCGCCGATGTTCGCGCGGAAGGTGAGACGAGCGTAATAGACGCTGCGCGTAAGTGGGCGTCGCTGGAAAATTGCTTTCAGCGGGGCATTACTATGAGCATTCTTCCCCGCGAATGCCGTTTTATTCGGCGATAAAGTATTTTTCCGCGCAACCCTCGCCTCGGTGCGTTCGTCCCAAGTTAACTGCCGCCTTGTAAAGTGGCCCTCGATGAGTCGGGAAAGAGGTAAAGAAAAGCGCGTGGTTGGAAAAAGTTGGGCGTAGCGTAAGAGAGCAGGAGAGAGAAAGAGAGATCGTTCTTCGAGCCGTCGTTCCAATCCGATATCCGAGCGCACGATTGCGAATCCATGGAACTGCAGCTACCGCGTACACGCCGATGGCGCAATAGTGATTCACTATTATGTCCCGTCGCGGTGGCCGTTTTATGATCGTCTTAGCTGCCATTACCGACATTACTGCCGGCGACGATATTATACGCGCAGGGAACGATCCATTTTTCAGGAGGATCGCGAATCTGGGCCGGGAGTTATATCCGTTTTGCGCGTCTCGTTCCGCCGATACGTATCGCGTATTTCGTGGCCGGCTGGAGATACGTGCCTACGGTGGCGTTGATCGACCTATTTATCCGCGAGCACTCGTTATGCGGAAACCGCGTGATAATGTTAAATCCAAATGATTTGTCGGTGTACCGAACGTTCGGGCCCTCGAGTTGGGAATTTCTGTTGACCTTACGACCGGCGCAGGGCCAACATACAAATCACTGCCCGAGCCTGACTCGTGGAGCTCGGAGAGAAACGATCCCTATGGTGTTTCATCGTTCTCTCGGGCAGGCACTCGACTCGTCCGCGAGCAAACCTAAGATGGTTCTTACCAGATCATCGGATAAGACTCAGCGGTAGCCTATGCGTCGAATCGTTCGTCACTCTCGGGACAAAGTCCCGTGCCGCACGTACGCGTCGTTTGCCATCACGATTCTCGCTTCCATCGTTACAGTCTACCATAACGATCCGCGCTGAAAGTGACAGGCTTACGCCCCGGCTTTAGCTACCGGAGTGAGCTTAAAAATTTCACGCGGATACGCTTACCCCATGGTGCGTTTGGAAGTGTTACACGGCCCCAGGCTACGCAAGCGCGACTGCGCGACTGCGCGCGGGGAATGGTATTGTATAACCGTGCGCGTATAAACACCGTATTACGTATTCCACGGTTACACGGAGATACGAGGAATACGGTATTAACCACGATATACGTAGGAGAGTTAGAGTATTGGTACCGTAGCGCAACGGGGTTTCTTTCATCTTTCTCTCTATCGCCGTCATCGATCCACGCAGGATCGATGACTTGTCGGTTAAAGATAGGTGTCTAGGGACGTGCATCGAGCAAAAGCATTCCACGTAGGAATTCCACTTTCTATCCGCAATGCCGCGATAGTTCATCCGCGAGGCCGAGAAGCGGTGAGCGCAGTGGCAATACCGGATGCGCGTGGAATAACGGCGTGTAAACGTGCGCGTATAAATACGGTATTATGTATCGTGCCGATACACGCGAATATATGCGGATACACGCACACGGAGGCCCGGCGATATCGCGCGTACATGCCCGAGTTCACGCTCCAGCATGCATCCGCCGTACGAACAGCGCGTACACCGCATAAAGGGCTAAAGCTGGGGAATTCGCGCTCGCAAAATTTTCACGGGTACGCTCCCCCTCCCCCCCCTGCCGCGCGTGGGCCGCGGTTTATGGATTTTATGAGCCAAGGCGCGCACAACGCGGGCTCCTGCATCGTAAGCAAAGCGCTCATTTACTCCACGACCCGTTAATTTTCGCCGGAGTAAAATATAGACACCCTCGTAATCTGTCTACGGGTACAGGTCCACGGGATTTCGGGCTGCCGGTGGATTACGGTGTTTATGCACGCGTGGATAATTTGGAACGACCTTCGAACGAGGCTGCCATGCTTGCCGGCGTCAAAGGGACGCGCTTGGCCGAAGAGGTTTGGAGGGTCTTTGTAGGTGGCCGGGTAAGGGATAATAAAACGCGCGCGGTCGAGGGGGATTAAAATGCAATGTCAACGCGTTAAGCGTCGTTTGTAAACGATACTTTATCGTCGTACAAACAGGCGGTATTATCTCGTGATTTGTTTCGGCGAATCAACGGTGGTAGAGCGTTTATTTCGAGGATTAAGGAAATTAATTTCCAAAGTATCTCCCATCGACGGTCGACGGCGCGGCCGCGGAGGCAGATTGAAACGCAAATACGACAAAACCGGCATCGAATTTGTACGTATTCGCTTATGTAAATACCTCCGCGCTCTCATTTCGGCCGATCCGTACCGCCGATCTCGCATTCGAGAAAGCACAATTTGCCGGATTTGCTTGGTGTCCCGAAACGAGGCCTGCTCAACCGTCCGATCGAAATCCGTCACCTGCAAAAATACTTCATCCGCATTAACGTCCCCTCCCCCTCGCCTCTCCTTCCCGCCACTCGATTATTGAAACCAGACCTCAAACGAGATTCCCGCCCGTACGATCTGCATTAAAACGGATTGGTCCAAACCAATTTACTCCCGCGGATTTCAATTCACCCGTCAACCGCCTACGGTAACGTCGAAAACCGAATTATTTTCCGTCGGGGAAGGGGGGGGAAAAAGCGAGGCTCCCGAAGGCACTTTGTCCGCCCGGCAAAAATTCAAAACCGCAAAAAGTGTCGCGTTTACGCCGCCGCCAAATATCGCGGGATGGATGCTCTATATTCGACGGCACGAGGGGTGGCCAGGCTGAATGGTAGGTGTGGCGACACGGGAGACCGTGACGCAACAGAGGGCGCGGTACTTTTTTTTGCGAGTACCCCTGCCCCTCTGGCAAACTTATATATTTTCCTTTCGAAAGGTCGCGGCTTCGATTCTCGCTCCATTTTTTCCCTCTACGAGCTTTCAAACGCAATTTTCAAATACGAGCAAATATTCCCGCGCTTTACCGACGAACCGCGTCGTTCCTTCTTATTTTCCATCGTTTCATTTTTTTCACTTATTCCCAACTGCAAACGATAATAACTCTGCATCGTCGTTCTTTCAATGCCGCCGCATGGGTACGACTCGTTCAGCCATACGGACGCGGAAGGTTCGGCTCGAAGATTTACAAATTCAAAATGCGCCCGTCCTGTTTTTTGAACGACGGCCGATCGAGGAATGGTTTTCTATCCGGAATCCGCGGTATGCAAATACGGTGGCACCACGGTTGTATTTGCATACGCCGAAAGGTACGGCCCGCCGCGAGTTCTGGCTCTCCATCGGCGGATCTACACTGCGGCGCATTCCGCAATCATTGCCCGGGGCCGCGCATCGGCGAATCTGCAAATTTGTAACATTACGCTCGGTACCCCGCCGAGCTTTAACCCTTTCACTGCTATGGAATTGGACCGAAAAAACACTCGAGTGCCGCCTGTGTAAACTTCCCTCGCGGACGGTGTTTGCATCCGCTAATGTGTCCCAGAGTGCAATTTAGCCGAGCTCATACGAATTCTATAAATCGCCACGCGGGACATTAACGGTATATAAACAGCGATTATCGGATGAAGAAGGCCGGGAGGTGAAATACACGTGTTATTCGACGCTTTTCGCGGAGAGTCGCGAAAGCGGAGAGGAAAATGTACGTGCCGGGTTAACGGCCACTCGCCGAAGCCAATTGGTATCAATCGTGGCCAGGATGGAGGTGGAGTTCGTGATGCAAGTCTTTCCAGCGGGTCTGATCTGCCGCACTGGATACGTTCGGTCACGAAGGACGTTACACGGGAACCTTCTCAACATCGATGGCCGAGTGAAAACTCTTGTCGCGTAACCGTGCTTTAGTTCTAAACGAGAGCTCGTTTTCGCACTTTCGAGAACCTCGAAAATGAGATTCGTACGGCGGAATTTTGTGCGAGAGTTGTGGGATTGCGTATCGAAATATGAAGAGCTTTCGAGATAATGGTTACTCCTATTCGGATCGTAGTTCGTTCCGGATTAAGCGAATTTCACGCAAATGTACGAGTGCCTGTACGAAATCAATTTCTATCGTTAAATCGGACGTGCCGCCAACCGCGTTATACAATAAATCACGGCTTGCTATAATCCTGCACTAATCTGGAGTTAAGCTACCTGGACTATTCGCCGAGATTTGGGGTAAAATTATGCCAGGTCTCGAGTCAACACAGTCCGTCCTAATTCTCTCTTAATCGACGGACCACGATTTCCGTTTAAAGAAGACGTATTCGTCCTCGTCCAATTTTCTTCATACCCAAGATCGCATCGAAATTTATAGACTTCGCGTGCGATAGCGAAAATTAAAGTGTCGCTCGGTCTCCCACGAGTATGACGATTAATTATTCACGGATTTACCTCGAACAATGGCTCGGCATTTAACGTCGTTTTAACCTTAGGATTGTTTTGGACAGGCTCGCTGCGGGACAAGTAAACGTGTTGGTTATCGGCATGTATCGAGAATTTCAGAGGGTTCCGGCAGACCGACCTACATACTCGTTACCTCGCGCTGTAATTAAGCGTGAGTCTATAGGTACAACGTAGCTGAAGTGGGTTAGCAACGTACGCAATCCCCTACCACCATCCTGGATTATTATGCATTATACACGGAACAGCTCCGTAACGCGGAAACGCTCTCAGTATGCAGGAACCTAAGACGAGCCAACCTCCAGTTTAGATTTCTCCCCCGTCGATTAACGACTCGTCATCCCTCAGGACGATCGACTCGTTTCGACTAAAGTGTCCATTACGAAAACGTTATTCGTCGTAAAGTCTCGCCGAGAATTGTAGCCAGGCAGTTTTATACCCGTCGGAATATCCGGGAAGAACTTCGAAAATGCGCCGCGAATCGTAACTTCAATTTCCCTTCCGCGCCGCTCTCCATCAGGCATTCATATTAAACGCGCTTTCTGCTCTCCCGGCGGCTCGATGCCGCGGCTCTATTACATTTCGAAACGAGGTGGTTCTCGTACGACATTATCCGCGTGTCGAGCTTCGCCCGGCATATGGCCCACATTCCGCGAGTTGAAGGAAAAAAAGTTGAAGCGCAGGTATGAGAGCGAGCTGGGAAGAATGCGTATATCTGATAGGAGCAAGGTCCCAGCCGCGTCTCGCCCTGGAATCGCATTAATGGCAACCACCTTCGCTGCTACGAATAAAATGCCGCCCCGCGGAAATACAGAGCATCGGTATTCGGAAGAGGATTCGACGCGCGAAACAAATCCTTTCTTGCACGCTCACGCTATGATGTTTGGATTGCAACGATGCTCCTTATTTGCCTCCACATTAGCGGTATGTTATATAAATCTCACGATTTGCTTTAGACTTTAACCGTTATAAAATAATCCATCTCTCAAGATGGTAGTTTTACTTCGATTCGGAGACGTTTAACAGTCGTACGTGCTAATTAAAACTACGTTGATCTCATTCAAACTATTATTGGCCATCCCGCGATTTATCCACGGAAGTTTCGTTCAAAGGGCCTTATCGAAATATTGCGACGCAGACTATTATATCGATAATACCGTTAATGGGCAAAGTTGTGATTTCATTGGCGTTGCTTTGGAACAATACCGGCCGAATCAGGTGTCAGAAGTTGGCACGTATCCCGGAGGAAGACCTTACAGGTATCGGTGCATATGAACGGCGGAGGGTAGCGTAATAATAAAGGCAGGGAACAGGGGTTCGAGAGTATAAGCGGCAAGTTTATATGACTTTAGAAGGTGTAATGAAGGAGGCAAGCAGCGCGGAGCTCGGCGGGGTTAACGATCCTTACAGCCTGGCGAAGTTGAATGCGGCATAATACGTAAAAGGAAAAGTGACTTATCTCCGTTCCGAAGAATTATGGGCGACCGCTGAGGCGGAGAAGTTCATAATAACAAACCCTCGTGGATAATGTCGATACGGTGTTCGTTCGTAACTTCGGACTAGTCGAAAGGAACTTCGCTATAAGCAAAGTCTCGCTACACGCAAGGCTAAATCTTCATCCCGGACTCGACAGTTCGCGCGGGGATGAGAGCAAATTGGATCGAAGCGGAGAGATGAAAACTACCGGCCGATCTTCCGCAAAAGTTCCTACTTCGACACCGCTAAAGCAAAGTTACGGCGTTCGAAGGTACGCGCCCGAATAAATAATGCAAGCCATTCTCGCCCATAGAAGCCGCAAAATCTCGCGATACGTTTCCGTTAATTTGCCCATCGGTGCTCGTCGGTCGATACGATCCTAATTTTTCTCCGATAGTTGGTAAAACTTTCGTTCCTCCGCACTGTAACGTCCGCGAGCTCAAGAACAGGAGCGTATATGCGGGAACGCTTTGTCCGACTGTCTTCGCGAAAGTCCAAGGACACCATTTTTCCACGATCCAGCTCGAGTTACACGAGAATAACTCGGCGGTGTAATAAACGTTAAAACCGTCCGGACAGTCGGCGCGATGGGTATTAATTAGCGTGCAAAAGCCATCGGCCGACTCGCGAACGGCGTTGATCAAGAATCAGAGGGTATAATTACCGGCCAGTTCCGGCGAGTCTGCCTGGACGAGTCGGTCCCCGTTAATTAACGTCCATCGTCCAAAGCAACGCTTCCGTTTTCAGCCGCGTCAGGCCGCGCCACGCGACCGTTGCTTTTGTACAGACTTGCTCGCACTTGACACGTCCACGGTTCACGGAACACGCCATCACCGCTGACACGTACGGACCGCAGTGCCGCGACCCTACTTCGAAACTTAGTTCCCCGCCTTCCACGCTCAGACCTCGCATTAATCAAAGATGTACCGCGATTCGCCGTGCAAATTAATTAATTTATGAGAGTTTCAAACATTGCGCCGTGCGAGGATTCATGGCCCGGGTTATAACACTGGTACGTAACGATGCTGAGGTTGCTTTGAGACTCCTCGGTGTCCCAGGTATCGACCTTCCGCATCCTGCCTTCGAGAAAGCAGATTTGGCAGAAATTTCCCTGCGACAACGAAAGGCCTTTCCTCCAAATTCGATGGTATTCTCGTGTATGTAAATTTCAAGTTTCAAGCGAGTTTTCCACGCGGTCTATGCACCGATTGGCGGTTATACCGGAACTCGGCTATAGTCTGCGTATTGGTTACGCGTGGCGCTTGCGCTCATTGGCGGTGGTTTCTCTAAAAAAAAGTACCTTCGCGGCTCTCTTCGTCGGCACGGAGAACCGATTGAACGCACTTGGGCGCTTCTTACTTCGAGCGAGGCAGGTCGACGCCGCAATTTTAGCGGAGATGCGCAAACCCATCGACGATTCTGCTGCGAGGGTACTATTACCGGGCGTGTCCAGAAGCCGTGTACAGTGCCAAGCGAGTCGCGCGATTGGGGCCAAATCCATACGCCCAAACTGCGCTAAATTGCGCGGAAACTTTGCAAGGAATTTCGATCGAACGATTCGGATCGTGGCGATTAACGGTGAGTAGTCGACGCCGACCCGTATTCCCGAAGGCGCCGCGAAAACGACGGCCCAATGGTGAAGCTCCCCGTATGCAATTATATCTTCCGCTTTTACGCACCCTACCGGCCATCCGGTCGCGCGGGCCAAGTCAGTGTTCTGGCTGCGGATGTGATAAATCGGAATTTATCACGTCTCGAAGCGAAATGCGTTACGATTAACGATCGTGACCTCCTTAACCCTTTCCAAAATTATTATTCTTTAGTAAGAGAATTAAATTTTGAAGAAATACAGTTTAGAGATATTCGATCCCTAGAAACAGATTATACGGACGATGCCAAATGACATTATTGGGCTGGAAAGGGTTGATCCTCTATAGGGCGTTTATCCTAAAATGGCCGTCGGTGCGAGATACAAAAATCCCCGGTGCAAGCGGCTGTTTTGTAGAGCACGATGCGTCCTTGGAAAACAGATACCCGCGATGGCTGGAGCCCTGCCGGAAAAACATCGGTGATATTCCGCTGGGCGGCGCGCCGATGACGGCCATTCAATCTCGCAATCTGGGTGTAACTTTGCTCCGCTAGATATATGGAAGAACGACGGAGAGAGAGAGAGAGAGGGAGAGAGAGGAATGACAGAGTCTGGAAATCCGTGTAAATGCGGGTGAATCTTCGAAGGATGGAGCAGAGCCTAGGAGCGATTGGTTTGAGCGAATGCACGTGGTAGCTATTTGAAATATGGAAGGATCAAAGAAGCGAGCGAGAACGCGGAACGTCGCTGAGATCGAGCGGAGCAACATCGAAGGCGTTTCGATCCGAGAATAAAGAGTTTGCGATACTAGTTAAGAGGGAGTTTTCCTTTTCCCACCCAGTATTCCTGACGTCACGGGAAGGCTAGGAATACGCGCATACGTCGTTCCAGGGTTTCGAAAACACGGCATCGGTGAGTTCCATCGTACGCAGAAGTTGCCGCAGGCCCCGGGCCGTTGTCACCCAGTGACTGGGTATTAAACTCGGCGAAAGAGAAAAGTTTTTACAACTTGCCGCTCCCGGACGTTGCCATCCGTCCGTGGCAAGACTCACGAGCAAGTTTTCCGATGCATCCGCGGCAGATTAAATCGGCAAGTGGCAACGAGATGCCTTGGATAATGGAATTTCTTCTCTGTATTCCGTTGATCTCCTTCAAATCGCTATATCCCTTCGCGAATCGTCTCGAAACCCGGATTCGTAGAGAACGAAGCATCTCGATGGCTGCCGTGTAAACCTAACGGTGGGTCGTAAAATTTTTCGAACTCGTGAAAATTTCCAGGGTGTTGCGAGGAAAACGTTAAAACGCCGCGACTTTAACGCATTGTAAAAGCCTGCCTCGGTGTGGTTGACTTTACGGCGTGTTTTGGTCGTATAAGGCGTTCTTATCAAAAGCTAACGGAGCTCGAAGGAACAACGGGCTAGGCTGAAAGACTCGGTTCTCGAGGAGGCCACTTCCGATATATTGCCGATCGACGGAACGATCGGGCACTTTCACGGTGTTTTCGCAGATCGAGCGGCTGAACGAGGAGGAAATTCCATGCATAAACGAAAGCAGTCGGTCTTATCTCCCGGTACTGCCTGGTAATCGTCGTTTCTCGGATTCCAACAAGCTTAATGCTAACTTCCACCGCCTAAACTCTTGATCGCCCTCCCCTTTTATTACGCCAACTACGTTCACGGTGTTTGTGCACCCTGTAGACGCGAGATAGCACCGAACGCTACATCTCCATTTCCTCGTTTACAACATAATACCATTCACCTATGAGCTATAACGTTGTACGCGCAGCGACTCGCGCGCGAAGCAGACGATCTTACACGCGCGCTTTACGATAACGGTGTTTTAAATATATTTATCATTTTCGTTGGTGTACGAGTCGCATCGAACACCTCGCCTTAATCCGTACAACGTATATCGCAAGTGCGCTAAACTCACGCTACCCACAGTTTCGACCATCCACGTCGTACATTTAGCTCGTTAGTTAACCAGCTTACATTGCTTAGCCTTGCTTAACGTTAGCCACAGACGCAACGATGCTCGGTGTTGCGAATGAAGATTCACAACGTCTGGAAATATAGGGAGATTCGGGAGCTTCGAGAGCACTTTCAGGACCTTGAATCGGCAATCGGCCGCGCATCCTTCCCCCGCATCGTCCACGGTTAAGCGGGATGGAAAGCGCAGGGCTGCGAGTGGGTGTCGGAATCCGCGATGCGGCGTTGCGCCGGCACAAGGAATAAGCGTGTATGCAAAGCAGGCGACGGGCGAAGCTTAATGAAAAATCGATGCTCCAGCCTCGGTGGCGCGGCCGCGCGGGGCGCCGGGGGCGGTTTGAAGGGTAGCAGGGGGAATGGCTCGTTGTAAGTGCCGTTGGGCGACGCGGGGCGATGGCCTTTTGCGCGATAAAAATCCCACGGCTATGCAAATTCTGCGGCGTTGAAATCCCGCGGAAGATTAAGAGGGCCGGCTCCTACGTCCGCGAGCGCAAAAAGGCCCGGCTTCCGTGCCGACGCCTTCGCGTCCCAAGACTCGGCATCGATTCGTCCCAAAGCCCCGCATAGAAAACCCCTCTGGTCTTCCTCGATTTGCCCCGGAACGGGCCGGAATTTTCTTTGGAACCGGGAAAAGCGTGGTCGCGCGCGAGTTCTTTCAAACGCGGCTCCATTCCTCGCGAATCGGGAAAATCTAACGCGCGATTATCGTTCCATTCGTATTTTGCTAACGAGGGAGACGGGCGAGCGCCGTCCGCGAAGGGTGTTTTGAAACCTTGATTTTCCGGGCTGGGATAATAAGGAGTGCGAGGATAATATCGCGCGTACGTGCGCGGTGAATGGGCGATGCCGGGAAGCGATTTCCGTTGTTTGCCGCAAGACCAGGCGCGGAAAAAAGCCGACGAAATTTTTCGATACCGCGTACACGCTGAGACTGAATAAATGTATGCTCGTGATCCGGTTTCCATGAAATCCGTTACGATGCAAACGAGGAAAGGGGGTGCGCGTTGCAAATCGATACCGATGTCGGCGGCGCCGGCGACGGCGGCATCGGTTTCGTTATGCAAACGCGATAGATGCCGTCTGCTTTATGCGCACGTTATAAATCGCGGCAGGAGCAACGCGCTATTGGAAAAAGTCCACTGCGTCGCGGTAAGGCGCTTATTAATCAAGAGTGACTCGACGTCTCTTCAACGCCACCGGAAGGACGTTCGCCCGAGGAATCTTATTGCTAAACTTTCCGCGCTCGGTTCTAACAATCCGATTAAGGGTAGCGCCGCTTCTTCCTCCGCGTCCACCTTGAGCCGCACGCAATGATAATTTATTATTCCCCCTGTGGAAGAGGCGCGGTACGATCGCCGCGAAACTTTCTTCCCAACGTTTTAAGAACAAAAGTCTCTGTCCACGGGACAAAGAGGACGAGCGGGAAGAGCGAGAGGAGAGGAGAAAAGGAGGGGCAAGGAGGGTCACGCATTGTACATTACGGTCGTGGTAATTAATCATTTTCCCTTTCATAGCAGACGAGGCGAGAAGCGAGCACTTTGTTTCTTGTAAACATTTTTCTGGGCCAACGGGATAATTAGGCATACGGACGGATGGGACGGTAATAAAAATAGGTTCCCAGGACGATGGCCCTTCTCGGGGATACAGGGGCAGGCCGGGCGAGTAGGTGGCGATGAAGCGGTACGTCTACTTGCATTATTCCTTAACGAGCTTCAGAAAAAAAAAACGTTTCTCGTTAAAGTCGGCCCCTCTCAGACGACCCGCTGCACAAAAGGAGCTACTATGCAAATTCCAGCCTCCCTCCCCCCCCCCCCCGTCCCTTTTCCCGAGTTCCGCGACGGTTTTCTAAATAACTATTCTCTGTGCGATTCAAATGGGGAAAAGTGCTCGGGCACCGTGGCTGGAATCACGGTTTCCTCGTGTCTAAAGGCGGCCGCTGCAACGAAACGTTCCGCCGAGGGCCGCGATTCAGCGCAAATCGTCGCACGAAATTAACGTCTTCTGTGTTTTTGCGGGGACGCCACGGGGTAAACCTCGAAGCGGGCGGTCGTTTTGAGCGCGACGAAACCGCGTTTTGACATGCAAATGCGCGAGCGCGCTTCGCGTAGCACCGCGTCGACCTTATTTATCCGTTTCGACGGAAATCGCGGTCGCGCAAGTAACGATTCCCTGCTTTAAATACGTTTTCACGAGAACGTTAACCGGCGTTCGTCAGCGGGAAGCTCGTTGACCGAATCACCCTGTAAATCTTCGGCCGGTTCTCGTGCGTACGATCGTGGCTTTCTGCAGGGGCAAACAAAAAAACGCGCCTGGCAATTCTATTTGGGGGACTTTCGTCTACGCGGTTACTTGCGAGGAAAGGGATAAAGCGTGCGTCGCATAGTTCCTACGGATGGAATTTTTATTCGACGTAAAGCGCACCGCATTGCCGTGTCATGCACGGCAGTAGGAAACGCCGGCGTACGGAATCCTCGAAAATCTCCTGCCCACTTTTTTTTCTCTCGCGAAACGATAATTACGCCCGCCTCATAGGCGATCGGCATCAGTTATTCCCCCAGGTATTTTTCAATCAGTCCGCGTTTTATTGGAAATCGTCGAACGAGGGCGAAAGAGAAGGGGGATGGAGGAAGGAGGGAGCGAGAGGGAGCATTCCCACTCGGCGATTGGTCCTACACACGCTGATCACAAGGAAAGGGCGAATGTTAATGGAATTCCGGTAATACCAACGACGATGGATCGTTATGTAGCTACACGTTATATTCTGCTCTCGAGAACTTATCGTGGAAAACGTTTGTTCGCCGAGTATCAAATTACTTCGATAATTGGTTCCCTTTGCGCGGTAATTTAGAAAAATTATGCGGTCTTTTGCAGAAAACGTTTGCTGAATTTAATTACGGCCGATCTCGATAAACGTTTATATCGCCGGCAGGTATTGTGATTATAATACGATGGTTATGCTGGACGTTTCTCCGATTCCTCGTACACTGGGAATCATTAATTTGCTCCGCGATCCCTGAAGGGGAACGGGGAGAAGTTGGAATTTTCCGACTCTTTTTAAGATTACACGGCAAGAAGCCACGCTCTAGAATTACCAAGTACACGAATGCGATCGCGAATTAATTTGCCAGAGATCGTGGAACGTACGCGCGTGCATCGCGAGTATGGAAAAAACGAGGATTCGCGAAGGTATCGCCAGTGAAATTCCAAGAAATACGAATCGTCGGGTAATGTACGGACAATGACTCGGCGCGAGTTGACGGTTGATAAATCGAAATTTTTCAATTTTGAACGACCGCTGACGTCGGCCCCTTTGTTCTCCACGGAGACTATAAAGGGGGCCCCGAACGGCCAGGAGTCACTCCTCCCAATTCCACCGAGGCCTCAACATCCCACATTTTTTTTTTGTGTCTCTCCCCTCTCTGACATATTACTAACCTGCTTTTCCCTTTACTAGCTTTCAGCTTTGGTACCGAAGAGAGAAGAGAGAAGAAAGAACAGAGAAGAACGAAGAGCGAGCGAAACTAGCGTTAAGTTCG